>VZTG01009978.1:173030-335852 GCA_013397845.1 Melanocharis versteri
ATGTGAGACTGGGAGCAGCTGTTTGGAGAAGGGTCAATCCCTCAGGAGAAGGGTCCATCCCGCGGGAGAAAAGTCCACTCTCCAGGAGAAGGGTCCATCCCCTGGGAGAAGGGTCCACTCTCCAGGAGAAGGGTCCATCCCCTGGGAGAAGGGTCCATGCCCCAGGAGAAGGTTCCATCCCCCAGGAGAAGGGTCCATCCCCTGGGAGAAGGGTCCATGCCTCAGGAGGAGGGTCCATGCCCCGGGAGAAGGGTCCATGCCCCAGGAGGAGGGTCCATTCTCCAGGAGAAGGGTCCATGCTCCAGCAGAAGGGTCCATCCCCCAGGAGAAGGGTCCACGCCCCAGGATGAGGGTCCATGCTCCAGGAGAAGGGTCCACTCTCCAGGAGAAGGGTCCATCCTCCAGGAGAAGGGTCCATTCTCCAGGAGAAGGGTCCATGCTCCAGCAGAAGGGTCCATCCCTCAGGAGAAGGGTCCACTCTCCAGGAGAAGGGTCCACGCCCCAGGAGAGCGAGCAGAAGCACAGCCCTGCTCCAGGTGAGCCTCTCAGCCTGGGCTGGGCTGTCTGTGAGGAGGAGGGAGGTGGAGCTGCCTGGATTTTATTCTGCAGGACGTGTCCGACAGCCTGGGACGCTGCCGGTCACGGGAGCATCGGTCAGTGTCTGCCAGGACTGGCCTGAGTCCAACGCTCCTTTCACAGGGGCTAATTAGGAGCCATCAGATTAAATTCCCTGTGACTTTATTAGTATCTCTGAGCCAATGGCCTGCAGGCAAAGCCCTTGTGAGTAAATCAGAGAAGCAACCATTTGTTGACGTTTCTGTCTGTCAGCCCCAGACATGGGCCCGTGTCCTGCTGGTAATGTGGCTCTGTCACATGCACTTACACCACTGCACATAGTTCAGATTGTTACAAATGCCTTTATCCATTCCCATTGACATTTTAAACAAACGGTGATATATTTAGTACAATAATTACAGTTATTTGATTACCTTTCTTTTAGCCTGAAGTAGAAGGCAACTGACAGATGTGAATACCTCTGAGACCAATGCTCTGTAATAAACTAACATTATTTATTACAAGATGCATTTTATTAATAGGAATTGGCAGTAATTAATTCAGTAAAGTTGATGTTACTAATAATTACATGTAATTCATGAAATATTTATGAAAGAAAACTGTGTATAAAAATGACGCAAAGGTCATTTAGCTAATTAGTTAATAAATGTCACCAGCGTTTCTAGCGAGTCTCTCTACTTCTGAACAGTTTTAGTTTTTTCTTAGGGAAATACTTTTTGAAACATTTTGTTTCCATGCGTGACATCCTGAGATGGAAGTCAACATTTCTGGTTATTGTTTTGAGCCAATGTATGTACTGTTTCCTTTGCTAATCCACTTTGGCCTCTTTCCTTGTTCATAGTGAAAGATCCTAATTGGAGATAGCACGAGCTCAATCTAATTTAGGTTATCAGTGAGTTGCGGTGTCTCCCAGTTTAAGGATATATGAATATATCTCTGTCTTTTTAACTTGATTCCACTGACTTTCCATGGAATCAAATAACCATCATCCAAATTAATAGCTGACATCTGAACTGGAAAAATCTTAATGTCATTTCTGCCTGGATTGAATTCAATGGCATAAGAGCCCATTGACCTTGTGAGCTGCAGGATCAGGCCCTGGGCTGCTCCACAGTCATGGCTGGAACAGTGATTTTGCACCGGTTTTTGGGAGCCGTTGCCATGGGATGTGCTGGTGATATTTGTAGAGAAAGGTGCAGAATGGGGTTCTCTTGTCAAACAGAGTGTCCTGTGTAACACAGGCTGTGGAGAGCTTCACCCTGTTTGAGACTGTGTTTGGTCAGTGCCAGTTTTTCAGAGATGTTCAGATAATTTGAAGCACTAGGAGTCAGAGAATCTACATCTTCTTGCCATCTTCAAACCTGGGTGGATCTGGCTTCAGTTTCTTGCTGCAAGTCTTTGTCAAACAGGAATTACTGGGCTCAAGGAAGAGTTTTGCCGTATGAAATTCCGTGTTGCCTTCCGAGGAAAGCAGACTTGGTGATCTAATCATGTTCTTGTCCGTGAGTCTGTGGGAGCCACCTTCGCACTTCCCTCATTCTGGCACTGCTCTCTGCTCAGTCATAAAGCAACCTTCAGCACTCTGCCTTTTGGCAGAGGAGGGAATTGCTCAAGGACTTCAGGGATGAGGAGGTGAAGAGAGCGCCGTGCTCACTGCCCTAAATCCAGGAGTGAGGAGTGGTGACCAAGGGCTGATGTCACTTCTGAATGCTGCTCTGTGGGTGGGTTAAATGGCTCTGGAGCAGCTCTGGGCAGGGAGATGGACACAGGGCTGCCCTAAATCAGGGAGAGGATGTCTCGTAGTTGAGTCTTCCTTGGAGGGCTGTTCTCTGTCTCGGTGTTGCTGCACTGACCAGAAGCTCAGCCAACCATCACCACGAGGTCCTTAACAGCAAACCTGTGTGTGGAACCACAATTCCTCTTGTTTTGTGAATGAGAGACTGCTGAGCACTGAGGAAACTTTGGCCCTGAGAACCCATTCCTCAATTTTGCCATTCACAACAACAAAATATGCCTTGGGTCACCCCTTTATTAAGTGCCAGGCTCAGGCACTTCCAAATGCCATCACTTTGTACAGTAATGTACCGTATACACAGAATGGCACACTGATTATCTCAGGTCCACTTTCTTTACCATGGAAATGCATGAACGTGTAAACAATAGAAAAACTCGATGTATAAATAGCACCAAAACAATAAAATGGCCACCATAAGTTATGCATTGGAAAAGAATGATTGTATTTAGCAAAGAGAGAGGTGTTCTTAACCTCGTGGTCCCTACTGAGGTGGCCCTGTCCCTGGCTGATGGCATTCCCTGTGGAAAACACGTGGTGTTGGACAGGATGAGCCACAGCCATATCAATCTCTTGGTCCTCCCCTACTAAATCTGTCTCAGCTTATTAGTAAATGACAAGGTTTGGCCTTGCATTGCTACATAGCCTAAGTGAATAGGGAAACAATTTTCTGAGATTATTTGAATTGCCTGCCTTGGAAAATAAAAATGAAAAAGCTCTTGTTATTTTCAATTAATAAACAGACTCTCAGGAAGAAGGAGCTTCAGCAGCAAGCAGAAGGAATGGCAAAACAAGGGAAGGGAAATATGCACAGGAGGGGCTCTTGTACAGGATTTGTACAAACCCACAGCAGCTCTCCCTGCTCTGAGAACCATCTGAGCCTTTACTCCAGCTCCAGACTGTCCTCCCGATGGGCAATCGCCCTGGGGAAAAACGGAGCAATCTTGAATTGCCTCGAATACGCTTCCTAACCAGCAACTGGTCCTGATAGAACAATTTGAAACTCTCTGTCTCCTTATCTTCTGTCGACATCATTTTTCAGAAGGGGCAACAGGACCAAATTAAATCGTTGTGCTGCAGACAGTCTGTCTGATTGCCTTGTGGCTGTTGCCCATTTTGAAGATTTCCTCGAGCAGTTTAAAACTAAGGCAAGAGGAAAGTTCATGTGCGCTCATGCACACAGATGCACACAACCCTGTGCCTCCCTTCTTGTACAATTACTCAATTACAAGATGCATTTACAGCTTAAGGAATTCAGAGTCCAGTTGTTCTGTGCCACGACCAGTTCCTGATTGTTGAAAAATGTCAGGAATCCCCCTCTTCCCCATTTTTTTTTTGCCCCCAAATACAGACTAGGAACTTGAAAGGAAGAAAATAAAAAGATGTATACAAATTAGTTTAATCCAAATATTATTTGTGGAAAGAAGCATAGGGCTGGCTGTGCTTGTATCTGATTTGTTGTGTTCACTTAAGGCAGGAGCAAAAGGCTTGGTTGTCTTTTGTCTCTGGTATTTTTTGAGTCTTCTTCTCATGTCTGAAGGCCAGCTTGCCTGCACAAGGGTTGAAATTTGACTGAGATCTGGCTGTTAGGGCTCAACAGACACAGTGAGCATGGTGGAAGGGGAAGAGGGAAATGAGATTTGCAAGCAGCAAATGGATTTGGAGAACTCGATTGCTGTGTAACAAAAGAATCCTCTGGGATATATTTTACTTACCGGAGGGCAGGAGAGAGCTGTGTTCTTGGGACATCTTTCTGAAGGCTGCAATGCACAATCACCTTTGGATTGTGTCCAAGTGCTGCTCAGAATCCCGATGGCTCTTGGGCGGCATTAAATCAAGGTGGATGTCACTTTGCATTTCATTGCGAATGCAGCTCCTGGAGCACGGGGCTGCACGGAGCATTCCTGGTCAAGCAGAGGCTTCTGCCTCAGGGGCAGGTTTGATCCGAGGAAGAAAGGAGGAAAACCTTCTCTCCTGCCCCAGTCTGTGGTTATTGGGTGTATCACCAGCTATTGCCCCAAACTCTCTTCCTCGAGAGCTCCGTGTTGAGCTCAAGGGATCCAGCTCATGTCCCCTCCTGTGTCTCTGTGCTGAGGACATGAACGAGGACAGGGATGAGCTGTGCCTTCAGGATGGAGCAATTCCCCATGGATAGAGCAGTTTCAGTCAGCAATTACTGCTGTTGGCTCCTTCTTCACATCCTGAGCTCCTGTAATTGCCCCATGCCCACGGACTCCAGGACGATGCTCTCCCTGCGTTCCTGCTCAAGTCTTGCTTCCTTGTTTCTTAATGTCTCAGAAAGTCACAAACCAGCAGGTGAAATCCTCCCAGCTAACTCTAGAGGGACAATATAAACACCTGGGGAAGGAATATTTCATAATTTCTATGTTGGGAGCTAACATGACGTGGTATTTATTCTCGTATTAATATAAACCGCAGGTGTTATCAGTGAAGAAGCAAACATGAAAGACTGGTAACTGCTCTTTCAACAGCAAATTAATATATATAAAATGTATCATTTGCATGTTATTAAATATGCAGATAATCTGTATATCTATATATATATATATAAAAAATAAAATAATTAACGGTTTGTAAAAGGAAAGGCAGCACACACAGGGCTCTGCACCATCCCAGACACAATTTTGCTCTCCCTGAGGATCCAGCCCCTGTTTTTGTGTTGGTTTCTCATGCCTGCCCAGCCATGGTCCCAATACTGAGTATTCACAGGCAAAGAAGACCTGGTGAAATTTAAAAACGACTGAGGGAAGTCAGGAAAACAAAACCACGCTTTTCTCTAGGAAAACTTGGTGGAAATCCTAGAAGGTGTTAAATTGATTTAATCCTTGCCGTGTTTTATTTGGCTGCTGTTGGTTTTGGCATAAGAAACGAGTTCTGCTATTTTAGCCAGCATTTCTGATTGTAGTCTTGAGCAGGGGGGTGTTTTTAGAGATGGTTTTAGAAAAAGCTGCTTTAAAAAACAAAAGGTCTCCCATACACTAGAATAGAAGTTTTCTAAAGCCCTTTCCCCCTGTCTTTCTTCTTGAAAACACATTTGTAACCATTAGTTGGGTGTCACGTTTCCTGATGGGGGTATTTTCTCCCTTTGCATCCCCTGCTGGGGGGGGTGAGGGCTGCTGCCTCTCCAGCCCTGCTGCTCATGAATCATGTCAGGCCAGAGGGCTCCAGGATCTGCAACTCCCTTCCTGCTGCAAACTTTTGGAGAGGTTTCCAGTCCAAGGAAGGATCCAGTCGTTGATGGGACCATTACATTAGGAACTAATTAGAAGTACTTAGAACCAGAGGTCCTCTGTTCTGTTTTACTCAAAAAGCAATTTATCTTGTCACTGTTCAAACGCCATAACGTAATAAGGAATAGTCCAAAACCTGCAGAAAAAGCAGAAACCCAAACAAGCCAAGCAGCTAAAGCAGAATAGATACTTTCTTTTAATATCTCCTGCTAATACAAGTTCAGTAAAAGTTATGAAACTGGAAACTGAATTCATTCCCTTCTAAGTAAGTAAACTCTGTGTATATTAAGCTTAACATTTAAGGGTGCTTAATGAAAACTGATTAAAATTTGAAATAAAAAAAAAATTTCCCCCAGAGACCAATTTCCTGTTGGAATTGTTGACTTTGATCTTCCCATGCCTCGCATTTGTCAATATTGGCTGTCACTGCTGTCGTGTAGTCAATTTATCTCCTTACTAGACTTCTCTGAGATTCCTCTGAACTTCATCAATGCAAATTACTTTCTAAGCCATGCCAATATTTTGCTCCTCACCCCCCACAGCCTCTTACAACAACCTCTTAGTGCTTTGGAGATGAGTCTGTCAAAAGGCACAAGCTGAGTTTCTGTCTTGCTTCCTTCAAGCTCTTAGTGTTACACAGAAACAGCAGGCTCTGTAAGGGAAACTTTTGTGATTTTTTATAATTCCTTTTGGATGTGAGAAGGTCTTACACTGGTGGTTTATCACTACTGGACAACTCCACAGTGCATGTTTGGGTGTTCATAGAATCACAGAATTGTTTAGGTTGGAAAGGACTTTGAGATCATTGAGTCCAACCATTAACCCGGCACTGCCAAGGCCACCACTGACCCATGTCACCAGGTGCCACATCTACATGTTTATTCAACTCTCCCAAGGTTGGTGACTCCACCACTGCCCTGGGCAGCCTGTTGCAGCGCTTGACAATCGTTTCTGTGAAGAAATTTTCCTTAATATCCAATCTAAAACTCCCCTGTGCAACCATTTCCTCTCCTCCTGTCCCTGCTCCCTGGCAGCAGAGCCCGCCCCCCCCGGCTGCCCCTCCTGTCAGGGAGCTGTGCAGAGCCACAAGGTCCCCCTGAGCCTCCTTTTCTCCAGGCTGAGCCCCTTTCCAGCTCCCTCAGCTGCTCCTGGGGCTCCAGACCCTTCCCAGCTCCGTTGCCCTTTGCCTTTTTCTGTGCACGTCCCCAAAAAGAAACACCTCACCCATTGGTAGGAAATCAGATTACACTTGGCAGGGTAGAAACTGGGGGAGAAGTGGGTATTTTAGGTAGTTTTCTGAGCAATCCTACAAGCCACTCCTCAGAATGGCACACACCTCTCTGAGATATTTTTGGTAGGTTACCAAACGGAGCCAATTTCCTTTCAGATGCAAATCTGCTTGCTGGTGTAAAACTGCAAGGATTTGCAAAGTTATGTTTCTAAAGCAAAGAAAATTTCAGCAGACTCCCAAATGAGAAAACCTCTCTTTATCCAGATTAATCTGTACTATTTGCTAGCATGAGGAAAGGCTCAATAGGGCTTGCAATGAAACCAAACTTCAGAATTCCTGTTGGCACCCCCAAGCTAAAGATTTTTAGGTGAATTGCTGTGGCTCTTTGTACAGTATATGATTTCCATATTGTTTGACATGTTTTCACTTGACATCAGATTAGCCAACAGGTTAAATATTGTGGTTTCAAAGTGTTAATTTAGCACGCTTGCAAATTAGAATTTTAACATATTTGGAATTTTGATGAGACTAAAAGGCAAATTGTAATGTTTAAAGCAGCTGATTTTAGGTGCAGTTCAGCAATTAAGTTAATTTCGAGCTTTCTGATGCTGAGAAGGCCACTCAGGGCTGATAATAGCTTATTTTCTCAGATGGAGATTGAGGAGCTGACTACAAACTTTCAAACGAACACATGTGCTTGATTTGTCTATTTGTATTCAAGTTTACCTTTTCTGGTTGTCAGTAACACTACCCCACCTGCCCTATACAGCCTGTAGTGCTCAAACCTATTTGGAAAATCATGTGAATAGGGATTTGCATCATTACAATTTCCTTTCCATTTAGGAAGCATCTGCTATATCTTTAAAAGTAACAGGTTTGAAGAGGCCACAGGCTGTGAAACAGACTAAACCATTATTAAAATGAAACAAAAACTTTAAAAAAAAAAGCTTGCTGGACCTAATTCAACAGCAGTTTCAACATTTTTTTTTTTTACTCTTTTTTACCTTGAAAAGGTTAAAAGCATTTGGGTCCTTGTGGAAAATGTAATTGCATTTCAGCCTTGTTTATGTGTGAATCTAAAGAATACTGATAATCTGCCACGTGAAAAAGTTCTGTTCCTCTGCTAACAGGCAATCCTTCTTGTTCCTAACAGGTCTTTCTATTAAGTAAACAGTTAAGGCCTAATTGGAGCTTTTATCTGTACCATGTCACACTAACTGATCAACCATTGCTAGCAGTCATATAAATGTTATTTTAAGTACCTCAATTGTACAGATCCAAGTACTGCAAGGAACGAGGGAAAACCTCAGCTGCAATTTTTCTTAATAACAAATAAAAAGCAAAGTTCTGTGAAGATGTGCTCGAGCAGGTTAAGTTAACAGTATTATCTTGCTAACCTTCATGCATATCGTTTCCACGGGCAGCTGGGGGTTTTGTCAGGGGAATCGATTTATCCCAGGACATTTCTGCCTCTAATTAGGTTTTCTGTTCTTTTGAAGGTGGGCAGCGCCATCGTGATGCTGCTTCTTTGCCGTTTGTCTCAAAGGAAAGCTCTAAAACAAAATATTTCAGCCAGACGTGGCTCTTTAATCTGCCTACATGATCACCAGGAGGTCTACACGACAAAAATATCCAAATTCCATGATTTTCCTGAAGTGGGACACACTGTCTCCTCCCCAGCTTCTCTCTGCTTCTCTGCCCAAGCCCCAGCTTTGCAGGAAAAGGAAACAAACCCCGTTTTAAGAATTGTTTTAGACAAGCAGGATATTTTGTTTATGTGTTTGTTTGCTCCACTTCCTAGCCAGTGCCTGGAAGTTTGACTTTGGCTTCTCCCGAGTCCCATTGCACACATCCCAAATGGAAAGAAAAAATATGACTGCTTTCCAAAACCACTCAGTGTTGGGTTGTTCTTGCTTTCAGCAGGAGCAGGGTTTAGCCTGGGCAGAGGGAATCCCATCCCAGTCTGTGTTAGGAAACAGGGTCCAGAGAACACTTGTGTTGCTTTTGAGAAGTTACAGCCTGGATTTTCAGGCACGGTTCCTTTGATTGTTTTTGCTTCTCTCTCCACATCCCCTGATCCAGAAAGAGAAACTTCCTTTTTTTTTCCTGGTAGTACTGCTGGTTTGTACTGGCTGGCAGGCACCACGGAGTTGCTATCAGTAGGGTTATTGCTCTGCTCATTACAAAATTGTGTTTCAGGTGCTTCAAATGGGATTTTGGATCCTGCAGTTTTGAACGCTGGACTTGGGAGAAGAACCTGACTTTGAAACAGCAATAGCAACTCCCTCCTTGAACATGAGGCCTTTTAAAATCCTCTTCCATCTGGTACTGTCGAATTAATGAACCTCTAGAGAGTAGGTCGTTGAGCTCCTTCCTTGTCTCAAGGCAGAACTGAATATATTGAAGGAAAGATGAACGCTGTCTTCCTGAAGTCCACCTTGCTAGAGCTGAATATCCCAATCATCAGCTCAGGGAGGGCAGGGTGCACTGAGAGCAAGGACACAGCCCTCTGTGGGATGATGGAACACGGGAGTGGTGGGGTTGCAGCTTCTGTGGGGTTTTTTTTGCCTGGTGATGGTACTCCAGCCAGGTTTTGTTGGCAGTAATGCTGACCTGTGGCTCAGAGTCCTTCAGGAACACTTAGAGATTTGGACTGTGCTGCTGTGGCCAAAGCTCTGACCCCTGTGGTGGGGATTTGAGCTTCCCAACGATGGAGGAATCACTGGGATGTGACAGAGGCACTGCTGAGCTGTTGAGAGGAACGGCTGGAGCGGTTCATCCCTCACATCAGCAGAGGAGCCGGGATGCTGGGCTGGACTGGGGCTGGCTGTGTGTGTGCAGCCAAACTGAAAGTGCTCACTGCAACACGGGGATGTGGAGCTGCGTGTAAGGCTACACACACACACGCACGAAATTCCTCTTTACTCATCCTTTCTTTTCCGAGGCTACTTTGATAAGGGGATTTCATTTTCTCCTCCAGCCTTTTGCTGGGGCCCGGGAGGTATCCCCTTTCAGGGAGGCTGTCTGACACTCAGAGCATCACCCTGCTCCATTGTTTGCAGGAGCACGAGGAAACTTTTGTGCCCTTGGTTGAGCTCCTGCCCTGCGGCCCCGCGCGGATCATTCTCCCCGCAATTAGTATTCACGGTTAGCTAAGCAGAACTTCCTCAACACATCTGCCCTGCTTTGAAGGTTAAGTTACACGGTTTCAAAGTGGCCAGAGGAAAGGTTCCTATGTGAAGAAGGTATCTGGGAGTATCCATTGTCTTTTTATGTGTTTAATGCTTGCATTTCGGGTAGGATTTTCTTGCTATTTATTCAGTGCTTTCTAATTTAGCACATGATAAAGTAAGAACACAGTGGTTTTTAAAATTTTCCATTAAATTTTATTGTAGGTTTCCAATTGCTTTCTTGGATTTGGGAGGGGAGGTGGTATTTGTACTTCTTCAGAAAATTTGCATGTGTTATTTTAAAGTTTTTGCATTTTTGCAAATGTAGCAAACTTTTTTTTTCCCCAGTACTCTGTGTACAGAGACCTCCATATATTTGATGTTCAGAGGATCATCATAGAATCATAGAATGATTTGGGTTGGAAGGGACCTTAAAAAAAAATTCTGAGTGTTGATATGGTTAACGTGTTGTATAAATGCCTCCTTTGCTAAAAATATCTTCAGGTCAAAACTTCTTGTGTCTCTTATGAAGAAAACCCGAGAGAAGGGAAGGCTCCAGGGAGACCTTAGAGCCCCTTCCAGTACCTAAAGGGACTCCAGAAGAGCTGGAAAGGGACTATGGACAAAGGCCTGGGATGACAGGACATGGGGGAATGGGTTTAAGCTGAAAGTGGGTAAATTTAGATGGGCTGAAAAGAGCAACAACCCTTGCTGGCAACACAATCTGTTTATTGCAGTACTGCGTTTGGGAAAGGACCTCAAACTGTAAAACAAGTTTTTGTTGCCATGCTTGAATTCATCTCTGAAATTTATTGTTTTAATGGATACAGTTATTGGGATATTTAATTTTGAATGGGGCCCGTCAGTGTGTACATGGCCTGCAAAAAAAAAACTTTATTCCATTAAGAGATAAACTTTTAAAAAAGGATTATTCTGTTGGCCTCTGTGGTAAAAGAATAGTTTACCTGGGTTTTGAACAGAGAGTTATGAGTTCACTGTGACCAAAATACCAGTGAATGTGTATCACAGGTGATCACTTTTTCTAACGTAAATCATTTAACATTGGTAATTTTCCTCTGTTGCTAATGCCATTAGTTATTTTAGAGGTAAAAAATAAAAGGATGTTTTACCTACCTTTTTTTTAAATTTTGCTAGCTACCCATAGCTTAACTTAATGATTTGTATAAGTGATAGTAATTGCTGAAACTGCAGTTGAGTATTATTAGCTATAAAATGAACATGGTTATATGTCCAACACAACTAGCAAGGAACAGAAATGCAGTTGTATCCAAGAGAAAATAATTACAGCAATAATCAGTGTAATTCATGATAATGGCTGAATTGAATTTCACACCATAGCTCCAAGCACTTACATTTAATGAATGTAGTTTGTGCTTGTTTACTAAAAAGGTTTTTAGCAGAAAATCGATAATGTAACTTCAGTGTTTCTAATTGCAAATGCAATTTTTTTTAAAAAGTAGTGGTTCAATAAGGATTTTGTAGGGAAAATTAAGGTATGGGAGTGCAGCAAATGCTGTTACTTTAATTAGGCTACCTGTACATTAGTGCTATAGTTCCTTAATACTTATTTATTACTCCATATTGATTAAAATTGGTTTGTGTTCCATTTTTAAGACTAGCTAATGTAATGAACATTGAAACTTTTCAGCAGGCGCTGGCTGTGACTAAGCAGATCATTTCTAATGGGACTGTCCTCACAAAGAGGTGTTTTTACCTTAAAAGCATTATTATACCAGCAAGGAGATCCAGGCCTGCCTACAAAGGTGCTTTCTACGTGTTGAGCACAAAAGAGTTGCTCATCCTTCACGTGGAATGGCAGGATGAATAAAGTGATTGGCACTTGCTGGTATAACTTTAATTGCTTAATTGGTCCAAGTGTATTCTTGGCCTCATTTGTGACGAGGGAAACTGCTGGGTTTTAGAACGAAAAGGAAGCTGAGGAATGCAATGCCAGGTGAATTTTTCAGTTCCTCGGCCTCACAGTCTGGGCTGTGGTCTCCTAGAAAAGGTTGGAAGGGGTGTGTAGAGGTTATTGAGATATACAACTCTAGCAAGGATAATCACAAATAATCCCAGGGACAGATTAATGGGATTAAACCCCACAGCCCTACTTTTACTGGAGTCAACAGCAAATCTCCCAGTCCATGAACTGGTGGATCAATATGACTGGTGCACATCTGAGGCTGGGCAGTACGAAGAGGGTGGGAGTGAAGGCAGAGCATTCAGAAAACAGAACAGAGAAGGAGCAATCAGAGGTGGGTTTCTGGAGCCCATCTACCTGCAAACATAGGTTGTTTTTACCTCTAGGCTCTTGGAGACAAAGGCCCAAGTCCTACATTGATGAGGAAATGGGGAAGAACTGTGAATCCCTGCGGAATTTTCTCATGCAAGTAACTGAACCACCTTTATAGTCTGCAGAGAGGGGTTTGAATGGGTCAAAAATCATGGTTGGTGGAGATGTTGTCTTAAAATCATAGAATCACAGAATGGTTTGGGTTAGAAGGGACCTCTAAAGGTCATCTGGTCCAACCTCCCTGCCATAAGAAAGGACACCTTTACATTGATGAGAAGAAAGTCATTAAGCTGGGAATCTTCCAAATCCAAGGTGATCTTCCAGCTGGAGGGATGTCACCGCCCAACCAGCAGCAATAATATTGTAACTGGACTTAAACTGTGGCAGCAAATTAAGTGCAATCCACCGGGAAAATATTAAGCGATCCGTTGGGGTTTAAAAAAAATAAACCCTGATCACTCAAGATTTGTGCTCTGATTATTTCGTGCGGCTGCCTGCCCTCGGTGCTAGAACCAGCACTGCATTTTCTGCTGGGTTCAGTCAGGCATTTTACTCTACAAAAACAACTAGCTCCTTTCCAACCAATGATTACTTGTAATTATGCTTTCCCCTGCCATTATTCTAATAGACTGTCATGCTGCACAGAGGAGGCGTTTGGAGGCTGCTTTTATGGATGGACTGTTGGAACACTTAATATAGCTCTATTTTTGAATTATCAGGTTCTATCCTTTTGAAGTCTGTGTTAGTGGAACTCCTATTTATGAAATGTGCTGTGCTTAAAGGTTTGCTATTGATGAAGAGGTCCAACAGAGGCCTTTATCGTAAGTACTGTAGCATTCTCCCCGAGAAATAAATAGCCTTGCTAAAAGGTATGTTGTGTACCAAGGTTGCAAATTATCAGCCAAGCACCTTATAACTGTATACTTCAAAAATACCTTCCTGCTTTCTGTTTGTTCTCCTTTTTTTCCACAGCATGAGCAGTGTTTTTAAAAACCGCAGAAGGAAAAAAATCCCCCAGAACCCCAACCTGTTGGCTCTTTAATTGAACAGCACATCCTCGTTGCAACTCTTTATTATACATATATATCTTGGCAGAAGGTGCTGTTTACAGGTGTGTCATTCTCTGAGTTTTGGGGGAGTTTTCAGCTCCCACTCAGAGAGTGATCCCAACCACTGATTTATTGCAGGATTTCGTCACCGTGGCAGCCCCACCGAAGGTGTGAGCTGAGCATTGCTACCCAATTATCTAGGACAGGGTAATGAGAGCCACGTCATACCTACAGAAAAAATGAAAAAAAAAAGGGAATCAGGTATTTTTAGTCCCTAAATGTTTACAGTCAAAGTCAGGGTAGGAGAGATCTTTGCACCTTCATTTTTGGGTTGAAGTTACTGGGAGCTCAGTGATGCAAGATACTGCCTGTTCTCCCTTCCTTTTGAAATCAGCTCCTAAACCTCTCTTTAATTCTGCCACTGCTCCACATCTTCTGATCTTTGGACCTAAAGACAAAGTGTGCTGATGATATGATATACACTGATTTCTCTATCTGCTGCTGAGTTGTACCCTGGTTTAAGACCACAATAAACTTGACGTCCATAGAATTTCTTTCAAAAATTAAAAGGAAATAATAACTTTTTATTATTTACTTTTCTATTATCAAAACACAGTGACTTCTGTGGGAGCTACTACATCCAAACATAACTTTCCTGTCCTTGGAAGCCCATTCTGAGGCTGTGTTTGCAGACCTGGAACATGTGCCAGGACTAGGGACCACAATTCCTGGTGTGCTCCTGGATCTGGGGCTGGCAGGGCACCCAGCACATTGGGATGTGTCCCACAGAGTGGGGTGATCCTGAGAGGGGACAGTGTGGGGACAAAGCAAGACCGTGGTGAAGGATCTGGAGCACCAGGAGCGGCTGAGGGAGCTGGAAAGGGGCTCAGCCTGGAGCAAAGGAGGCTCAGGGTGACCTTGTGGCTCTGCACAGCTCCTTGACAAGAGGGGGAGCTGAGGGGGTCGGGCTCTGCTCCCAGGGAACAGGGACAGGAGGAGAGGGAATGGCCTCAACATGAGCCAGAGGAGGTTTAGACTGGATTTAGGAAAAATTTCTTCACAGAAGGGATGGTCAAGCATTAGAACAGGCTGCCCAGGGCAGTGGTGGAGTCCCCATCCCTGGAGGGATTTAAAAGCTGTGTGGATGTGGCACTTGGGGACATGGGTCAGTGGTGGCCTTGGCAGTGCTGGAGGAATGGTTGGACTCAGTGACCTTGGGGGGCTTTTCCAGCCTAAAGAATTCTGTAATTCTGTGATTTTATGACAAGAGCAACACTGAGGGAAGCAGTGGGTGCAAGAAACGAGGAAGGTGCCTCACGGAGGGGTTTCCATTTAACACAACAAATAAGGCAAGTCTTGCTCTAAAGTGTTTATCTGGAGTCTTTCCTTCAGAGCTGTAATGTATCAGAACCCTGACTTAGTACTCCCACATTCATCTTTGCTTATGCATTTCACCCTCACCTTCCCCTTAAGCCTGTCTATTTGCCTGTAGATTTGACAGATGACAGCTTCTCTTTGGGATGTTGGATGGCGTTTGTATGGCCACGATGCCAGGAGCGTTCTGAGCGCTGGTGTTGCATATTTATTGATCTCCATATTCCCAATAATCTGATGCACGTCACATTTGACAACATTATGTGGAGAGGTCAGCTGTATGGGGCTAATGAAACTGTTTCAAAGATGGATGTTGTTTTCCACAACATTAACCTTGCAAATAGCTGTCACTAGTGCATTTCACTATGGGGCTTGGCGTTTGAGAACCTCCCTTTTTTTATTGTTGATGTTAACATTAAACAAAACCTGGAGCCATTAAATCTCAGTATTTATATACAATGGGAAACATGGACGACATGGCATCACTCCAAATGAAAATCTTATTAACAGCACACGGTGCTTGTGGCAAAGTCCTGAACAATCTGAAAATTGGTTTGGCTGTCTGAAATGTTTGACAGATTGGCTAAGGATGATGTAAAAGGACTGAACAGGGAACAGCTGAATTCTAAGGATTAAAGTGGCAAATAGAAAGCCCTGATGTAATCAAAAAGCACATTGCACTTTCATATTTTACTGCGATATTACTCTGCTCACCAGGAGCTTATTACATCCAGGGCAATATAAAATTTAGATTACCTTTTTATTTTAAAATTATTTCACTAGCATGTGCAATGTGACGAGGAAGCACTCAGTTTCTAAAGAGGTCTCTTGAAGGTCTTCTTTCCTTAAAAAATACTGCTATGGTGATTTCAATATTTAATTGTAGGTTTTCTGCTGTCATGCTGAGGCACTTCAAAACAGGAGTCCTAAGGGCGATAAAAATAATCCTTGGAGGCCCCTTTTCCACATTACAGTGTTTGAGAACAGTTGTAGTAACTCTTTTTCGATGTCATACTGCATCTTTTGTAATGTAAATTTTGCACATACTTACAAAGCACAATTCCAAATATGATTTTGATAGGCAAGCAGTTTAGAAAGGTTTGTGTTGGCCATCTGAGCTGCGAAGTACCACATATATTTACAGTGTCTTCTGGGACTTCAGGGCTTTTTTAAGTGAGAAGGAAAAAACCTCAACCTTCATCCCTCTCTGGAAGCTAATGGTTGCGTTTTAATATTTTAAAGAGCAGTTGGCAAATGCTGACATAAAGCCCATTGGCAAAGGGTGAAATTCTGACCTGTGCACAGAGTAAAGGCCAGATGATGGTGATAAGGACAGCTGAGTGTGCCCTCACAAGGTCGTTGAGGTGACTTGGGCTGGAGCTGTTGCAATGTCTCTGTGGAGCAATAGCTGCTGAGGCTGCTCTGCAGCTGTTGGGCAGCCCTCGAACATCAGGCAATGGTTTTGCTGTTTAAACTTGCTTTAATAAAATCGTGGACGTTCATGCAGGCTCTGCTTGGAGGTGAGATGTGACCCTGAGAAAGGTGATGGTGAGTGTTCAAATCATCAGCTGATAAAGGCACCGGAGGGGCATCTCCCAGTTGAGCTTCATCAGCTTCAGATCATGCCCCTAAATCATGGAATCATGGGTTGGTTTGGGTTGAAAGGGACATTAAAGCCCACCCAGTGCCACCCCTGCCATGGCAGGGACACCTTCCACTGTCCCAGGCTGCTCCAAGCCCCAGTGTCCAGCCTCGCCTTGGACACTGCCAGGGATCCAGGGGCAGCCACAGCTTCTCTGGGCACCCTGTGCCAGGGCCTCACCTCCCTCACAGCCAAGAATTCCTTCCCAATATCCCATCTAAATCTACCCACTTTCAGCTTAAAGCCATTCCCCCTTCTCCTATCACTTCATTTTCTTGCAAAAACTCCCTCTTCATCTCTCTTGTATCTCCCTTTAGGTTCCAGAAAGTGCTGCAAGGTCTCAAACGAACCCCTCCAAATTAAAGGGTAAAAAATTTGACTGAGAAGGGAAAGACTTAAGGCAACGTTTAAAAAATGCTGTCTAGTCTGAGCTTATAATAAGTTGTGGTTCACTGAGCTTATTGTAAATTGATAAAAAGTTAAATGTTATCTCTAACCTTGCACCTGGACTTTCTGAGCACTTGGAGTGGAGAGAGGAAGCTTTCGGGGGTAGCACATGGGTCAGGATGAGAGCTGTCTCGAGGCATCTTGTGATGAAAAATCTAGAAAGGTTAAGGCAGATACTTTATTTTTAAACCAAAAGTCAATGAAGTGCAAATTACCCCAGTAAACAACTTTCTGTCTCTATAGAAACTTCCAGATAAAATGTTGTTTGTGATTGTTTTGAGAATTTTCTCAAGATATGATCAGAAAGGAAGAGGCATGGACTTTTTATTTCATATTTATTTTATAGCACGTCTTCTAATACGCAATTTGCTTCTTAAAATTTTTTTAAGAATGCAGATATTCACAAATATTCATAAAAAGAAGTCTCTTCCATCATTTTCTGGCAGTTTCTTTGGTGTCTGCATTATTTATTTAGTGACTTAGGATAAGGTCATGGGGAGTTTCTCCAGAAGTAGAATCTAACACCAAGTGAATATTGTAGGGGGAGTTAAAACAGATGATTTATATTTATAACATCACTTAGTAATGCTTAACATTGTTAATTGAAAAAACATTCTCCTGTAATAATTCTCAGGTTGTGCAGTATCATTATCACATGAAACTGTGCAAAAATGTAATAAGTACATTTCTATAACATGATTTCTGATATTGCTAAGCCCACATGCTATAAAATATTAAGTGCTCACCAAAAATGAATCTATGGAAAAAACCCTTTTTCCTCTAAAAGCTAATGAGCTATGATTTCTTTTTATTTGTCTTTTGGGTTTAAAGCCTCCAGATCTAATTTTCAGGCTCTTTTCTGAATCCAGGAGAGTTAGTTTATTTCCTAAAGAATATAGGGAGAGGTCAGTACAGCCTCTCACAAAGGCTCCAGGATCTCAGACTTTAGGATTTCAAGTGATTATGGCACAAACAATTTTAACTGTCGGCAATGCTTTAGAATTTTTAAAAAATATAAAATCCATTTAAAGATGTTAACTTAACAGAGGGGTCTCCTCGCTGTAGAAATAGACATTTCTGTACATGGAGGCAAGATTCTACCACAATGGTGGATCTGTCTAATGCTCCCAACCCATCCTGAGATCGGGATCAAGGACCACAATTTTCTGCTTGTCTTTATGGCAACCTGGGGTGTTTTTTTCCCCTCTTACTTTCTGTGAGGTACGAATTTTACGGCTCGGAGCTGGAGCCTGGATGTGCCCCTGCACATTTTGGCTGCGTTGGTAAAACACACGAAGGTAGGGCAAGGCCAGAATGACTGCTCGGGTGTGAAGGATCAGGTCTCTGCTTTCAGAGGGGTCATTTGGCCTTGGCTGCCATCTGAGCAGGGCTGGGAGTTGTATCTCTGTCTGTAATAAGGTGCTGTAATGCTCTGCCACTTCATCCTTAAAAACTGAGAAAATACCTGGCCTTAATATCACTAATGTCTCCAAAATAGCGCTTAGTTGGGACTTCGGGGGTGGAATGAGTCTAGTTCTAGGCCTCTGGACAGAATCAAATTTATTCCTTAGGGAACCTCATCTTTGCCTCAGAACTGCAAAGTGCTGTGCACTCTACCCTGATTGTTCAGTAACTTGCAGAAATGAGCCCATATAAAGCATTAAAGAACTTCAGAGCCCTGTGTTTGATTGCGTGGAGTTAGAGAGAGAGGAAAGATGTGAATAGCAGCCACAGCACCCAGGGCAGAGGCCTGAATTAATGGGGAGCTCTAAGCAGAAGCTCCTACCAGCTGGGAGGGGTGAAAGTGTTGCTGGGGTGAGGATTTCAGGGTTTGCTCCAGAGTCCTTGAGACCCCTTCATTAATGAATTGTTTACAAAGGTGGGATTAATTAGCTACCTGTTTAAAAAAATATGTGGGAACTGCTATTTACGCTCAAGCACAACTGTGTGACTCCTGCTCTTTGCAGCTTCTCCTTGGCATCATCTCAAGGCTGCTCGTCTGATATCCACTCAGATCTGCTTTTCTCCTGGGCCCCGGCTCAAGGACCCGGGCCTGGCAGTCAGGGGAGAGCCTGAGTCCATCTCTGATGGACAGGATGTTCTTGCTTTATAGTGTGGCAGGGAATCAGGACTGCGTTGGATGTTGGGAGAGTTTTTTTTACTGGGAAGGTTGTTGAACATTAGAGCAAGCTCACCAGCCGTGTTAAGGCTGGGTATGAGGAAGGAGAAAAGAGGGAGGCGCGAGATTGTGGGAGACACTTGCTCATGTCACCTCTCCAAGGTTTATGAAACCAAGACCCTGTAAAAGGACCATATAACACAAAGAATTCCAGCACTGCCTTTCTGGTGGTGCTTTCTTGCTCTGGTGGCACTAAGGCTGGATCTACACGTGCAGTGGGTGCTCCCAGGCACCTGGAGCACGCCAGGGTACCACAAGAGATGCCTCTCCCAGCCAGGATGGGAGCTGGGCATGCAGAGCTGAGCAGGATGGATCCATGGCTGCTGGTGGTTCCAGTGCCCCCAGGATGGGCTCACACTCAAACCCTCGGAGGCAGGCCAGGGCTTCCCAATCACCTGCCTCCTGCCACGGAAATGCAAAACGTTGGTGAATTATTTGGTTTGGATTCGCAGCATCGCAACCTGCTTATAGTTAGCAAGTGCAGCGAACGGGCTCTTAAATGCAGGTTAAAGGCCTTGATGAAATACAGAACACCTCAAAAAGACAACCTAAATTTTTGCCATTTTAAACTTTGCACAGCTGGCGTGCTGGAGCAGCCGCCCAGGTTAATGAGCCGCGAGTTTAAACAGCAATTGAAGAAGTCGGTTATAAATACAGAGCAGTTTGCTTTTTGCCTTCCTGTTGCTTTCCCGGGCTTCCGAAGGCCTTCCACTGATGGAGAGCTTTTAATTTCACATTTTGGCCCCCACCACAGGTGATAAACAAAGGTTTCCCATTGCTGTGACTCGGGTCAGTGCTGTAGCCTCAGCGTCAATCCTGCTGCCTGTAATTACACACAAAAGGTTACCGGGATCCACGGCTAATTTGCAGCCTCTGTTTAGCAGAATTTAATAGCAGGTATTACTGGTGCAGCAGTAATTAAGGACCTTTGTCAATAAGACGGAATAGATGGCCACACTTTGTTGTAATCATTGGACTTTTGAGAACCCAGAGGAGTGAAAAGCAGTGAGAGGAGCAATCCATTTCACGAATAACATGGCTGTCCTTTCACCCCCCCAACCCCCCCCGCCTCCTGAAACCAGCAATGGAATAATAATTCCCCCAAGCAATGAAAGTACAGGAATAAAAGTACTTACCCTCCAGCCTGTGATTTTTTTTTTTTTAACTTTTTATTTACTCTACTGTGCTTTTTATTTGCTTCGGGCTGCATTTGATGAAGTATTGTTTAAACAGTGCCGAGCAAAATGGATATAGGGAGATGGAAAATAGAAAGAGGAGGAATTTTAACCAGGTGGATATATGCATTTGCCTTTAAGGTGGATGGCGTTGGGTTTATCAATTATTTCCTCTGGATCTTTAAAAAAAGAGAAAGAAATGACAAAAACAAGTGGCTCGGTGAAGAGGTGGGAGAGAGTCATTTAGAGCTGTCCCTGCGCAGAGCCGTTCAGCTGTAAATGGGTCGCAAACAACGAGCGGGGAGTGAAGTTGGTGCAGCTTTGTGGCCCCTCGTGCCCCCCCCTCCAGCACTAATGAATGGGCTGGCACTGGTTGGAGAGCCCCAGCACACACACACACACACATCCTGGCCCAGGCTGCTGGGCTGGGGAGCTGCCAGCCTGGGAGGACACAATTCAAAGAGTGCTTTAAGGTGTACGCTCCTCTCGGTAATTGGTGAAGAAGCTGCATTTCACTCCCCGCTTTTAATAGCGGTTTGAGTAGTGGCTCTTTATGAAGGCTCTCTTTTTTAAAGCAGCTTTAACTATACCCTTTCTGTCAGTAATGCCTGAAAAACTTCTACCTTTAATCATTCCTGGATCAGGCAGCAAACAAGCAGCTCCTTTTCCTTTTTCAATTACGTGCTGGATATTCAGCGCACATATAAAAAAAGAGGGGAAAAAAAAGAGGCATCTTGAGCCTATCATGTATTAAATGCAGCTCTTTGCTGCTGCATTAAAATAACACCAAGGATCTGGCTTCAGCCAACAAAAGCCAGAAATATAAAGTTAAAGCTGCAGTGCTCTTTTTTATCTGCTCCATTGTGAGAAGGCATTGTAGCACTCTTAAAACACTGGGACATTTTTCCATACCTGTGGGCGATGATACTTAGCTAAGAGATCCTGACCTTTGTGATTCTGAGACCCATGGCAAATTTTTTACAACATCTTATGGATGAGTTCTGCTTGATGCTGTTCCTCTGAGGTATGGCTTATTTTATTTATTTTTCAGGGTTTTTTTGGCACTGCTCTTTCAAGAAGGCAGCCAGGAAACAGCAAACTGGTGCTTTGGCTGAGTTTCTTTTGAAGGTCCCCATCTCGATGGAGGTCCTCATCTTAATGAGTTCACTTATATAAGATCAGGTAAATGGTCCTTAGTGGACACTTATCCACAATAAAAAAAAAAAGATCATTGCATGGAAGATCCAAACTTAAAATACGAGGGAGATTGAAGGTCAGGGTTGGTATGAATCAGGCAAATCATGAGAGAAATACCAGGGCTAGGAATTATATTCAGTATTATTGAGTCAATAGCATTGTATCGTAGCTCATATTTATTTTTTCTCTCCCAACAGGAGACCAACAAGCTGTGGAAAATGCAGAGAAAATTCTGGAATGTGGAGAGAGAAGGGAGAACTGATGGATACAGCCTTTTGGTGGATGAAGTTTGCAGCAGTGTGTTACATTCTCTTTTGGAAAAGGTGGCATTCTTGATGGAATGAACGTGGAAGAGAAACTCTTTGAAGGTGAAGTGTTTAGTAACAGCTCTGATGACACCAAGCTAGAGAATCATGCGCAGAGTTTTCCTGCTGGTCAATGCTGGTTTAGTCGGCAACAGATAAAAATGAAGAGATAATGTCAACAGACAAGAATATTGCTGCAGGATAATGGTGCCCTACTGCTACCCAAATGTCCAAGGCTAAACCAGGGCATTTATTTTCCAAGCAGGAGCCATTGATCTGGAAAGACATTTGTCATTGCTTTGTAGGGCAGCCCTGCAGATAGTATAAACACGGATATGAGATCTTGTGGTGGTGAGTTGGAGCAGATCAACTGGCTCCTGTTTGGTGGAGATCCAAAGTAATCTGGGTTGACGACTGTGAGGAGTCTGAGAAAACAGTGCCTATTTCTGGCCTTGGGAAGCTGCCCCTGTGGAGCAAATGGAATCTAGGTGCAAAGGGCAGAGAAGGGCCAGATGTATTGCAAGCTGATCAGAAGGGTGGAGCAAACCTCATCTGTGCAGGGCTGTTCTTCTGCAGCTTTGTGAGGAGCAGCCAGAAGGCTAAAGGTAAATATGAAGGTCTGAGGTTCAAAGGTTAGTCCTTTTCCTTAAGGAAAAACCTGCCTCCTGCAAGAACAGTTGAAGGCCACTGTTCAATAGGTCACACTCTTTAACCTTTCTTCTTTTTGGTCATTTGATAGCCAAGCTACTTCTCTATAAATGCAAAGCACGTTACGTACAATTTCCATGCATTCAATCCTGTGTGCTAGAAATGACAGCATGGATTTAATGGAAGGATCATTTCAAGGTAAATTCATTTATGGTCTGTGAAAAAAGTCAGATCTCATTCCTCCTTTGTCTCACTGCTCTTCCCACCTGACCTGCCCCCAGTAATGGTTGATGTGAAAGGCAAGAGGCTGGGGCTGACCCCATTTTTCCTCCAGGTGTGTTCCTGGTTCATCCCCAGCCTCAAGCACCACTGAAGTCCAGTGCAGCATCAATTGGACCCATAAAACTCCCATTCCTGGGTGTTGTACCAACTTTCCCATTCTTTGCATTTCAAGACTTTGATATACCCCATCACCCTCATAAGGAAGAATTTTTTCCTAAAATCCCATCTAACCCTGCCCTCTGGCAGTGAGAAGCCATCCCCCTTGTCCTGTCCCTCCATCCCTTGTCCCCAGTCCTTCTCCAGCTCTCTTGGAGCCCCCTCAGGCACTGGAAGGGGCTCTGAGCTCTCCCTGGAGCCTTCTCCAGGCTGAACACCTCCAGCTCTCCTAGCTTGTCTTTGTAGCAGAGATGCTCCAGCCCCTTGAGCCACCTCTGGGCTTGCTCCAAGAGGTCCACATCCCCGTTTCCCAGCGGGAATTTCACAAGTGAATTTCACAAATTACATTTTTCCACAGTTTCTCAGAGAGTTTTGCCTGTGAGGGTTTGTGTTCATGCATGGATCATTCATTCTGACTGAAATAGCTGCAAACCCTCTGAAAGAGCTGAGCATCTGTTTGAGGGGAAAAAAAACCTATCTGGGACTGTCTAATCCGAATGTCCTCAACTGCTCTTAATGTAGGTGGGAATGGAAAATTGACTTTGCAGGCTTTGTCCTTAAAAACTTATCAATAGGCTTGAGTTTAAGGAGGATTGTGTTCCCCCCTGAGATGTCTGAGACCTGTAAAACCCACAGTGCAAGCAGGGACTGAGCTGAGGGGTTCAGTCTTGATCTGATTTTGGAGAGGGTTGAATTTTGGGTGCCTCAGATCTTTTATATTTGCCCAAATTTACCAAAGGAAAAGGAAACATTGATTTGGCCAATAATTCTGCACTGACACTGTGCTCTAACTGGTTTCAGCTTTCAGAGTGTTTTGTTATTCTTCATTGTGTTTCCCAGATGGAAATGACACCCTCAGCTAATTTACCAGGATGGTTTGTGTCTAACCATGGAGAGAGATTCCAATTTTGCTCCTTTTAGTAATGTGCTGGGATCAGAGCTGAGGAGATGAGATCAGATCTGCCCCTCAGCCCGCTGGTCTTGTCCATGCAAGGTTGTTGTTTTGGTTTTTTTTTCCCCCCCAAATCCTGCATTTTTAATATAAATAAAAAATTTGATCTCTGCCACTGGGAAACTGCATCCCATTTTTTTTCCCAACAGAAAAATGGGAATAGGTTTCCTTTAACTAGTGGAAGGGTCTAGACTCTAAAAAGGTTTTTATTATTGTGTGCCCGGGGTCCTTAGTTTTAGACATTTATCTTGTGGCAAACCAGTAGGGAACTAGAAAGGCAGTATTTTGCAACTCCTAGACCCCCAGCTCTAAATAATGACTCTGAGCTGAAATTGAAGCAGGTGCATCATCTCCTTCATTGTGTCACTTTTAGCACAGACATTATACTTTATGGGCTTCCACTATCCAAATAGTTTGTGCAACGGACCCTAAAAGTGGTGATGCATCAATCAATCAGTCGGGCTTTATTGCTCCAACTTTCTTTACAGGAGGCTCCTAAGCCATATTATAATGCATGGTGAGGAGCCCAGCAGAATACAAATGCCCCGGAATGCAGCCCCATTCCTGCGTGCTCCCTCCCAGGGCTGGAGCTGCACTCCGAGGAATATCCCAGGGCATCAGTCACAGCCAGCCAAATGCATCCCTGGTGGAACCTCACGGATTGTGCCCGCCCAGGCTGGCTCGGGGGGATGCATTCAGCTGCCTCTGGTGGCTTGCACGAGCCCCTGGGTGGATCAAGGTGTTAAAGAGGACTGAAAATCACAGTGGTCTGGCTGAACTGGTTTTTCTGCCTGTTCATGCCGGGGCTGAGGGGTCTTCACCCATCAGCAGGATGTTTTTGTGTCCTAAATGTGGGATGGGTGACCTGCACCCTTTGCTCCTAACCCCTGGCCCACATCATGTACAGCAATTCCTACTGGGTTCATTTTGCTGTTTGCAGTTTTTTGGCTGCTTTGGCGTGGAAATATCTCTCGGGCTTTCCATAAACGTTGTATGTGGGCTCAGTTTTGCCATCAGCAAGGACAGATACATCCATAGTGACACTGAAATAAATGCAGATATGGGTACGGCCTGCTTCATGGAAACACGACCGAAATCCAGGAATATTACACTGTTAGTGCAAGTGAACAAGTTACGGGCTATGACTTGGTTATTGCATGGAAGCTTTGCAGTCCAGGCCTCAGGCTCTGATGTAAATGCCTTGGTTTGAGCTGGCAGTGGTTGTGTGAGGTGATTGGATCCGTGTTAGTGCTTTCATCAGACACACAGACAAATAAATCTTACCTTGAAGCTGTATGCTGACATCTGCATAACTTTCTTTTATTGCCCAGTTCCCATACAGTTCCAAAGAGTAACTTAGGGAAGGAGATTTAGAAAAAAGAGATGATCATGTTGAGATAGAAAAAAAGAATTTGGCACTTGAGTATAAAATTCTGTAGGTTATGTTATATAGTATGTGCAATACACAATTCAATACTTTGGATTCTTTTAAAGAGGACCAAAATTTGCGTAATGTTGTAATAAAAGTTGTTTGTAAATATGCAACCAGCATTTATTCTGCAAAACAGAATATTTTCTAATACTTATCCTTTTCCCAAATCCTCATGTTGCTTATATGAGCTCACGGAGTTTATTATAGTATTTGTAGTAGAAATCTCTAATTTGATAATTCTCTAGTGAGTTTAATGAGCCTGAAAAGTGACATTTAGAGCTAGTTTTCTCTTTGTGCTTTGAAAAATGAAATACAAGTAGTTATCTGTTAAATGAGATAATTACAGTGCTACTTTGCTAAAGGCACATATTAGTGATTTTTAGCTTGTTTCACTTAATTAGAGCTTTACAAAATGTAGAGTGCCAACCCGTTAACAGACCTGTTGGAACAGTTACTGAGACTGTGAAATAAAACCAGTTGTTCTAAACAAGTCACAAAAAGAAATTGATGAAATGGCTGGCAGCTCAGGCAGAAATTTAAGCCTTGGCTGCATTAGAGCAAATGTAATAATAGCAGCAAGTAACCCATATTTTTAATTTTACTGATCTTTCTGCAATAATTATAAGGAACTTTTAATGTCTGTAATTAGAATGTTAGAGATAGGGTGACTTAGACCAGTGCTGCACTGTGAAAAATTGGATACTTACCATAATTGAAAACTAATCACTCTTCATTACCAGGAAGGGATGCAGTTATTACTTTGAATGGGCTGAGATGCATCACATGAATTATGGGCAAACAAATTCATGAGGTTGAAGTTGGTGAGTTTGAGGCCAGTCTGTGCCAGGAGTGCCTCTGCTGACGTAATCTGTTGGATAATGAAAATCGGGGTGTATTTGCTCGTCTGGTAATTGCAGCCCAGAATTTTTGCTTTGCTGGAAGTTCAGATGCAGAGGATCACTGAATTCTATCAGTCATCCCTCCAGCGCTGTCATTTTAAACTTTAGCTGGGCAGAGTCCCCTATAGAGCCAGATGGAATCCAACAAATTTAAGCAGCTCTGCCAGAAGCCTCTGAGCAGGTTTGAGCAGGGAGGGAAGGAATAACCTGGGAGGTTTGTTCTCTGGGCAGGAATGAATTGTGGATCATTACCTGCTAGCTGACCCACGCAGGGGTTGTGCAGAAAAGCTGCCTTTACCTGAGCTTATGGAAAGGCAGCTCCTCATCCCATGTAAACACTGAAATCTCTGGAGTTCAGGAGAGTTTGGTCTTTCTGGCAGATGCACTGTGGAGAAGGCAAGTTATTTTTCTGTCTCGTTGAAAAAGATCTCATGTATCTCTTTTTAACCAGCTCTGCTCTTGTGCTCTGTGTCTTTGCTGATTTAAGACTTCAACCACCACGTGTGGCCCCCTCAGCACCCCACGCTGCCTCTGCATTTAAAAGGTGGCATTTTATGCCCAAAAGATGATGTGAAAATGTCACCATCTTGCTCCACAATTCCTCTCCTTGTGCGCCTGTCGCCGATTCCAGCTGCCAAACGCAAGGACAGCAGGCAAACAAAACCTGCTCCAGCCGTTATTTTGTAAGTTGGAAATTGTCTTTTGCCCAGACAGGGATTTCTCAAACCCCACCTAATTTTAGGAGCGAGGAATGAGCAGAACTGTGAGAGAGATGCTTCCCTTGTGCTTGGCTCTAATAGCTTTGTTCTGGCTGCAGCAGAAAGGTGAAATAGGAGCTCTGGCTGTCCCTGGCTCTCCATGTGCACAGCTGCACTGTCCTGGCTCTGCACCTTCCTCTCCTGTCATTAGCCTGAGCAAGGATGTGGCTGCTCATGACTGGGTGATTGATGTCAAATGTAGTAGCAACATTAAATTTGTCTGAAATGGACAAAGAAAAGCATTATTCACTGTAAAAATCTTGTCTAAAGTTCCCATCTAGCCAGAGCTGCTCCTAAATTACATTTGTATGAATTTTAAAATGTTTTTTTGAATTTCTTGGCCCATGATTGTTCCCAAGGTCACAAAATCAGAAAGCTGGGAGCTGAGGCTTGTGGTGAAAAATGTGCCTGTAATATATCTTCATATTTGCAAATGTATTTTATTGCTGTCCATATCCTGTGAGAAAAATCCAATGTTCTTAAAAGACAAGCACTGCTTGTTATAGAGACACTTATTAATGTTTATTAGAAACTCATTTCACTAACATCCATGGCTTTATTGGAAGTTCCTTAAGTAGCAAATCCAATTTCCTTTCTTATGCTTGTGCTTACTTAATTAACATCAAAAATTGAATGAGGCAAAACAAAGTTTGATATTCATTTTAATAAGTTATATAAAGTTAGCATAATCTCATTGAGGCCATTCTTCATCGCTCCAACTGCAGACACAAAGTGCCTCTGCAGCCGTTTGGGGTTTTACATCATATAGGTTAGATAACCTAGCAACTAATGAGAGAGCCAGGAGAGAAAGGAATTAATTTTCAGATAAACCCTTTACGGGCTGCGTTCCGGGGAGGCAGGACTTCGTGTGTGCCGGGCAGGGAGCTGGGGATGCTTGGGCACAGAAAAGGGCTGGCTCCTAAGGCTGGGAGGAGGTGTTTGGCAGGAAATCCTGAGAAAATCACCCAGGAACCGCAGGTTATGATGGCTATGAGGGCAGAAAACAGAGATCTACAGGAATTTTCCAATGACAGCACCTTTTGTGTGCGCACCATNTGGGTTATGATGGCTATGAGGGCTGAAAACAGGGATCAACCATCAGAAAATCACCTAGGAACCACAGGTTATGGTGGCTGTGAGGACAGAAAGCGGGGATCTACAGGAATTTTCCAATGCCAGCACCTTTTGTGTGCGCACCATCCCACCCCGCAGTGAGCTCAGCCCCACACGTGCACCAGCTTAAGGCTGCTCCTGCTGCACTCCTATAAAAATATCCCCCTGATCATGTGATGTCTGTTGACCTTAGAACAAGCGTTATCATATTGGAAAGTAATGATAAAAAAATCCCCTACTACAGTAAAGCTATTATAAGCTGGAGTGTTTGTGCCATTACTGGGGAATATGGTATTGATTTTTTAATAAATTATGCCATAACCTACATTTTTGCCTTAGGTTAAAATTTAACACCAGGAGCAGAGGAAAGGTACAATGCACGGATATCAGAACAAGTTTTACTCCACCCCAGACTTCAGCACACGCTGGAAAATCAAGGGTGGTGGGGCCTTGGTCACCATTATTTGTGATGTCCCCTCTCCCCTGGCTCCTAGGCAGGACTGAGGACACAGAGGAGCAGCTGTGTAACCCTAAATAGGTTTGGCTGCTCTGCTGCCCCATTTCTCTTCCAGACTGTGGAGGGTTCAGAAGGAAATTGTTACTGTTCCTTAGCTGTAAAATAATCTTGCTCCAGTAGTGCTGAATATCAACAAGAAACATCTCAGAAGTAATTTTATGGAAGCAAAAGAAAGAAAATCCAGCCCTATAACCGTTGTGATATTTTGATATTTAGGTGAAATATTTTTTGTGTGAATGTAGATGAGGGTTTTCTTTCTAACTTTCCTTTTTCAAATTTCTTCTTAATTTTGGAAGGAAAAATCAATGTCCTCAATGTTTTCACTCCATCTTTTTTTCAAGGAAGGGAGGTAAAACATTTAAGAGAGAAAGGAAGGTCTACGCTATTCTTCTAGTGGCTAAATATAAATATCCATGTAAATCTTGAGCTGTATCACGGGTAATTATGCAGGTAAATGGGGATGACACCCAGAAGTGTTGGCTGGAAGGGTTTTCAGTGCAAACCAAAAGCAGCTCTGTGTGTATCAACATTCAGCTTGGAGAGGGAAGGTGGGGAGGGACAGACCCTTCTGCTTTGGATGGAGACCTGCTACTCCTGTGTTGTAACCTGTACTCCTGAGACAACTATTTCAAAAGCTGTTTTTGCCTCCTATTTTCCACCCTTTTAGCATCAAACAGCTGCTCTTTCCCTCATCATTCACAGGAGTCCTGGCAATGGGATGTTTTCTGGGAGGTTCTGAGGGTATTGCTCCTTTACACGGATGTGTCATTGCATGGGACAAAGGTGCCATAAGTAGGTGTGAAATTATTGCTTCAAAACGATGGAATAAATATTTTGATGCAGGTACTTGTGCTTATGCTTTCCCTCTTTGTGTACCAGGGAAAATTCAGGTGTGTAAATACCATCACTGTGAATATTCTTGTCTCTGCAGATGCCCTAATTTGCAGCAGAAAGTTCATTAATGTCTGCGATTCAGATCTCTGAACCCAGTCTCCACTGCCCAAGGAGGACAGGACACCATGAAGAGGAAATTAGTGAGGGATGCATCCAAACCTATCCCAAATACCCACGTGATGGGAATGTGCAGCAGGGTGAGCTGTTGGGAAAGCAGCTGAGCACAGAAAGGGAATGAGTGATCCAGGAGAAGGACACTTTTCCAGAAAAAGAAGAACTAATGGGTGGAACGGAGATGGACTCACCAGCCCCACGAGTGAAAGCATATTTCCTGTGACAGATATCTTATTAATGCTCTACTGACAAGGGGATTAACCCTCCAGGGTAACAGTTCCAGAAATCTGCAATCACAAATGTGTTTGTCTCCCTAAAACCTGTGTTTGTGTATCATCTCTACGCAGGTGCTTGGAGACTGCCGTGGAAAATTTGCTCCCTCAAAGCAGGAATAAACTCAGACAATTTTTAGATACTTACAAAAATATCCTCTAAGTAAAAAATTTAAAAGTCCCCATTAGTATTAAACATTTCCTTTTCATGCTGTCAGTGCTGCCACAGAAAGAGAAATGTACCTCAGCTTGGCTCAAGCTTAAATTCCCTCTCTTCTTGTACTCTTTAAATAGCAGATTGTCAGCTTAAGAGACTTGTTGCTGGTGATGACTGAGACTCATGATCCATCTAAAAGAGCTGGGAACTTAATGGCTGTTTTTCATATCCTGATAACCACACTGTACTCTAATCCCCTGGCTTCTAGTTTTGAATCCTTTTGGATGCATTGTGGTGGCTGTTTAGCTTTCAAACCCCGTGGGGCCTGGATTTGTGTTCGTCCCAGTGCTAAACCTGGCTTTAGTGGAGCTGCTCCTGACTTAAACTCGTGGAAGAGGGGATGGAAGGGCTGTTGGCTTTAATGAAATCAAACAGCTGCAACCAAAGCCAGGATTTTTCTCTTTAACACACACGAGCACTTGTGGAGCTGTGCTACTTTGAAATACCTGGCTGGAATATCTGAGACATAACACCCTAAAATTAAAAATCATGTTTGAAAATTCACACTAATTAAAAAGGGACATCTGAAGCCAAACAGAAAAATCAATAAACTTACTGGTCCTTCCTCAGTTAAGTAACATAATTTGTTCAATTTTTTTTAATGTCTGTAAGTGAGGAACCTTTTACTCACTTTGATTCATGGACAGAGGTTAGAAAATGGTACAGTAGAAAGGAAATTAACATTTAACCTGCCTGCCTGCATATCTGAGCTGATGTCTCAATGTGGTGCAGCTGTGAGTAAATTCTCCCAATAAACCGGACACAGTGTCTGTAATATTCATACAGCTACTTGTGCCTTCGGGAAAGCTCAGACAGTTTTCTGGCTATTGGAGACCAAATTAGGAAAAATAACCTGAGCAGGATGTGTTGCTGCTTGACACAAATCTGTATTTTTTTGGTTAAAATTCAAGGGGTTACATTGTTAGCCCACACATATCACTGCAACTTTACAGACTTAAACCCTGACAGTGCCTGTGAAAATTGCTAATTTGCAGTCTGGAGACTAAAAACTGTGTTTTTTTCAGAAGACAGTTGTTCAAGAAGAGGCAATGATAGAGCAAAACTGGTGTTATGATTGTGCAAATTAAACTTGAGCTCTCCTTATTAATCCCAGTTTAGGATCAGACCTATGTATAAGCAGACTTGAGGCCTTCTGCCTGTTCTTCCACCCCACTAAAAGCACATTATAATAGGATTGACTACACTTCAGAGAGACAAAATGAAAAATATATTCAATATGATCACCTAATATTTAGTTTATGTAATGATTGAGGTTTTCCTTCAGCAAATGGCACATGGGAGATTCGGTATCAGAAAAAGAGCTGCATCAGTTGCTGAGAGAGGGGCCAAGAGTTTAAAATAAAAGTGCAGACTACATTTTTGATTTCATCAGGAAGCCTGAGGATCCTTCATGATGTTCCTCAATCTTGTTAACACTTCATTATGTCCTGTCAAACGTGTCTGCACTGCAAGCATGGTAAAGGTCAGCCCAAGGCATCTGAAGAACACCAGACACCTTTCAATTTTTTTGATTTTTGTTGGTTTGGGGTTTTTTTATTTTTCAGGAGAACAAAGAGGGATTGTGAGCCAAGCATTTTGCAGTGCAAAGTAGAAAATTGAATAAAAATCATGAATCCAGCTTCTTTCCTTGCAAGCTGCAGTTTGCCATCCCCACTACAGAAACTTGTGGCTTTGAATTTTTGACTGTCATGCTGGAGGTACAGCATTATTTATTTATTTGTGGCCACCATTGCCGTGGAAGCAATTGCAATACCATAAATCCTCAATCCTGGCATCTGAGAGACAATCAGACAAGAAAAGGAGGGAGATCACCCGTTATAAAAGAAGAAAGCTGGTGTTTACACTCAGTAATGTGCACCCTGAGTAATCAGCTGCGATGGGGAAAAAAAGGCAGAAAAGGCCTGCAACACTTTAATGGGTGTTTTGAGAAGATATTATGGGATTTTTTGGAAGTCTGTCGGAGTGAAACTGTGTTTAATAATTAGGATGATTAGGGTCTTTTTATATTCATGTTTTTGCCCCCTTCCTGGCAGCCTAATCACAGAGCAACAAAGGCAGGTTCACAAAATCTTATTTCCTTGGAAATTCGAGGCCTGACTGCCTGGGAAGTTGGGGAGGATGAAGGAGCCTATTGCTCCTGCAGAGCATTTCTGAGAATGAGGACAAGGTGAGACAGGTACCAGTCCCAGCTGCAAGCAGAGATGCTGCCTACGGATTAAACCCCTCAGTGGCTTGAATTTACCCGAATATCTGTCTAATTTCGTGGCCTTCACTGTCCTCCTTGGCTGTACTGCTGAGCTCTGTGCTGTATTAACCACATGCTTTCAGCGATTAGGATCACGAGCTTGGTCCCAGTCCCCGACAAAGCAGTTTTGCATTAGCCCAACAACGTGTGACAGCCTTAAAATTAGGACAACTGTCCCATTAAGGGACTCCTTGCCTGTCTCTGGCGGAAGAGGTTATGATCATCCCTCAGGTTGTTGTATTTGGAGGCGGATTTGTCCTCCAGGCTGAGCTCTTCAGGTGCTCAAGTCCTCACCTGCTGTTGGTCAGCGTGGGCTGGGTGAGCTGGAGTTGTTTGAGGAGCAGGTCTTTGCCAGCACACGGATTGAAGTGAGCTCAGGAACAATCCCACGGGCAGGACACCTTCAGATCTGCGGGGTGCTGGCTGTGGCAAGCAGGGCCACAAGGCAGGGATCGTTCTCCCTCGTCACCTTGAATGAGGTGTGGGAGTCCCTTCCTGTCACTGTGCTGAGCGGAGAGAAGAGATTTTGTGTCTCTTTGTATGTTTTTAGGGTAGTGCTTGATATTCTGGGTGCAGACTCCCACCGGTGTTTATGGGCCCAATTCCCACAGAAATACTTTGAGGATGTGGAGTGTAGAAAACGGAAAAAAAATAAGATAATGTTAAGATACAAGACAGTGGCAGCACCTTCTACTGTACAAACACATTTCTGTTTCAAATGGGTTTTGGTTTTGTTCCTTTGTAACTATTATTAGAACTAATTTCAAGATAGTAGCTTCCAATGCCTTTTTCAGAGAGAGACGTGGAGTAAAGTACCTGTCTGTGGCAGAAAAGGAAAAAAAGAGAGCTGCAGAATGGAGAATAATGGTGTTTGAACCAAAAGGAAAAACGCTGTGTATGTGCCGTTAGATGCAGCTTTTTTGTTTGCACTTCATTTGATTATCAGTATTTTCAGCCATCTCACGCATTAATACATCTCTGCAGGGAGGGGCAGGGTTCATAGCCTTTTCAAAGCAGCACTAATGAGTGCCTTTAACTTAATAAAATGATCATTTGCCAACTACTTACCATAATGTGAACTAGATGCTTTCAGTCCAGAGATTAAAAGGAGTTTTCTTTGCAAATGTGCTGTAGTTGCTGCTACCACATAAGTCATATACAGATATATATAAATATATATATATAATGTTCATTGGTTATTGTTTTTGAAATCTTGAGGTCTCTTAAAATAGGTTGGAAGGAGTTGTTGGAGTCTATATTGTTTCAATAATATATGGATTATCACTCTCTAAATACGCAGTGACATAAAAGGCAATAATGCCTTTTATGGATCCCATGTGGCCTATTACACTAATGATCCATGAATAATGGGGTCACGGGATGAGTTTTGAACAGTGCCTTTCTTTGTTGGTTGTTTTTCTCATTTATTTACCCAGGAAAATTCAGTTTTAAGTATCTGCTTTTCAGCAAGGTCCTACCATTTACTGAGTTTTCATGTGAGTTAATGGATGCCAGAGAGGTCAAGTGACTTCCCAAAGGTTACACAATGAGTCACTGAGTGTGTCCAGGATAAAATACAAGAACCTCCGAGTTTTCTGTCTCTTGCCCTGACTGATGCTAAAGCAGAGAGATTTCAGATCAGCCTGACCTCTAATAAATCTCTGTTCCTACTTTGAGGAGCAATCACAGCTCGGTGCTCAGTGGAGAAATCTGACGCTCCTGGAGCAACATTTCCCATATTTCTCAAGGAAACAACCAGAAGGAGCAGGACTGATGCAAACAAGCTGCTCTGGTCCCTGTGACAGAGATTCTCTCCTAAATAAAACCGGACAACATGGAGTTAAATAAACACACGGAAACCCAAACCCACGGTTCACCCGATGCTAATCCAACCCAAGAGAGTTTGTTTAGAACTATTTGTGTCTCCTACCTTCCTGCAGTGGTGTTCCTTTCACTTCCACTGGAAAACCTCCCCATTATTGCTCTTGGTCAAGGAGCAGGGGTTGCCTCCTCCCAGGGTGAGCCCTGGCACTGCTCCTCCAGGCCCTTTGGAGGTGGAGGCTCAGCTGCAGAGGGCGAGGCGCGTCCTGGAGAGCATCACCGGCTTGTTCTGGGTGCGTCGCTGGAGATGGTGAGCACAAATCACGGTTCTGCCAACCCTGCTCTGGCCTCCTGCCTCCTTCTCAAGCCTCTGCCAGGAGGAGAAGGGCTCCTGTGCTAAGCTGAGCTTGGGAGATGCAGAGTTCCGTGCCCTGGGCACGTCTCTTACCTGGATATGCCCACGTTTGCTCAGCTGCAAAAATGAGCCACCTCTTGGTGCCTCGTCTCTCCTGATCCTGTGAGTGCACAGAGCTCTGCAGCTCCAAAGGGTTCATTATTATTGTTTTTATTATTACTAACTACAGAGTATTATTTCATGCATTTAATAGGGTATAAAGCAATTACAGAATGTAAGGGACTACGGAAATACAGAAAGATCTGCCTGGAATAATAATTCGATTCTGGAACTTTGTTGCTTAAAGACTTCAGGGTAAAATTGTAGTACAATATATGAGCTTTTAATGAAATGACTCCCATTACTTTGAGTCTAAATGGACAAAACCTAAATAACACATGGAAAATTTTCATTTAATTAGCGAATATTTTGTATTAGGGTATGGTTGTCAAGTTCTAATTCATCAAACAGTGTTCAGCGAGGAGCTGGAAGTGTTTCTAGCACCAGTGCTTCCATATTTATACACCTCTGAGCTGGAAATCCTATCAGTTGTTTATCTGAAAACACATCAGGTGAACGCTGCTGCTCGTGGGTGTAGAAACATTGCAGAATATTCCTGAGAAATCAGACAAGGCATCTCGGATCCGACCATATTTCAGTGTTGCTGACATCTGGTGCTGTCTGGGGGCTGGCTGGAGAACACTCAGGAAAAGGGGCTGAGGCCACTGAGCGTGTTTGAGCCGTTCCAGCAGGGGAGGAGGTCACAATTAATTAATTAACGTCGCTTACGATTCCTTAAGCTGTGCCTACACCGTGTAAACACTCTGCTTTTTGCTTGCTTTGCCCGGGCTCTGAGCGAGCCGACGCTGCTGCTCTCTGCGAGAGCTGAGTGCCTGCAACCATCTTCCTCAAAAATAGATTTTAGAGCTGCAGTGCTGAGGAGAAGGCACACAAAGCCTCGCTGACAGCCCGTTGCACACGCTGATCAAGGCACTGCCTTTGAAACAGTTTGGCTTATAATTATATCTTTACAGCTAACTGGGCTATCCAAATGATTTTCCCCTCTCCCCCTCCCCAGCTCTACTGACCTGTGGCTAATGAGATTTGTGTTTCGATTAGTTGTAGAACATAAATTAACTAATCAATGAGAATGGATTCACATCCTTTCTTGTAAAAGAGCTCTGCTGCAGTGATCTGTATTTAATATTCAAATCAATTTCGAATTCTCAGGATGATTCTGCTAATATGGCAGGCTGGGACTCGCAGCATCTCTATCCTTGCCACAGCCTGTAAATATGGGATGTTTATGGAATTGCCCACTGACCTCCAAAGCCTTCTCTGGTCTCATTGATTTACTATTTCACTTAATAGTGATGATGAGAAGCTTAGGGGCTGGCAATGAAGCTGGGAAAGGCACGGGAGAGAGTATTTCCCCTTCATTTACAAGGGTGTTAAGACTAAGCAGAAGTCCCAGGACTTTGAAAAATGCTGTTTGGTTTTGGTCTGAACATTTTGGGTCTATTTTATTCCACCTCAAACTTCCCCTGTTCTAAGTGAGAGGGTAAAATATGGTCATTACCAAAAAGCAGTTTTCTAAGGATGAGGTTCTTTCGTTTGCTTTCAAGGTAGAGAGAACTTCATCTTTTGCCTTGCTGTAATTGCCTCATCTGTACAATTAACCAGCATCTTGGCATAAAATGTGAAAATTTGTACAGTCTTCAAAGCATCTGTGGCCTTTATGGTACAAGTTCTGTTAGTACTGAAGCCACAGAAAATTAAATGTTCCCCAAAGAACTTCCAGATGTGTTTTATTCTAATAGGGTCATTATACAGTAAATTAAAAAGCAGGGTAAATGGAACTGTAAAATTTAAATTAGTCTAAAACCACATCTCTTTGCTTTGAACATTCATTTGTGGGGTTGCATTTGCAATAAATGTGAATTAGGCAGCTGCAATAACTGTTAATCATATATTTATAAAATAGTAATGAGGAAATGAATAGCAGAGTAAGACAGCTGCACATTTCTCTAATAGTGTGTCAACTGTGAACATAATAAGATGTAGAAAATTGTTTGGTGTTATGCTGATAATGCAGCTGAATGTAAGAGATCACTTCAACCTCTTAACTTTACAGGAGATTATATATAAAATCCATAAAAAGCCATAATAATACATTAGGCCTCTGAATTGTAGTCAATGTTTTTCTTTGCTTTGATTTTTCTGAAATGGGCCATACTTTTCCCAAAGTAATCTGCCAAAGATCACTGAGGCTTTTGTTTCAGCCTGCACTTTATTCACCATCTTGCAGTTTCATTTAAAAGATAGTGCTTCTGAAAGCCAACAGTGATCCAACTTCCCTGCTCCAGGAATGCTCCCACATCCTTCTCCTTGCAGAGTTTTGCCAGGCCTGGAGCATCCCAGCTCTGAGCCCCGATGGGGTTATCACTGCTGAGAGCAGTGATTGAATTCAGAGCCACACACAAGGCATTGCAAGATGGGAAATTTAAATTTGGCATCTATATGTATTTTAGAGAATTCATATTTTTTGCATATTTACTTGTCTCAAAAACATGTATTTATATATTTGAGAGATATATGTATTTATATTTATATATTTGAGAGATAGATGTATTTATATATATATATCTGAGAGTAGTAAATGGTTGGTGACATGGCCTGAGGGCATCTGCCTGTCTTTCCTAGCCATGGAATGATTATAAAGAGGTCAAGATAATTGCAAAAAACAAGTCAAACCACCTAAACCCATGAAATAAATGGAAATCTTTGAACAGCCCTCTGCTGCTTGTGCCAGCAGACGTCGCAGCCTGCCCTCGTGCCAGGTGCTGCTCACTTGCACTCGCAGTTTTTAACCAGCCTTAATTGAATTTTGCAACAGGATTGGGGTGAAGAGGAGAATTACAAAGCCAACAGGAAAAGAATTAGGCCAGTGCCGGGCTGCAAACTGCCAGGCAGGGAATAGGTGCTAAATGTGTAATGGGAAGGCTGCCATAGGAAATGTCACTTATCAAAGTGGCAGGACTTTGGGAGCAAAAGCAAGGGAGAGAAACGAGGCACCCAGTCCCAGCTCTGGCTGATGCTGCTGGGAATAGTCCCTGGGATTTAATGAGCTGTTTGCTGGGATGGGGCTTTGGAAGTCGGGTTAAAACCCCTCAGTTTTAAGCCACAGCTGCAGGTGTTGGGTGGAGCTCAGCGAGGAGCGTGGGGGTGCCTGGTCCCCAAAGCAGCAGCACAGGACAGCAAATAAACCTACATTTCATGGAAAACCCCCACGGAATACATAGTGAAATCACGTGTGATCTGATTGCAAATTGTGTGATTTTACTGTAAATAGTTTTGTCTGGTTTTACCGCTAATGTTTCTGGCAGTATCACGTTGCGATGTATTTTTTATTTTTTAATGCACTTACATTTTGAATGACACAATCAGCCCCCTCTAATTTTTGAAAATACAGAGAGAAAGGGAGACTGAAGATCTTATAATCATCAGTTTCCCAGACTGAAAGCCTTTCAGAACACAGAACGCACGAGAGACTTGAAAAGTCAGTCAGTGAAGAAGGAATGAACCCTCTGTGGGCAAAAAAGACTTTGCAGTTAGTCCTGTGTGTTTCAGGGTGAGGTGAGGGGCCACCAGAGGTCTGGGTGGCCTGGCCAAGGTCAGGAGCTCTGCAGCACCATCAGCTCTGTTGACCTTCTGGAAAACCTTTCTGGTCACTCACTGGACATAACCTTTGGCCTTCATCAAGCTGTTGCCTTTAATACACAAGGCTTTTATTTTATTTTTGTTATTATTTTAATTTTTTTCAGTTGGGAGATGGCACGAATCTTTTTGGCCATCTTAAAAACTATAAAGCTATTGCACAGTGGCCAGATAGGAACAGAAAGTGTCCTTGGTGTAACCTTATCAAAGGAAATATTGTTCATACAACATCACCACATTATCCTGAGCTCTCACGAGAGGCAGAAAGAGGGACACAGGATACAGATGGAGACATAGATACAGAGATGCATTCAGGTCGAATTCATCCTATAAAATTTTGGCCTTTTACATGCCAAAACAAAGCAAAAAATTGTTCTTATTAAATATAAATTAAAGGGTAAGCAATGGAAAATGGCTTGTTTTCAAATCTTTCCTTTTTTCTTCCTTCTTTGAAACAGACAGTTCAATTCTCCAGGAGAAGCAAAGTTCAAGCTCTCATTTCCCACTGTACATTTCTGTGTTAGTGCCTTACAAAATAGCAGTTCATTTCTGGAAATCCTATTACTGTCCACACTCAAGCAGCAACTTTAACAGATACATCTGTTACCTGGCAGCTTCTTCCTACACAACTCCCACCTCTGAGAGTTAAAGCTTATAGTTTTAAAAGGAAAATTGAAATAGGCCAATTTTGAAGAATGCACATTTTGGGGACTGGGGGAGAAAAAGAGCACATGCCAGTGTCAGCTACAAGAGCCTCATCTCGCCTTGCTTTCGGGTCTGGGCAGGCAGAGAAAACAGAGTGGTGCATTATCATTATCTCAGAGATGTTTATTTGGTGTGTGGACACTCGACCAAAGAACTAATGCAATCAGAAAGTTAAAATATACGGGCTGGAAATACAAATTCATTAGACGTACACAAAACGTATGCTGCAGTGGATCTGTCACTTAAATTAGATTTTGACAATTATATGGATGGTCTGGTTGAGATGATATACGATTTGCTCGCTTTATGCCATGATTTAATTATTGCAAAAGACGTGTGGAGTTAGGACCCTGTGGTTCTCTCGTGGCCCTGAGCTGAAGTGGGGCTGCTCCATCTGTCATGCTTGGTGTTTGCTGCCTGGAAGATTTTTGTGTGTTTACATCTATATACGTATAGATATACGTGAAATATATATGATTTTATTTTTTACCGTGAAATTAGTATGTGCCTGCACCCAGTGGAGCTGATGCAGATCTTTCCACTGACCTCAGCAGGGCCGGGCCTCGCTCCTTCCCTGCGCAGCACCCTTGAGATGCTCCTGTGGAAACCTCGTATTTTGCCATTCAGGATCCAAAGCAGAGCCAGGTGCTCCCCAGGCTGCTCCCAGCCCAGCCCAGGTGCTTTTTACCTGTGCACGAGCACAGCCACCCTTCTCCTCCCCATCCTGGGCCAGGAGAAGGACGTGCTGGGTCTCCATGCCCTCTCTCAGCTTGGGGTGCTGTGCTGAGCTCGGCTGGGCCATTCCGAATTTCCAGAAACATCTTCTCCCTCCCCACCATCCTTCCAAGAGACGTCATCAGTGACACCCTGCCAGTGGCTGGTGTGTCACACTGGAAGCGTGGCCAGCCCCGCGTGAGGATCTCCAGATGTTCCTATGAATCCTGGATGGAATCTTTGCTCTGGTGGAAACCCTGCTGCTACCAAGAGCGTCTCAGCTCCTCCTCACGCCATCCTTGCTCTTGCCTGATTCTTATTAGCAGTATTTATTCGTATTTTAAACATGCATTAAAAAATGCAGCATCAGGCACAAGCATTTAGGCAGACAAATGATGATGACTTCTCTGTCTGAACGTTGAACACATATTAAAACCCCCCAACTCTTAAAATGGAAGCATGATTTGATAACTTCTTGCAAGTGCAGTAAATGCCACTTCTTACAAATGAACACTAGCAATCAATTTAATTTCTCAAATAAAATGATTAAATTGCCGTTATTGTGGAATCATTATTTTATTGCTAAAACCTTTTAAAATGTTAATTATTGTGCCCCTTCAAAAGCTTTCATCTTGCCTGACTTTGCTCTTATATAAAAAAGTGTCTCCTGGTTGTGACTTGCAAATTGAATGAAAATTCATGCTTTACCTTTCCTCTCTCCCTCTCTCTCTCTTTTTTTTTTTAACACCTGCAACTGTTCTCCTTGGCTGTAATATTTATATGAATTTAACTTTAATTTTTCTCTGCTTTCATCTTCTGAATTAGTCAGTATAAAGCATAGATCACTCCTTCTCTGCTGCTTTCCTGTTTATTTGCTTTAACAATAGATTCATTAACTAGATTTTGGTGCTCAAGCTATGCGGACACATCCATTTCAAAGGAGGCTTTAATGGCATTTCATATTTTTCTGCATTAAGGAAGATTAAAGTATATTACAATACCCTTTACTGCTCTATTTTCTTCATTTTAGAAGTGGTCAGTTTTTAAATTTTTTTCCCTCTTTCTTTCATCTGCAGTGTTCAATAAATTGTCCAGGCCTTTCAGATGATAGTTCCAGCAAATTGAGTTCCATATTACAACTCTGAACCATTGTTTAGCCCATCATCAGTCAGATAAAGCACTCCTATTCACACAGGACATCAAAAGAACAAATATATGTTCAAAGTGGCTAAAAAGATTACTGTGACTTGGATATATCATTTCGTTAATTGTTAGTGATTATTCTACTGGTTTAGAGGTGGTGAATTTGCTGACTCTGAGCTCGTGCTTGTGATGTAATCAGAGGGGAATATATAGATATTCACGGCTGGAAATTACACCATTCAAAAAGGGTCAGGTCTATCATCTTCTAATAGCTGGAGGTGGACTAATAGCAACATTTTAATAAGAAGGAAGATGCAGGCTGATGTCTTCATTTCACACGTGTGGAAAGGCGTGAAGTGCTCCGGGGAATTTCAGCCGCGCCGGCGCTCGCATCCATCCGAGGGTGGTGGAGGGTGCTGAGCCAAGCTCAGCCCTGGCTGGCTTGTGCTTGGACCTGCCCCGGTGAGAACTGGGGCTGTTTGCCAGCTGGGAATGGCTGAAGTTGATGCATTTGGGTCCTGGTTCTGCAGAGAGTGGTTTGGTTTGTGTGTGTTTAATGCTTTCCACTCCGAGCAATCCCCCGGAAATCGCTGGTGATGTTTCAGCGACTCCCAGCACTGATGGTACCACACTGACCTGATGTGTCTGTCCCCACAGCTCCAGGTGTGATGGGGAGGTGTTCTAGAGGTGGGAGACAGCGATATAAAACCTGAGACCCTCCAAGGTGCTGAGGTGACCAACTCCCAGGCTGGAGAGAAAAAATGGAGAATCTGTCTCCGATTTAAAGACCCAGAGAAGGCAGCAGAGAAGGAAAAAAAATAACCCCACCCGAATTTCCAGCTCCCAGGCACTCATGATTTCCTCTTTAACCACTGACACTTGAGTATCTCAATAAATACATGCATATTTGCAGGATATCAAATGAACACTTGGCAGGTTTCTGCTCTTCAAGGGTAATTTTGGGAATCTTGCAAACGCGAAAAGCTTCAGGATGAAATTTTGAACAGGCGCTGCCTGCAATTGCAGGCTGCATTTCCTTCCTCGTGTGTTTTACCCTGCACTGGGTAAAATGGAGAGGCAGCACTAAGAATGCCGGAGCATATGAGAGGCTGGAAGACAGATTTTCCAACAGAACAATTGCAGGGTGTAGGTTTTAGGCAATAAGCAGGTAGCCTCGTTCTCTCAAAAGAAGAAAGAAAATAATGGAAAACTGTAACATTCATTTGGAGGCCTCAAAGGCATAAAAAACCCAATTCCAACTGTTATAGGTCCCTGCAGGAGTCTACAAAGGAACTAAGCTTTTTAAGTAAGAAAACTAGATTTTGGCCCAGAGGGCCCTGTCATTGCTGCTTAATAGATGAAACTCTTTTGATACAAATATGCTGTTTACTTCTCAGCTTCAGCTTTCATAAAATATAACCTTTTTATGATTTACGACCCCTGAAAAAGTGCAGGATGGATTTTTAGCTCTGAATTGGTTGAATGTCAACAAGAAAAATACAGATAACATATAGAAATAGCAGGGTGTTAATGCCACACAAAATGATGAAATTATTTTTGTTTAGAAAAGTTAAGTTTGTTCCTAAAGTTCTTCCCAAGTGAAACTGAGGAAAGGCTTTGCTGGTAAAGCCACCGGAGGCTTTGCGTGGTGGAAAATAATATGGAAGGTTTGGATGGGATATTGGGGTGAAATTCCTCTCTGTGAGGGTGGGGAGGCCCTGGCACAGGGTGCCCAGAGCAGCTGTGGCTGCCCCTGGATCCCTGGCAGTGCCCAAGGCCAGGTTGGACGGGGCTTGGAGCAGCCTGGGACAGTGGAAGGTGTCCCTGCCCATGGCAGAGGGTGGCACTGGATGGGCTTTAAGGTCCCTTCCAACCCAAACCATTCAGAGTTTCCTTTTTGCTTTGAGATGGAATTTGTTTGCCTGGAAATTGTAAAACCAATGACACAGAATTGAGATGTGGCTTCAGGGAGGGACAAACTTCAGAGTGGCTGGTGACGCCTCAGGTATTGGCCCAAACTAAGTTTTGCTCAAATGACCACTTCAGGTTCATTATTTTAGTGGGAAATTAAAGTTTAAAGACTTGTTCCAAAGCTAAATTTTTATAAGGACTCTTATCATTTGTAGTGATTATCAAAATAACACTAAAATTAGCAGAAGTGGTGTAATCTCCCTTCTTTATTTGCCCATGTTAGTTTTTTCCTCTTGGCAACCATATTGACGCCTATGGACAAATTGTAATATACAGACATGTTTTAATATATTGGCCAGTGATTAAAAAAAACCCCACGAATAAAATGTTGGCGCTGTGAAATGAAAAAGAAAGTACCAGAGCTTTGAAGACTGAAACACAAATGTAAAGATGAGAGAATAACTGTTGCCAAGAGAATTGCACATATTTTTTTTCGCTGTTTTCCTCTTTGTATTATCTTTTTCACAGCTTCTTTCCTTGGCATTAACAATGTACTTGTTTTTCAGGTGGCTTTTCTCATGTTGTTTGTGAACCTGCTGAACAACAACACAAAAAAAATGTTGATTTTTCTGGATGCTTGGGGAAATAGCCTGATCCGAGACAAATTGCCCAGGAAGTCTCAGAAATGACTTAGCCTGCCACAAAGGCGAGGTTGTAAAAATTGAAAAGGTTTTCACTTTTGACTCTTCCACCTATTGCAGAAAGAGACATTTGCTGGTGTATGGTCTCAGAAAACTGTCACCGAGCAAATTAAAATAACAAAAATATCCATCTGTGAGCCCTCACACATCCAGCTTTCCTGCCCTGCTCTGCCACAGGGAATTAATCAGCCAGGGTGTGCATGGTGTGCTCAACAATGGTGGCTGGTACCCAGCAGCTGCAGGGCTTTTATGGAAAATATTCCCAGGTATTGCTGCTGGAAAACACAATATTCCACTGGTCTGGAAGCTCCCTGCTCGTGTATTACAGAAAAGAGGAACAGAAATGAAATGGATAGAAAGGCATGGGAGAAGCAAGGATGCTGGAGTACTGTCTGTCCTTCACAGCTGCTTACACAGCTCTGGAGGATTTTCAAGGGGTCTGAGGACAGGAAAAGGACCTGGAGCTCAGATTCCCCAGCTCTTTGTGCAGCCTGATGGACTGGGAAGGTATCTGCAACAGCCAGACCACGGCTACCCAGGACAAGATGTTCTGCCCGAGATTTGTAGGTGTCTGTGGGACATCTGGGACCCTGTCCTGGAGCAGGGAACCTCTCTTAGCTATAACTCCGAGTTATGAGGCTTGACTTTCCTATGGAAACAAGTTGAAACAAGCAGGATGAGCTGACTCCTCTCCTTTACTGATTTCTGAAAACCCTGGGAGGTTTTAAGCACGCGGTTGAAGTTTAGTGTGTGGTTTAAATGCTTACCTGGATGCCTCTGCTCATTTTCCCATTAGTCTGCACAAATCAGTCAATATCTGCACAGAACTTTGGCAATTCCGTGGAGGAGGAGGAAGAAGGGAGACAGACAAAGCTGGGCATCACCCAGATGTTCAGAGTTACTTGGGAACACAGACAAGGCAAATATTTGCCTGAGGGGATCTCTGAAGCACCAAACCAAAGAAACGCTGCAGGTCTGTAGCTGGGTCTTGGAGATGAGAAGTGCAGAAAAGTTAATCTAAAACTAATTTAGAAACATTAATTTCCATTGAGAATACTTTTTGAACTTTTCACTGCAGCTGTTTCTCATGGATTGGTCTCTCCCTTAAGTGTATATACTAACGAAAATAAGTAAGTATATTCTATTCTATTCTATTCTATTCTATTCTATTCTATTCTATTCTATTCTATTCTATTCTATTCCATCTCACTGGAGAGGTGTTGGTGACATATTTTTAACTGCAACAGTGCCTCTGATCTGCCCCCATGCCTTTGTTACATGGACAGACATGTCCATGGGACATTAAAATCAGCAGCAATATGTGTGAGCTTGGATTGCATTCAGCCTGGAAATGACCCACACCATGAACTCTATCAGCAGTATATTTTCATACTTTTCAGCCTTGGAGCTGTGGAAACAAGGAGGAATTCAGCAGCAGGGTGGTTTGTACCTGCGTGGGGGAGGGAAGGATAGAAGATATTACCTGTTCCTTTCAGGGTTAGTCCTGTCCCTGCTCCCAGCCTTCCTTGGTCACCTCCCTTCCGTGTCTTCCCCCCACACAGCTTCAGGATCTTTTTTGAGGTTGTTTGGGAACTATTTCTGAGGAATGGGATTTCAGGGACATGTCATTTGCTTGCGGTTATCCATGTGAGAGTGCAGAGTCTGGCCATTGCAAGACTTTTTCGATGGGTGTGCTGTAACCAGGGTCACATGTTGTTCCCAGTACACCCTCAGCTCATCCACAGGCTGCTGGCAGAGAGCAGGATTTAACTGCCACGCACAATCCCATAGCCTGTAGGGGATCAGGCAGTGTTAGGGTGCTTCCCTCTGATGCTAGTTTCAGGTACAAATCGTAATACTGGCAGGTGGAGCAAGTGACCCTCCCCTGGATTTGTACGGAAGAGCTGCAGGAAAATTTACTGAATCACAGAAAAGTTACCACCTTTCTTGTCATTAGGAACTCATCCCAAGCCATTTCAACCTACTTTTCCCAAAGTGTTTTCCTGTATCATCAAACAACTACCCGATTCTAATATTTACATGAAAAAAATGTTTCACCTTTCCTTCAGTCCTTCATTTTTCCTTTTCCGGTGTATAGCAATTTTAACCTGGTTATTTCAAGGTTCCTTTTGATTGGGAAAAATCTCTGCTTAATAAGGATTCAGCTAAAACCTCACATCTAAAAGCTGAATGCCAAATGGCAAATATGGTGCTGTGATTCATTGGCACTGGGGGTGTTAATTTTATTTGGGGAGCTCATTTAGCTGAAGGCACTGTGCTTATGTCCTGCTCAATGGCCTTTGGAGAAAGAGAATTTACTTTACTTGTCTACTTTGAAGATTTCTGCTAGAAATTTGGTAGTGTTTCATTTTCAGGTAGAAAAGCAAAGGACTATTCAGATATTCTCTTGAAGCTGTTCTGAAAAGTGGCTCATAATGACAGAATCGTAAAGGTCACACGCTATTTTCTTTCCATAAATCTGGCAGTGGAAATATTACAGGTTTTCCTGGTCTTTATCCTCTCTCTTGTTGCAATGAGGGTGTCAGATTGGGATTGGCTCCTGTGGAGCTAATCTAAATGTTGGAAATAAAATGCAGAGCACGGAGTGCTGCTGCACCTCCTTTTCATTAGAGACTGGGGTTGGGAATAGCAACTGGTGGGAGAGAAGGCTCATTCCAACATGGATGGTGAGGAGGATCCTCATAATTCACTGGAAAGGGTTCCTTAAACTTCAAGGAACATGAAGAATGACAAACCCTTTACAGCCAGGCAAACATGGTGAACATAAAATTTGGTCTCGAATTCTTGGTCCTGAATTTTGGGTGCTGAAATTTATTTTGTACTGAAATAAACTGGAAGATATAGGAGTGTGTGATCTGCTAAATCCAGGTAACTTGGGAAGTTCTAACCAGTACCCACAGAGGCACTAATAAAAAACAACAAAATGAGTTTCATAGAATCACAGAATGGTTTGGGTTGGAAGGGACTTTAAAGCCCATCCAGTGCCACCCCCTGCCATGGCAGGGACACCTTCCACTGTCCCAGGCTGCTCCAAATCCTGTGCAGCCTGGCCTTGGGCACTGCCAGGGATCCAGGGGCAGCCACAGCTTCTCTGAGCACCCTGTGCCAGGGCCTCTCCACCCTCACAGGGAGCAATTTCTAGCCAGTATCCCATCTAACCCTGCCCTCTGGCAGTGGGAAGCCATTCCCCCTTGTCCCATCACTCCAGACCCTTGTCCAAAGTCCCTCTCCAGCTCTCTTGGAGCCCCTTTAGGTGCTGGAATGTGCTAAAAAGTCTCCCTGTATGTCTTCTGGATCAAACTGAGGTAAGCAAGGAGTCCATCTCTGCCTTTTCATGGACTATGTATTTCTATGAAAAAATAAAGGAAAATAAATTACTGGGTTTGAAAACGTTGCTCTTGCTATCTGTCAAACGTCCATATAAAATCAATCAGGCTCCTTGTTCTGGAATAATGTCTGTTTTTCCTTGGCTTGGAGATGGTTTATTAACGAGGAGACCTGGTGTTTACGAGGCAGCGAGCGTGGAACCAGGGTGGGGTTTAAATTTCTAGCATGATAATGAGCCCTCAGCAACTCCCAGCTTAGAGACTCAAACACAACACTCAGAGTGTCTCCTGCAGCCCAGGTTCCTGCCCTGCCCAAAGCAGCTCCAAGGAGCCCTGGAGTGAGGGTGTCCATGGAGCGGGAGGGGACGGCCCTGGAGGACGGGCTGTTCTGCAAGAGCTGGTTGGGATGATTTCTCCAAGCAGACAACTTCTAAATCTGGTTTTTCCTGAGTGTTGAGGCTGCATTTGAGGCTGGCTGTGTTTACGTGAGTGAGTGTGAGCAAATGGCTTTTGGCAGAGGGACAAGCCCCCTTTGTCCCAGACACAAACCTGGCCAGAACCTGGGGTTTTTCACACATGGTTCATAGCCAAGACTCTGAAATCTGCCAGATTTATAAATTTACTGCTCAGAGATGGAACTGGGTCAGTATTTAAAGGTAGTAACTGTGATTGATCCTATAAAACACAGCATAGTTTGCATTTTTAGGACAATATGACCTTTTTTTTAAGCTGTGGCCTTGTTTCAAGTCAGTTGAGCTCAGTGTCCAGTTTATTCAATTCCTTCTGTTATCTGAGTCAACACCCATGCCACTCATGTGGACCTGGTTAGTGACAAGGAGCTGCATTAATCTGGAACCTTAACTGATGTTTCTGGGACTGTGATATCTGATATGACACATAAGTAAGCATGAATGCAGATCCACATTTTGTTTTAGAGGAGTTGTCCTATTTTTGTCCCTTGTTTTTGCTTTTTATGTATTTCTTGGGTTTAACTGTCATGTGTTCATGGTTTTTATATGTTTCAATTCTCCCATTTGCTTAAATTTATGTTTGTAGATATTTGTATTTATGATTCATATCTATATTTATTTGCTTATATTTGTATTTATGTCCAAGAATGCATAGGTTTGTAAAAGATAATGTTTTTATCCCGAAAGGATAATGTCTATAATTCACAGAGCTCTCTGTAAAGAAGTATTTACTAATATGGGGCAGTACCTAAATACTTGGGGAAAAAAAATGATGTGTTAGAGTCATCCCAAGGGAATCACACTTATTTAATACCAACAGTGAATTTGGTCAGTTTTTTTTCATGGCTGTCTTTGAGCCAAAGCAAACATCCCAAAATATTTTCTCATGGAACAAGTCCAGGTGAGCTACACAATCTATCAGATGGTTTTGCTTGGTTTTTGCTTTATTTTGTTGGAGATCAGTGACATCATCAGGTCACAGGACAGGCTTTAGTGATGCTGTAGATCCTGTTAAACTCTGTTAAAATCAGGGTGAACTAAACATTGGCAACACAGCCAAAGATGTGTCTGGTTATTATTATTATTATTATTTCAAACATTCCCCCATGTTTGTGAGAATTAAACAATCTTTTAATATGAAATCATGGTTAAAACTTAATGAAATTGGTATGTATTACCCAGGTCTCACCACTGCAAGTCCATCCCTGATACTGAACTAATAGCAAGTGTAAGACTCTTCTGTTGATTGTTTGTTGGCCTGGGGAACACCAGCAAGGTCAGCTCAATCCCCTGCACAATTACCACGCCTGGTGTCACTAATTGGCATTTTAATGAAGAGATCATGGGTAGGTTTTACTCCACTCCAAAGCTGGAAGCATCATTCCATCAGAAATGGTGCCACCCTGGTGTCCTTTCATACACCAGCATTTCCTGCTCACCAGGGCTAAGCAAGGTAAAACCCAATTTCCGCACCATTACAATTTAAATCCTTCCAGTTTATCTGGGGCTCTCACTCTCACGGTGCAATGGGGCATTCATAAATGAGATTAAAGCAGCCAGTGCCTTACAGAACTCTGCCATTCCTTTGCGCTGATATCCTGGAAATCTTAAATTTATTTCGGGCAATTTCAGGGCTCACTTGTAGAGTAGCTGGAAATGCTGCTGTGGCAAAATTGACAAATGGTTTACCCTGAGAATTTCCAGTTCTTTTCTGCTGTTGTTATTTCCTTTTGGACTGAGACCTACAATCACTTGCACGTGTGAGTAACAAGCATCTTGCATATATTTACTCTCTCTTGGAAGCGTTTGCAGTTTGAGGTTTCTAGAGTAACAGCAGCTCAGGCAGGATTTTTGTTCTCTTTGCAGGGGAAGTGCTTAACTGTGGGCCTGAATCTGGGCCTTACAGTAGAAACAATATCTGTATAAAGGAAATGCTGAGATGAGTAATAAAGAGCAATCTTCCTGTGAGTAAATAAAAATTACAAAAGGAAACAATAATCAATACATTTTACAGTTCAAGAGTTCAGCACATGCTGTTTCAGTACAGTACAATGGATGGGCAGCCTCTGTGGATTATGAATTCCCACATTTATGTGGAAACAGAAGTAAATAACTGAAACAAGAGTCATGTTGCAAGAATGTAAAACCAAGCCGGACTTAATGGTGTGCTATATTTAAAAGAGTGATGTGATCCAAGGAGTATTCACTTTATCTTTTCTTTCAAGCTTGGCTGCCTGCAACCTGCCAGGACCAGCTAATTCGAAAGAAAGCATTTTTCTCTATTCCAATCGCCAGTAAAATACAATATGCACTCCACTTCGTCGCCCTGAGTCCCAGAGCCTGGTGTTACCAAACATAAATGTGTTAATGATGTAAATAAACTGCTTTTCTCCTTTGAGCTGGGAGAGCCATTGCTTGGACCAGGTAGAGAAGAAGGGCAAGGCAATGCAGTGATGCAAAACACTTGTGCAATTCTTTTTTTGAGGGAACAGATGGCTGAAAGCTTCTTGCCATCTTGTAAAACCTTTAGTCTTTATAAGTCAGGTGTAGAAATTCCATCAAAAGCCTGGTCTTGGATCACCTATTCAAAACCAGATTTTGTGCATATTTCAACATCCTTCCCTGCTTCTCCCTCTTCTCCTGCTTCTCAAGCTGCTCTTGCTGCAATTATCAACCAGGGACTGCTGTCCAGCTTTGGTCCCTTCCATCTCTCCATCAGAAGAGTGATTTGATGAGGCCACCAGTGATCCCTCTAAGCAAGGAGGATCTTGCAGAGGGTTCCAGATGGTTAATTGGCTTCCAGCCTTGCTGCCATGAGCTCTCTTGGGCAGGCAACACGCAAAGGGTCCACTCATCCCCAGGAGGAAAGCAGGGCTGGATGGACCTCACGGCACCTGGGAATGGAGGGATGCAGCTGCTGGTTTGCCCTGCTGAGGAGCCAATCGTCTGCAGCATTTCGGGCTGGAAAGGCTGGGCAGTAAGCCTGGCTTTTTTTATAACTAAAAATCTCGTTAGCACAGGGTTGCAGGTGCTTTGCAAGAGAAGAGGTGAAACCCTGGTTTGGTTAAAATGTTCCTGTTCTCAGGGATGGATCAGTTTTGCTCTGGGGGATGGTCTGGTTCCAAAGTGAGGAGTCTCATGCATAATGTGGATTTTGATTTGATGGAACACATCCCATTTTCCAGGTTAGCACTTGTTTTATCCAAGAAAGGCTGTATCTCCTCCTACATTAATGGTGCAGGCTTGTACATCATGTCCATTGATAATGCAACCCAGGACATTTTATATGAAAAAAATTCTGACATAGATGTACTTTGTAAAACCTGTATTAAAAAAGCTGTAATTTAGAAAAATGATTCTTGCAGTGTCACGTTAAAAATGAACAATTTTGAATAATAAAAAAAAAACACCACAAAAAGGATAAATTTTGAGTGCTTGGCTTTGTCAGACAAATACTATCCTTATAATCGTCATCAAAATCAATCTTATAGAGATAGTAACAGTTGTGCCCTTGTTCTAATATAGCAGAGCCATTTTGTTAATTCCCCTGTATTTTGTGAGGTGCATGGAAAGTAAATTTTATGAGCAGGTGCTCGCTTACTTTATATGGGAAGTATTAAATTTGATACCACTTTCCTTTAATAAGCCCAGATAATGGCACAAAATCTGAATCTATTATCACAAGGAAGAAAGTAACAAGGACAGAAAACGAAACAAATGTAATTTTTTCTTATTACAACGCTCGCATTTCAAACTTGTGGAGTGTCTGTGCTTTACTTTGTAATAACTACTGTGACTGCATAATACCAGGATAGATATTGTTTAAAAAAAAAAAAAAATCCCTGATAGCCTATTCAGGGCTGTGTCTTTGTGTTCTCATGGCAGCCCGTCTCTTTAAGTAGGTTGAGTTGAACAACCACCCAGCAGGTGAAAAAAATATTCTGCTACCAGCATATTGCAATCTTTCATTAAATGGTTACCAAATAATCCTACGGAGTAGTGAGCCAGGAATGTGTTCCTACCTGCTGGCAGATATCTTTGCAAAGCATGAGGTACCAGCGCTGTGTGGATTTAGAATGATGCTTTGCAATAAAACCCTGTGCATTTCCTCAGGTTCTCTTTCTCCCCCAGCAGCTGTAACGTGCTATGAAAATCAGCCAGCAGAACTAACGCAAATGACACAGTAAACATGCAGGCAATGATTTTTTTTTTTCCCCCCAGTGCATACAATATTAGCCATTAGCCTGCAAGCAATGCTGTTGCATTCATATTTAGGGTAATTTTCACACCAATATGGTAAATGCAAGCCAGATCTCTCACCAGAATGAAAGTGTTTTAATGGCTGAGTTCAGGCAAAGAAAAGAGCTCTGATATTCATCACCAGATTTTGCTGTCAGGAGTGACATAAATTTGTGTCCTATAATTTTTTGTTAATGGGAAATTAACACGGCTCCTTCATCTGAAGTGAATGGAACTTACGTGAAATTAAAAACTAAATACATGTAGAAGATGTTTTGTGCATGAAATTTACTGATGCATAGCAGCAGTTTCTTTTCCATAGTTCCAAGAGGTGCTATTTGCTAAAGTCTTTCATTTTAATTTCCTGAGAAAAAAAAAATCAATAAAAATGTTAAGTGATAAAAGGTGTAGTTTGCTCCTGAGATGCTTAAGATTTGTGCCAAAGAGTCTACAGAGCACCCTATAAAATCCTTCTGTGCTATTACTTTACATTTTGATGGAGTGCAGTGCTCGGCAAGGTTGCTTGAGGTGGTCCCAAATTCTCTCTCCTGTACCCAGATAAACCCTCTGCAGGAACACATCCCTGTTGGAAAATGGACTCCAAATCCTGGTGTTATAACCCCACTCCTACTGCTCTGGATGGGCTCTGGGATCAATCCAACTTTGTCTGTGGCAAAAATGTTCGTCTTTCTTCCCTAAATTTCACATCCACAAAGCTTCCACCACCTGCTCTCTGCAGGACAGCAACGGGAGGCTGGATGCCCTGAAATGATGGCGACATTGATACATTCAGCCATCCATGCAAACCCTCAAAACCCAACTCTTTCCATGCCTAAAAAGAACAAATCCATTAAGAACTACGGGCAACAGACCAAAAAAAGAAAAAAAAAAGAACGCCTTTGCTGAGAACTTGAATGTAAATTTTTTACCCATTAGGGAGTTTGGGCTGGCTGAGTTTTATAATTAACTCTGCATTCAGAGGCCTTTCATTAATATTTTAAGGATATTTTAATTAAAACAATTGTATTAGTTTATGAAAAGTACTCTTTCCCTCAAGTTGTCTCATACAGAAAATACTCAAAATGCACTCCTTTTTTCCTTTCCCTCTTGCTTTCTAACTCCCATCTGCAGAACAGGTCTCATCCTTCCCTTCATTTTCTTCCATTGCTAGATCCCTGTAGCTTCTCCCCAGACTCAAACATGAAGGTTTTGCCCTTGGATTTTGTGTCTTTTCAAGTTTTGGAAGCTCTGTGGGGCAAACTCCGTATCTCTTTCCTCTGAGCTCTGAAGCTCTGCCTGGTTTTGCCTCCCTCCACCAACATGTGTCAGCTCTGTCCTGGGGGATTTCTGGGTGAAGAAATATCTTGGATCTGCTCACAATGCTTGGAGAACCTTCATCCATGACAACTCTTTCCTTCTCAGCTCACTTGGTGGAGCAATCATTGGGTTTGTGGTGTGTTGACAAGGCGGGATTGCCCAGGATGCTCCCAAACCCTGAAAACTCTCTCCTCTCCAGTTCTCCTTGGCAAGGCCTAAAGCTCAAATGGCCTGTTGGAAAAATAGATCTACCACGACAGCTGGCTCTGGCACAGAAAACTTGTGGATGTCCCATCCCTGGAAGTGTCCAAGGCCAGGTTGGAGGGGCTTGGAGCATCCTGGGACAGTGGAAGGTGTCCCTGCCCATGGCAGGGGTTGGCACTGGAGGAGCTTTAAGGTCCTTTCCATTCCAAACCCTTCTATGATTTTATGGGCAGCAACCATGCAAAGATGTTGCTTGTATTTTAAATATTACTGGCTATTTCTTACCCGCCAATCTATGAAAACCATTATTTTTAGCTTGATGTTTGCCATTTTTACTAACTCAAATAAAACTGAAATTCAGAATATGCCCTTAATATTTCACTTATGAACAAGAGCATATTGATCATCCTTGGTGCAGATGAAACCAGGTTTTCTATGAGAAATGATAATTTGTTTTGGAAGGAAAGGTTCATGCAGGCAGAGTCTTCGGCAAACTCTGCATTCGACTTTTCAGTATATCACTAAAATGATGCTAAAACAACATCACTGCTGACATGTAGGTGGGCAGGTGAAATGGTCACAGGCACATAATAAATTGTACCAGTATATAATAAACCTATTTCTCATGTACCTACAACCTGTATAACTTCCCATCCAGATAATACTTCAGTGTATGATAATTTATTGAGAGACTACATTTCTCATACATAAAACGATTTGTACACAAGAAGAAGCCCAATGTGAATAATTTAACCAACCACTGCGAACTGATAGAAAGCAGAGTCTGCAAAACAAATGAGACCCCATACAGATGCTTCTATTGACTTATACTTGAATTCATTTCATCTTTATTTTATTTCAGCTCTACCTTAGGTTTTTTTTTTTTTCTGTAATCCTCTGTCCAGAATATGACACGGGTAACTTTTGAGCAGGCTCATCATTTGAATAATCAGCCATTTAGTGACATGTCTAGTTCTGTTTAATGACTGAATCTGTAAAAGTATGACCTCAAGCACTGGTTAACTTTAAAATAGCTGTGCCCACTGCATGACATAGCCAACAGGAAGCCATTAGAGCTCCAGCAATTACCATTTACATCCATCGACGAAGTCCCTATTTTATTTTAATCTGCTTAAGTACATTTTCTGCACGAGGTTAAAATATAAATCCCTTCTCCTGAACAAGACTGGTTTTCTGGCTGACTTGAGAGCACAATTTACAACTGATTTAATTTGTTCTTCACAAACATTCCTAATGACATTACCCTGGTGCATATACTGACTGCCTCCTCTTATTCCATTAACTCCCAAATCGGATTTAAAGACCATATTGATGCTAGATGTTATTATGGGTGATTATCAAAACAACAGACAATGGGGCAAAGTGTTTACTAACTGGTTTATATATAATTTCTGTAATAACTACAACAGATGGTAATGCTACAAACAATAAATCAAGCTTTTCACTGCTGAAATAAATTGGCAGCCTGCAGTACAGAAATGCTGTATGTAACTATATACAGATGCTTCAGTCATCAACTGTATTGTTCATCTTATTAGAAAATGGGTCTGTTACTGCTATTACAGGAAATCTTTCCATTTGCAATTACAAATGTATATTTTCAATTGAAATTGGTTTTAACTGCCGAACTGGTTTAAGTATACTTTAACCTTCAATTACAAATAGAGTTATCACGTACTGCCAAACTGGTTTGAGGCATTTGTTTGTGTCTGTGGAAGTTCCACCTCAAATTGGGTTTCCACTCCCATAAATATATTTCTGCCCTTCAAGAATCCTTTGGCCAAGAGGCATTTGCAGTAACTTTAGGAGTTAATTCAATATTAGCAGCATAAAAGGATGTTTTATCCGACAGTGCTTAAAACAGCATCAAACCTGCAATTAATTCCGTTCGCTTTGGTTTGTAGTAATTTATCAAAACATTTGCCTCCCTACACTGCCTCCTTTCCAGCTCCTTTCTGGGGAGCTCATTCCACGTCTCTGTACTCACGTCACCATCTTCTGGTGCCTCCTGGAGCTCCTGGGCTGCAGGGAGACACCTCCAGCCTCCTTGGGATGGAAGTTCTGGTCCTCAAATTTGGGTGGAAATGTTGGCAAGCTTGAGGGATCTGCCACAGTATGAACCACAGGAACGTTGGCCCGGTCAGAAATGGGAATTTTTTTACAAATGAGAATTTTACTACAAGAATGGGTAGGATTTTTAGTGTCTTTCCCCGTTTCATGGCTCCTTTGAATCGTTCTTTGCATAAAGCTAGGGCTGTGAAAAGAATATGGAAAGAGTGAACACGTTTTCACAAGCAGGGTTGTAACTGGGGACTGATTGAGAGCTGTACACTCCAGGTGCCTAATTCACACTGATTTTTAATTGGACTTTAACACCACCCACTGCTGAGAGCGTGATTTAAAACACTCTAAGGATCTACCTACATATTTAGGAATTTATTTCAGTTTACTAACATAGGTACTGTCCTGTATTGATCACTCAAAAGCTTTTGGTCTAGATTCTGCTCCCTGATTTCCAGTGTGGCTTCACGCAATGATCTTCAAACATCCCAGATTTGAATATCGGAGCCTTCGTTACAAAATCCATTAAGAAATTGGGTCTTGAGGGTTATAGAAATGGGATGCATCTCAAAGAAACCTGAGGTCTCATGTTACAGAAAGATAAAAAGGTATAAACAGCCCAAAAACATGTTTGTATTGAACATTGTGCAAGAGAATGACACATACAAGACAGAATGTTCAAAATCAATCATGATTCAGGGATGACCTCTGACTGAAACATGTTTCTTTTTTCCCCAAATAACCACATAATAATTTCAAGGAGTGAATTAATCCACGAAAGTCATGATTGTTTTATGAGCAATTTAATGACAGAAAGATAATTGACATTTGAATTAACTTTTCAGGAGTAGTGAGGGTAATACATTAGCTTTTCCACATTATTTTTTGGCCTACCTGAGATCTCACTGCTATCAGTTGTGCTGGCCTCAAGAGACATCTGCATAAAAGAGGTGAAAATGCCACTTTACTGGCTGATCTGTGTGTAAGCATGAAGAAACAGTTTTATTCCTGATTCTGATAGGATGAGATAGAACTGAAATGAAGTGTGATAGGACTGAAATGAACTGCCCCGGATCAGATCTGGTTGCTGACAGACAGTGAGTCCATGAAATGAACTGTAAATACCGGTGATGTTTTTGGTAACTTCACCCTTTAACGTTGCCTTTGCCTGGGGCCTGGGCAGTGGCCTGGCTGCTGGAGGTCGCTGCTGTTTGAAGAGGATTTTTGTGTGACAGCACAAAGTTGTCTTTAGGAAGACTCCCACTGGAGAGCCCAGAATCACGGGATCATCTCCTGGGATTACAGAATGGTTTGGGCTGGAAGGGACCTTAAAACCCATCCAGTGTCACCCCTGCCATGGCAGGGACACCTTCCACTGTCCCAGGCTGCTCCAAGCTCCATCCAACCTGGCCTTGAACACTGCCAGGGATCCAGGGGCAGCCACAGCTTCTCTGGAAAACCCAAGGAACCCTCTGAGCATGGAAGATACAGCACAAACCCCTTCCCTTCCCCTGGTTCTGTGCATGGGAGCTCAGAGCTGCACCAGCCCGAGTGATGCAAATTATATCTGCTGTATAGAATAAAGATTAAAAACTGCATTCCCGGCCTTATAAAGTTCTTTAATTAGAATCCTGCAAAGGATTAGCAATCTGATTATTTGCTAATTGCCTTTCCATATTTTTTCAGGGCCTCACAAAGCATCGGGGATACTAAAGAGCAAACAGTCCTTTAAGGCCACAGTACAATGTGACAACAGTGATAGATATGCTAATTTCTTCATTCACTCCACTTCACTTCTTTTATTCTTTCCAATTAAAGCAAATGCTACTGAAACTGTAATTAAGCTAGTGCCGTAGCCCTGATTGCCTGCTGTTTTAATGAAACCCTATTGATTTTTCTTTTATTTCTAATGGCCACACATTGTGCTCAATGGTCAAACACATGGATGTTACAATGCACGGCCAAACTTAATTTTTGTTCTCTAAAAGGGTGGCCTTATCAGGAAGAATATCAAAAGAGCTATTTGTGTGAGGTCTCTATAGTTTTTCCTCTATCTGCCTGAAGAGATGTACTCTGAGCAAACATATTACCATTAAAAAGAAATGAGTTACATTTTGTGGAGAATAAAAATTGCTATTAGTCTCCTGTAGTTGCCATAAGTTGCTCACACACATTTAGCATATTCATGATTCCCAGCATACTTTTAAGCTTTATTATTTTTTATTAAAAAAAAAAATCTGTCTGGAAGAGATCGTGAGGAACATTATATTCTCTCCTCTAGATATTATAAATCACACTAGCAATTTAAGATGTAACAGGTTATGAGGACTTTCTGATTTGTTGATAATTTTATGGGGGAATTCATTTTCACTGGTAAATCTCACTGAGTTATTTTCTAGTTTGCCTGGAAGTAGTGAAAAAGACAAGGAAAAGAAAAACTCTCCTAAAGTCCCATAAAGCATAGAATATCGCTTTAGATTTATTATTCCCCAATTGGATTATTCAGCCAGGGAATTAGATATTTAACTGGGTATAGCTTTTCTGTGGCTTCATATTTGTACTTAGGAGCCAGTGTGTACAAATCCATGCACTGGAAGAAGGCACCAAGCCTTACTGCAAATGAATTTATCCAAAATCTTGTAACGCGCCACAGCAGAAACTCACTGCGTTCTCTTGGCACATCCACAGGAAGACTGAAGATTTTAATTCACAAAACACAAATATATGCGATCCTGTTCCAGTCTTGATTGAGGAAAATAAATGGTAATAAGGAAAAATAAGGAAATGTGGTTTCCGACCATTCCTTATCTAAAAATATTTCATGGCTGCTGCGGAAGATAAAGTGTGATCGCATCCAGGATGCACAAAGTCAGCAGTCAGCCCAGCAAATGCACAAAACACGCACGAGCTGAGGCCCTGATCCATCACAAGGTTGGTTTTTGCCCCTTCATTTGTTTAACTTTAATCAAATATTCACATTTTTCTCCTGGACCAAGGCCATAATTTTCTGGTCATACAGGCAATGTTCCTTATAATCCCTTAATCAAGATCTCTAGATCCCAAATGGTGTGTTAAGGTACTGGTGATCTGTGGGGGAAACACCACCACAAGTAATAAAATGAGGTAGAACGTGCTTCCCACACAGAGTGTGACTGCACCTGGTTTGTCAAAATCCTGGAATTATTAAGGTTGGAAAAGACCTCCAAGATTATCAAGTCCAGCCTTTGACTGAATATCACCATTCCCACTAATCCACCCCCGTAATGTTCCTGATTTTCTCATGGGGAAAGTGCCTACAAAACGCTGTAGGAATATACACAGCTGACACTGGAAATGCTGGATTCTGAATTCCAGTTTTATTTGAATTGGTAAAAATGGCAAACTTCAGGCTAAGAATAATAGATTGCTGGGTAAGAAATAGCTGGTAATATTTAAAATACAAGCAACATCTTTGCATGGTCGCTGCTCATAAAATCATGGAATGGTTTGAGTTGGAAGGCACCTTAAAGCCTATCCAGTGCCACCTTCTGCCATGTGCAGGGACACCTTCCACTGTCCCAGGCTGCTCCAAGCCCTGTCCAACCTGGCCTTGGGCACTGCCAGGGATCCAGGGGCAGCCACAGCTGCTCTGGTCACCCTGTGCCAGGGCCTCATCACCCTCCCAGGGAACAATTCCTTCCCAATATCCCATCTAATCCTGCCCTCCTTTACCTTCGGGCCATTTAAGGTCTCCGTTATTCACCCCAAAACCAGCAGAAGGGTTTAGAGCTTCCAGGAATGAGAAAAATGCAGATTAAAAGGCGATTTCAAGTTTTTATTGATAGAGTTGCATTCCAAATTTTAGCCACGTCTTGCAGGAAGCTTGGTTCTGTGCCACAATCCCGACACCAGCACAATTTCAGGTAAGCAAACTGAGGATGTGAAACAGGAGAATGTATTTTCTCCCCATTAACCAAGAATTCTTGCTTCCCTTATTTCCCAGCCTTTCTCTGCTACAGTTCTGAATCACCTTCTGTTTGTGACTACTGAATGCTAAATACACTTTTATTTTACCTGTAGGCACTAAATTTTTCAAAAGCCTCACACTGCTATTAGCCTGCCAGCAAATCAGGAACATCAGCTCTTTTTAATTAGATTTTCTAACTATGATGTTCATTCAACAAGGGATAAATTCCCTTTAGTGGAAGTTGCGGAGTGCACTTGGACTTGTTAGCTCTGGAGAAGTGAAAATCATAAATAAAATCTGGCAGGGAGAAGGTAACAGTAGGAACAGTGGAAAATAAGACACCATCATGTCACTACTCAGCCCTGTCAACTGTTACGCTAATCAGGATAGAATTAAAAACACATTTTCTCCCAGGATGTTTCACAGCCAAACTGGTTAAATACATATTTTAACAAAATTGAAAGCATATTATACGGAGATTTGTGGTTTCCAGCTCTGTGAGTGAGTGCTGAAAGTGTGATGAAATAACAAAATTGCAGCCTAATAATCTATAGAATAATATTGTCAACTAATGGATTATAATAAAATAAAAGCTATTATTAGGGTAAAACATTATAACAAAAAAAAAAAAATCCAACTTTTATTTGTAGCACCTCCCCCTTAATGGTTTCAAGCATTTTGAAAGGTAATTTAAACAAGTACATTGTGTCCTTATTGAAACTGTTTCATCTCGCTAGCTGCTGAAAATGGCTTTAACCATCTCTCTGAACAAAAGCTCGCTAATAAGACAACAAAAAGCCTACAAAAGCACTGGCTCAGCATCACTGCAGAAAGGCAACTAAAGGCAGCCTGCAAATGGTCTGTTTCTTTTTTCTTGCATGTAATTAGATGAATTAAAAGGACAAAGTAGTTAATGTTGCTGTTGTCCGAGGCCCCCGGTTCCTTTCATACCGCCCGCTCTAGACAAGAGCCCGTGACTCTCGCTCCAGCAATGTGGTGAAGAATGTTGGCAATAAGTAAAATTAACAAGCTTAATCTGTGAAGAATCTGGTCTGAGTCATAGATGAAATGTATCTCTAGCAACGAAAGGCTAGTAATTCCTGGTCTCCTTTTATATGCCTAATAAAACTTACAATAAATTAACTGCATTTTAGTTTGCAGCGCTGGCTCTATTAATCAGGGCCGAGACGCGTAGTCAAGTTACAATAGAAAGAACTCAACTGGGTGCATTTCAGTTATGCAATTAGGGCCCATTGGCCCGGCTCTAATTAGGCCAGGGATGTTGATATTTCAAGTACTGTTTTATCATTAGGTTTCATTTCCTTGGAACATCCTCAATGGCCAAGCAGTGAGAAGGGTGGAGGATATTATAAGCACGGGTCATCAGAAAGTCGTTAATGGGAGTTAGGGAGGGAAGGGCTGACATTAATACCTCGCCTTTTGAAATGTTGAGCTGTCTCTGGGAGACTCGAGGCCCCTCCATCTCGCACAGGAATCGGTGGCACTGGAGAGCAGCTGGATCAGGCTCCTGGGAAAGGACCTTCCGTAGGGGTGATGCTGAAGTTTGATTCTCAGCTGCTACCCTGACATGCTCTGACAGCAGGGACTGCAGCGAGGGGTGACCCTGACACAGAGGGGTTGATTTCCTACCCCCTGCAAGCTGGTGGGGTCAAACCTGAAAAAAATTCCACTCATTTCTGGCCAGCAGTGGAGAGAAGGTGCTGGATCCTGAGGAAGGCCCATTAGGGCAATTCTGGTGGTGTTGCTTGGCCATCCCCACTCTGCTGCCTCCAGGCTCTTGGTCATTGGCTCCACCACATCCACTGAGGATGCTGTGCTGTGGTTCAGCCCCCACCAGCACCCACAGGCTGTGCACATGAAGTTTCCTCTGTTTAGCACACATGTGTAGTTGTGGTCCCTGCATGGATAAATCCAAACTGTGAAGGACAGATAAAAACACAGACAGAGAAAAAAAAGATCTATCGGTCCTCGGTTGTGCTTTTCTTGCCAAACTCCAGCTTAAAGCTGTAGCTCCAAACAATGCTTTGCCTGTTTGTAAAATATGACTTTGTTTCATTATGAAAAAAGAAATTACATAATTAAATTCATTACATCCAATTACTATATGATTCATCTGGCGGCTTAATGAAGCTTCACATGATACTAACAAGATAAAGCAAAAGAATAACATTTTATGAGACTGCAGGCATTCTGTGTACAGCAGACTGGGCAGTTTATGAGCTCTGTACAGTGCATTTCCTAACAGTGGGCATTGTACTAGTTCCAGTAGGGAAGATATTCCTTGATCCTGTGACATCTCTCGCTCCTCACTCTGAAAATTTGCTGAGACAAAAGCTTCAACTTTTTCTTTTTATGTGGATCTCTCTTCTGGATGTTGCCAAATTTTATCCAGGAGGACTCTAGGATGCAAGGAACAAGCTTAAGAGGATCATAGTAATAAAAAAAAAAAAAATCTAGGCCACTCTACAGCTGTCAGAAGGCAACACATTTGGGATGTAAAAGAGCTGGTTCGGTTTTGATCCAGCGACCCAAAGGTGAATTACCTCAGTGTCTCCGTTGATAGGTATATAAATATTTTAAATACGATTTTGCAGAAGTGTAAAACTGCCTTTTCTTTCAAAGTACATTATCAGCCTAAAGAAGTCTATCAACTCTGTCCTCCCAATAATTTATGATCTAATAAAAGGCTTCTGTCTTTGGAAAAACTGACAAAACCCCATAGTTTTATCTTTTGGGAATGAGATCTGTCAATATAGTGAAGACTTGTCTTTCAAATATGTGTTTAAAACCATTTGAAACGTTCACAATTTTGAAATTAGTCAATAGCACAGGAAAGGGAAAAATTAAAGACATTCAGCCTCCTTTTTCTTCCATGTATGAGTGCCCTTCAGCTTTTCTCATTACCTTTTAGTATTTCTGGACAACTATTGATATTCAATGGGAATGTAAATGGGCTTGAAAATCATAAATTGTGAAAAATAGGTTTTGGAGACATCAGAAAAGTTTGAGAAAAATGACATTTGCCAACGTGGGAGAACAACAGGAATGCTTTCACTGTGTTACTGAAGGATGTGTCTGACATCTCTTAAACTAGAGGGTTTGACTAGTTGAGGTTTCCAATTTCAGCCTTCTCAACCAAGCAACCCTTGAAAACCCAGGGAAAAGGGAACAGTGAGTTCCAGCATAATTAAGAGCCCCAGCTTTATTACTACTGGCAATTTATTCTAGGGAGCAGTCGGTGTTGTGCTTGCTGGTCACTTTTGGAAAGCAATGTGCTGAAAGCTGTCAATGAGGGATTTAAAAATCTTTCCTCTAAATCAAAATTTATCAGCCTGTGACATAAAAACTGAAATATTTCCTGTGGCTATGCCTTCATCATCTCCTAATTTCTTTAATTAATGTGAGAAAAAGCGTGTCTGCCTCTGGGCAAGTTTAGTTTTGGTCATTTGTCTTACCTTCTGTAAGTAGGAATGGCTGACGCGGGCACACAGGGTGGAAAGGGCTGTGAGTGGAAAAGGAAGCACTGGAATGAAACACGGGGATGGGCAGCTGGCAGAACCCTCAGCTGTGTCCTACCTGCAGTTCCACTAAGGATGATCTGCTGCCCCAGGACCGAAGCTGCCCCACCCGGAGATTCCTGCCACATCCCTGGGGATTTGTGCACCATCCTTCTCCCTCCTGCACCGCTGGATGAGGCTGGCCCTCCGTTTGTCCTGCCTGTGAGCACTCCTGCCTGTGTGGGTGTCATGATGCCGTTCGGAGCTATTTCAGCTTTTCCTGGTGCTGGCTGATGGAGTGGATCTCCCCTCCGAGGGGGTTTGTGCAGCACAGCTTGCGGGGCACAGCTGGGATGAAGGGTCAGTCCCACAGCCACCCTGTGCTGCTGCTGGGGACATTCCTGTCACCTGCTCTCCTCAGGTGTGGCCATCACTGGGTGAAGGCTGGTCTGCTCTCCCCAGAGGCCCCAAGCACATGGTTCTATCACCCAACTCTTCCCCCAGTCCCATCAGAGCACTTTGCTGTGTGAGATGTTATTGTGACATTCCTGCGAACCTGCACCGTCATCCCCTCAAAACCCCGGCAAGCAGGGAGGCTGTTGCTGCTTTTGTCTGATATTTCCCACATCAAGGGAGCCTGGCTGGGTTAAAACACGCGTGTGCAACGCAATATCAGTGCTGGATCTGGCCACAAACACCGCTGATGGGCAGAACACGGCCTGGAGTGTCTACGGCCATTATAAACACATTATGCATCTCCATTCAAAACAAGGCAACAATACAAATTGTCCAGGTCTTTAACCAGTTGCCATGAGTGACAGCCAGGAATAGCTGCTGGGATATCTGGAGAGACTTTCCTCTCCATCTTTACAAGGAGCAATCAAAGGTGCTTCTTATTTCTGGGGTGGAAAAGTGAATCCAGGGAGCTATCAGATAACCGAGGCTCTTCCTCGCCTCCTGGAGCAGCTGCTGCTCACAACCACCTCGCCATGTAATTGTAAAATGAGCATGGTAAACATGATGCATAATTAAGCAACAGAGTGCAGAGAACCTTTAGAAAACGTACTAAAGGCATAAATAGAGAGCAGGTTGAGATTTCTGCCGGCAGCGAATATCTTTATTAAAAGGTTGGGGTTTCTGGAAATTATTGTTTAACCAAATTATCGATGCGAATTGAATCAGGCTTTGGGGAAACTTCTAATTCATACAATGGATCAGGTGTTGTTTAAACACTATTATACTGTGTGGGAAACAACAGTATACACATTGTTTATCACTAGGAAAAGCCCAGGTTTTTGGGGGACTAAAGCCTGGTTTCATGATGAAAATTATGAATAATTTAATGCAAAGCTCCTCAGAAATACATCTCCTCCATCTACACATGTCTTCTGTGTGGTTCTTTTTAAAAGAGTTGGTTGCAAAGGAAGGATCTGAAACAAATAGCAAATCTTAGAGTGGGTTTAGTACATCATTAGCTACAAATGCCCATTAAATATAGTATTTGGAAACTCTAGTGACAGCACCATCACGCAGAAGTAGCTTGAAATCAGCACAGGTGGTGAAGATACTGTACCTAGACATGGAGCTTGATGTGGCAAAAATTACACAGGGATTATTATAAAATGTACAGGAAGAATCTTCTGCAGAAGCTCCCAGCTCCTCCCAGCATAATTTTCCAAAATACTCTGGTTTCTGCTGGAGAGCCCACAGTGTTTGCTTCTGGATTGGTTCAAATCCCCCGAGTCTTGACAGCACTGTGCAGATGAACACCTGTGGCCGAATCGGTGAAGAAAAAAATCCAAATCTCCACACAGAGGAGTGACCTGACCTCACAGTTCTGGCACGGGAGAGCACAGAAAAGGCACCTGGATATTCTCTGTTCTCATCTTTCTTGGGTATTGCTCGTGAGATATTTGCTGATAGGGGAACACACTGCAGCAGTCATGCCCCTTTGCCGATCTGGGATTTAATTTTTCTGTCTTCTCTTCAAAAAAATATCCACAGCCAAGGTATCTCTGTTGGAAAAAGCAGAGATTTATTCTTGGTTTCTTTAGCTGCTACAATCTGTGGAAGAACTGTGGAAAGGCTGATGGTCCCCAGGAGAAAGGTGAAGGTGGGGCACAAAAAGAGAAAGTGAGGAGACAGAGGTATCCGAACAACAAAAGCATGTATTGCTCATCAACGGAATGTTTGTACTTTTCACTGATCAGTCCATTAAAAATGGGACTTATTTGTGATAAGGATGGTAACTGTTTGACACTGGGATAATGCCAATTACCAATAATTACCCTTGCAGTAATTATTTGGAGAGGTTACTAATCAAAGATGATGCAAACAAAGATGGTGATACTCATTTCCCAGAAACATGTTCCACAGCACACGCTCACCTGATTTTTGCTTTGTACCTTCTGGGATCATCTTGACATTGACCTGAGCTCTCAGGAAAAAGTAAATCACCACAAAAATATCACAAAAGGGCCATCATGTAGCAACAACTTAGCAGAGAACAGAAATCCACTCTCTCCAGCGTAGGACGCTCAGTTAATTCGAATTTCAAAAAGATGACTCATACCAGCTTCAGCCTAGGTCTTTCTTCCATGAAAATACTTTACATTTCTACGATCTGTGTGGCACAGCAATCTTTTTATTGAGCGTAATGAAAGCGTTTTGTCGCAAGGATGGGTTTATCTGTGAATCTCAGTCAGCCTCAGCCTCAAATCTCCTCAAAGTTTGCCAGGTCCTGTGGATTACCAGCCTGCACTTCTGGCTTCTCGCAGTGATTTTGAAATGGTTGCCAAGATGATGTGTAATCAGAATATGTGTCCTTTAAAGGCAGCTTTCTGTCTTAAGAAGCTAAACTGTCCCTAAGAAATTCTTCTCCATCTTCAGATGGGAGGCCAGATCTGTGAAATAGCTGCCTCCCTTCTCTTCTGTCCTTCATGCCATAATTACAAAGCAACCCTCGCTGTACAAACAGCAAGTGCCTTAAAGAAAAGCAGCGGAAGGAACTTCGTTTCTCCTCATCTCGCTGCTCTCCAATGTGATAAACAAGCTGCAGTGAGGCTAAAACACAGCTGTGGGGAGAAAAAAAAATGACTGCAGCGTTGGAAGATGTCCCGGAGGGGATTCCCACTCCAAAGAGGATTTATTCCTCCCGCAGTGGCTGCTACCACAGCACCATTTTTACAGCGCTGTGCTGGTTTCCCAGTTGGACTCCACACGTTCTGCAATTATAGGAAGTAATTGAGCCAAAACCAGACTGCCTGTCTTTATTTAAGGAAGCAAGAGGAGCACTGAGGAAGGGAAGTGTGGCTCACATGGAAAAGCATCAGCAGAGGGACAGAGGATTTGCCTGGGGAGTGACGAGGACAGAGGGAGCAGTTTTCCATTGCTCTGCCCTTCACTACCTGGAAGGTTTCTGAGCAGGAAAACACCAGTTTTGGTGAATCCAGTGGTAAGCTCTAAAACAGCAAGAAAAACCCCCCAAAACAACAGGAATTATTCATTAAGAAAGTTTGTTGTTTAAGGTGGAAAAATGCAAGTTCTTCAAGGGGTGAGGTTGGGGGCTTAAAAATCCATTAGCTGATGAGAAATCAGCTCACAGCCCCCTTGTACCACAGCAGGATGCAGCTCTTGGGGACCTTCCTCATGTACATCCAGTACCTTGGAAAATCAGATTTGTGTCCCACATGGTATTACCTGTGAAAATTCACCTTTGAAACCAGCAAATAGGTTATTATGTGGCTGCTAGGGTTCAACAGTTCAAAAGGTGATTTTTTTTTCCCCACAGTTCTTGAAACTTCTCATGCATTTCCACTTACTGTCTTTCATCATTTTGAAATTGAAATGATTGTGCTTTGAGCAAGCATTCACCTCAGCAAAAGGGAACAATCTTTATGATATTCAGTGTCCTGAAATATGGGGAGGAATAGTTCAGGTGGTAATAAATTTTACTGCCAGATAACACTTTATACATAGAGAACACATATTTGCCAGTGAAAAAAATTTAAAGTAAGGACCAATTAATTTTCATAGAAAGAATATTTTCCATATAAAAGAACCTTTCATCTACTTTACAGTTCATTGCATTTTACTGGATCTAATTTATATTTGCAAAGTAAAATTAAATTTTCCTTTTATATGAAAAAAAGAAATTATATTGAAAACATGGGGCATCAAAATATTCTCTCTGTGAATGTAATTATGCAATGCAGAAGAAAAAAGCCAACATTCTTCAGTCTGTGAAATTATGCAGGTATTTATTTAATTGCCAAATAAAATTCTGTGGAGGGGAGGAGCAAATAAAAGAAGAGCTGGCTGGCGTGGGAATGACATCTGCCATGTTTGCCTTGCAGAAAGAAGGTCAACGTAAGGCTAATTTTAAGTCATATTATTGCGACAATAATATCTATACTGGCAAGGTTATGTGTAAAACAGGTCAGAGGCAGAAATTTTGGTACTGCTGGCTCTGTGTGGGTGCTGGGGGCATCTTTCTCTGGGTGTCCACCAAGGTAATCCCCAAGAGATGAGTCCTCATGTGACTTCTGGCTGCCATTACACCTTCCCGGTGAAGAAACGTCTTAAACGTGATGGACTCTTATCTGGGAGATAATTATCCCAATCATCAGAAATATGCTTTAACTTTAGGAAACATAAATCACTTTAATTTGACAGCTGCAAAAGAAAAGGTGTAATTGAAGGTCAGCAGCAAAAATCGGAAGAGCTTGATCTGAATTTTAAAGCTGAGAATTTTAAAAAATCAGTGTTCAAACAAGGGAGAAAAGCAGGGAAGCAAACTTTTTTTGCCTGTAGCATGGATGTGAAAGACTCAGACCTCCACTGAGCAGGCTGAAGTCAGTCAGGTTTCCAGCTCACATTGCTTACTGTGGCTTTCAGCTCAAGCTTTAAATCTAATGCTGATGTGATTTAAAGGGGAAAAGCCACACAGAGCTCTGGAAGTCTCTGTTGGAGCCCAACCTGCTGACACTGTCAGAAATTTGGGGGTTGCTGCCACTGAGGTCAAACACTTATTTTAGAGCTCTCTGGCCCTTCTGTCGATGATTTTAGCTGTCAGCAAATGACTCTGTAAGTTTTATGTATCCTTCTATGCACAGCCATGGGGTTTTGCCAGCAAGACTACCTGGGGCAGGAACAGAGACACAGATAGGAAAGGAATTAGTTTCCAATTAGATATTTTCACATTCCTTGAACCAGCTTGGTTTTTTTAAAGGATAAATAACAATAGGACACTGGGAAGATGCTTGCAGATGGGAATGAGGGACAGTGGCCACTTGGTGAAGGATTTTGAGAGATTGTTCAGTTCTAGATGGAAAATGAGACTTATTTAACTGACAGGGTTTATATTTAGATTAAATGTTAAGAAATTCATGACTGTGAGGGTGGGCAGGCCCTGGCACGGGGGGCCCAGAGAAGCTGTGGCTGCCCCTGGATCCCTGGCAGTGTCCAAGGCCAGGCTGGACAGGACTTGGAGCAGCCTGGGACAGTGGAAGGTGTCCCTGCCCATGGCAGGGGGTTTAAGGTCACTTAACCTTCCTACGATTCTGTGATAAACCCCAGCTTTTCTTAAGCTCAGACTAATGGTAAAAAGAAGCTCCCATTAGGGAAGAAGGATTGCACCAGCCCACCCAAAAGACCAGGGGACACAAAGAGATGTGCCATAACTATTCACAGAAACAGCAAAGGTCTTCTGTAAAAATGTGTGGTCTTATCCATATAAACCTCAGAATCAGCATTGTTTAAGCTAAGAAACGAAATCAAAATAAAAACAACCTCCTTACAATGCATGGGAGCACTTCATGCGTCACAGACCAAGGACACCCAGCTTTGGGGAGGAGAAAAGCAAGGGGAAACCATTTTGGGGCTGGCTCCCAAAGAGGTCCATGTCTCAGAGCTGATGTCTCAAAGCCTGAAGCTCCCCTTGGGCTTTGCTCCTTTCCACATTTGAGCACTGCAGGTTGGAGCATCCCACCTGGAACAGACACCTCACTGTTCGCAGTGCAGGCGTAACCCTCTCTCTCACACAGAGCCTTCCCGAAGGGATGATTTTAAATCAGGCTCAGAAGGCAAACTCTGCTTTTATCAGCCTTACAGAGCGCCAGGCAAAATTTTCCTGAGTTCCCTTTTTGGACACGTAATTGCTGTTTGCCACCTCCTGGCTCCCACTCCCTGCAAACTGCGGATTTCCTCTCTCTTTTGTCAGCCACTGGTTCCACTGGCAGGGTTGAGCAGAGCAGTAAACAGATGAGGTATTATTTACTTGTGCCTGTGCCAGCAGCACATAATTCAGGCTGGACAGACTGCAGCAATTATGATGCATTTTTCATTCACTCAAATGAATCAATCACTTGCTTCACTCGTGAACAAGAAGTAACAAAACCAAACAAATGTAAAAAAATAAAATTAAAAAAAAAATTCAAATCCAAATACTTGCTTGTGGCGCAAAACCCAGGGAGGGAGTTTATTTTTTAAGGCCAACACTTACACAAAATTATATAATTAACAGCTCCTGGTTAATAACCATTCTGCAAACAAATGTGTATCTACTGAAATGAACAGATGAATCATTATCATTTAGCACTTACAGGATAATAACAGGGTGTAAAAATATCAAAAAAGAGAATACTTGAAAATCTACCAGGAAGTGGCACCTCCAGAATAAAATGAATGTGAAAATTAGAAAGACAGAAAGAGAAATAAATTTAAACATGCAAAACTCCAGGGTCACTACAGTTTGGTTCATGCTTGAAATGACTTGATGTTCGGTGATGTATGCAGAGAGTAACAACTGCTTGTGCCAAAAAGGGGGCACAAATCTAAGAGATAATGAAGGCAAAAGTGGAAGAAGAGAGATTTGAGCGTGTCTAGGTGTGGCTGTCCAGAAGTCTGCGTGCACGGGTGACACAGTGACAGTGACACACCATCTTCCCTTCAAAGGCACCTGGGATCGCTCCCACACCCCAGTGCAGCTGGCAGGAATTCTGACCTGAGCACGTGTAGCTTGTCCAGCTTCATACAGGAAAACTGAGCGAAATCCATTTCTCCTGCATCCCTGTTCTTCCTGTCACTACAAGATCGCCCCACCTTTTCCGGGAGGAAAGAAATGAGCCACAACCCCGATCGGCTAATTTCAGAAATAACTCTAATTTAGGCTTAAAGGCTCTGAAGCCATAATGGGGCTGCATTATGAATCTGATTGTCTGAAGTTAACGCTCTCTTTTTATTCATTTGTCTGGTAATTTATTTGTAAAAAGTAAGCAAACTGAAATGAGCAGGCAATCAGCTGCCCTGACACACTATTTTACCCAAGGGTATTCTCCAGGAACGGAGGCAGACTATTTCAGCCATACAATGTAATATTTATACCTCCATCATGAGAAGAACTCATGACCTTACTCCTAGATGTAATGAAAAGGTATATATTAAAAAAATAACCCTCTCTTTATAATGAAAGACGTTGCAATACCCCAAACTCTAATACAAGTGGACAGAGATATTTTGAAGCATTGCAGGATGTGTTCTGTTGGAGAAATATTCATCAGCCAGTCTATATGTACCAAAGATCACCTGCACAGAGCAGTTTTTGGGGGAGTTTCCTTACATTTAGACAGCTGCGAATTCAATTTTCTGTGCATTTACAGTGAGACGTATCAGCCTGACTTTTTTACACAGATCCTTGCTTTTTGTCTAATTTGTGAGCTGTAAAAGCAGTCATTGATGAGAAGCATCTCTTCTGTCTCAAACCCAACCAGGCTGCAGGTAAAAAACACCTCGTGGCTTCCCTGCCCTCTCAGAGTGACTGATCAGGAGGAACTGGATAAATGGAGCAGGTTGTGGCCGGTCCAAAAGATGAAGAAAAACCAGAGACGAGATTTTCTCTTGGGAGGAGCTTTTTGAGGGCTGCCTCTCTCACTGCTGCAGCGGCAGGATGGGGGGAGATCCTTGCCAGGGAGCTACAAACAGCAGGGGATTTTTAATTGTCCAGGGCAAGCAGAAATCATCCAAGGCTCTTCATTGCCTGGAGGAGATATGCAGGGGATCCTTCGTAAAAATACCCTGCAGAAGATGCTCTCATGACTACATGGGAATAGAACAAACTCTTGCAAAATGCAATGTTCTGTCCTCAGCCCCACGCAGGTTCAGTGGGGTTTCTCCTGAAGGAGGTGATAATAGCTAGGAATTTGGGGCAGGATGCACATGTCTGTAGAGGTCTGAGAGTGGTGGGTGAGCACCAAACGTGGGGCTCTGCTTGTATGAAAATAATAATAATAATAATAATAATAATAATAATAATAATAATAATAATAATAATAATAATAATAATAATAATAATAATAGTAATAATAACAGCAGAGGTTCCAGGCACAAACCAGGAGAGAATCGTGGCTCTGCTCCCTCCTCCATCCCTGTGCAGAGCCCAGAGCCCCGTCCAGGCTCGTGGACACCTCTTTTAGGGTAATTCCAGGGCAGAAGTAAAAGGCACACAGTAAGATGAAAGACAGTCTGCACCGGTGTTTCTCCTTGCTGGAGCCACGACCACTGAAAAGAGAATATTGTTCCTGTAACAAAGGTGGATATTGTGAACCCAAGCAGATGATGATGAACATTGGCAAGAGAGTTCCTGTAGCAGCCAGCAGGAAGGCTAAATTATACCAGGGAAAAATTAGGATTAAAATAACGATATGATTAATTCCCTATTTTACCTGGAATAAATAAACCTTTACCTCAGTAACTATTGTTATAATATCTAGGCTGGTATGCTGCTATCTGCTAAAGAGCTAACATATTTAGTTTTATTGTTTTGTCAAAATATTAAGAATATCAATATATCTCCATAATTCAGTGTTATACAAAGAAGCATTTTTGTGCCATATATAGCAAAGATTGTATTATACTTTTGAGATCATAGGTAATGATGACAAAGTGATCTGTGTTCAATTTCAGCATTAATGTCTGGTTTGAACAAAGCCTGAAATATGGTCTGGGAGCTAAGAGGCTTTAATATTAAGATCTTTAACTGTAATTTATGTGACAGAAGATAGGGTTTAGCATAATAAAATGTAATGGGCTCCTCGAATGAAGAGGACTAAGAGACAATTGAAAACAAGGTAAAAATGGTAAATTATAAATAACAGTAAATTTACCTTTATGTTGTTACTTCATTTATTTTTGATTTGTTAGACAGGCTGTGTAATTTTTCATTTTGCTACATTTGGAACCAGGCATTTCTGCACCTCAGGAAAAATGGGTCGAAGGCACAGCAATACTGTTGGGCCACTCTTAAGAAGACTGTGTTTGGGCTCCAAACAGAAAACAGAAACACCTCTTTTCCTTTTCCTAAATTTGTAATTTACCTGTAAAAATTCAGCTTGAGTTGCATTTGAACAGGCAGACGTGGTGAGCAAATGCACTTGCTCATTTTACCTCCAAAATCAGTTTGGTTTTTTTGAAGTTGCTTAAGTGTAAAAAATGAAGAACATCTGTAACATTTTTCAACATTTGTTGGAAATCAGGGTGTTGAAAGGAAAATAACTCTAATAATGAGCTGGGGTTTTTTGCAAGGTATATTTTGCAAATTGTTTGTGGATGGTGACAACTGAGATTCTGCACAGGCAGCACCATGCACTGAAATGGAAAGTCGGCCTGAAGAATTTATCTGAAAGTTTACTGGAACGGGTGGAAACCTCTCCATTTTCAAAGGCCTCTCCCTGGGCCAGGCCCTGTGAGCCCTGCAACAGCATGTCTGGAAGAAATCAAGTAAATCAGGAAAAAAAGTCTGATCTATGTTGCTCCTTGTGTTCTTTTCCAGCTCTGGGACTTCAACCAGCTCAGCATCCTTTATCCTTTCTTTTTGTAGGGGCAATGGCTAAAAGGGCAGCCTGTTCTTGCAGTCTGCTTTGCAGATGGCCAAATTCAGTCTCTGTGTGTCTCCTTTGTTGCAGTAGCTCGATAGTGGGTTTTTTTTGAAGTCTCTGGAAATTAAAATAATTTTTCTCCTCTGGGTTTCTGTCTAATTCCTGCCCTTTCTGAGGTTTAACTCTTGGCTATGTCCCCAGGTTTGGGGTTGCACTCCCAAAGCCTTGCTTCATCCCTTTGCAAGACCTGTCTACTTTTTTTCCCCATATAAGTAATTTTATATTACTGGTCTGTATGAAAACTCTTCACGCTGCTTATGGTCAGAGACTCCTGGTGCCAAAGACTTGGGATTTCCTTTTACCTTATTTCTTAGATTTTTGTCTTGGTCTGGTCCAAAATTGGTGATAGGGAGGAATAAGACTGTATCTGTGTGGTATTTGTAAAGAAACAAAGTGTTTATTAAAAATAGGTGTTGAGTTGGTTTTTGGGTTTTTTTTCAGTGGCTGCATTCCATAAAAGCTCCCAAGGGAAAATGCAAATCGTACAGGGAACGGTGTTTGCCTTCATTACAACAGCAGAATGTTGCAGGAAAATAACCAGCAGAAAAAACATGACAGAAAACAGGGAAGTGAAGCAGATCCTTGCGGAGAAGAATTAAAGGAGGCAGTGACCCAGTAACAGTTGTAGTTCTGAGCAAAAATCCTCCTGCTCCAGGTCTGGAACAGGTACGGAACAGAAGTGATGGTTCCTGCCCCACATCCCACCCCAGGGACCAGCCTGGGTCATTCCCATGGACATGGAGAGGGAAAAGCTCAGTGATTCTTGAGAGCAGCTTCACCCCTGGTTTTCCTGTTACAAATTATTTATACACCTGGCATGGGCCAATGGCCTCATGATATCCTTTTGTGTACAATTGGCCTCATCTAGAGACCTCTGAAACATTTGGAAAGTCTCCTCTTGTTTTCTGTATAAACTGGACTGGAGCCTCACAGAAGCAGAAATCAAGCCTGAGATTAGTTCAAAAGAAAGTCTGTGGCATTTCAAAGAGGTAACCCTGATGAAATATGAATTAAAATAAATACAAGGTTTTAATAATAATTAATAAAACATGCTGTGAACACCTTATAAATGACTGATACATAATGAATGAGTCATACAAATGTATTCATTAGCTAAAATTATCATACATAATAATTACATTTTCTGAAAAATTTATGGTGGGGGGAAAGTCTTTCCTTGGATACATTTGTGCAGCTCTTGCTAACTTCAGTGCAGACACACGTGCGTACTCAAGGCTGGAACGTGGCCCTGAGTGTGTGGGTATTGTCACATTAATAATGCTGGGGAGGGACTTCCATGCTCTAAGAAGTATATAAATTCCTCCTGCTGTATTTCTTATTTAAAAACCATGCTGTGTGTTAAATGAAATTCTGTAGCCCAAGGAATCTTTGCTGCAAACCTCTGCATAAGTGAAAACTACGGGAAACATGATTGATAGGAATTTTTTTTGTTGTTGTTTTGATTTAGTTTTCTTAGACTACAGCTGTCCACATATGAAGGCACATAACATCCATGAGCATATTGTTTAGCCAAGTGTTTTATTAAATTTGCGTCTGGGGTGAGTCAGGACTCGGTTTAGAAGTGCTTTGGCTTCTGTGGGGTGCAGAGTTCCAGAGCTGATCCCAGGGATGATCTGTCCTGCAGCTTTTCCTGGCCATGACTTCCAGATGGTTCAGAGTGGCAATGAATAGTAAGAGCCTGTTAGGTATTTTATCATATGAAAATCTGCTTCTGTGTTTGGAACATTGCCTAAAATCAACCTCTCGTCCAGGAAAGTTGTGCAGAGGTGCTGCTGCCATTAGAAAGGACATCTGTCCAAACTGACTTTCAGGTCAGACTGAAAAATCTATACATTGAACCAAATTCTCAAATAGGCCCAGCAACTTCCACCATGGTTTTCTGCCAGTCCCTCTGGTCCCTGGCTCTCTGCAGTGTCACTGCCTGTGTGATCAGCAGACCTGTCTCCCCAGGGCTGAATTTTCTCCAGCTCCTTGTGAGGGATTATTCTCCTAGGCATGCCTACAAAGAGGATGCCTTCCCTCCCTGGGAGCACTGGCAATATCAGATAGGTGTGCACCATTCAGAAGTTAAGCAGAAATGGAGAGGAGATCAAAGGTTATCAACAGCAGCGAGCTTTAATGAGGATTGTCGAGGAGAAAAGTAAAGGCTGATTTCAGGACATGGGCATTGTATTCAGTCCCAGTTACAAAATAGGGGAATTTGAGGATCAGATATGCAAGTGCAGGTGGTGCAGGACTGTAGCAACACAGTCAAAGAGTTTGAAAGAAATCCAAAGATTTTTTTTTTTTTAGAACAAAATACTTATAATTTATTCACTTGGGAAATGATATTCCTTTCCTGTCTTATCAACCGATCACATTTCTGCTCCTGTGAAATCTGACCCCGGGCTGGAAGGCACAAGATAGTGCAGATGGAGGGATTTTGCTTTGCTTCCCCAAAACGAGAGACGTTCCCTCCCTGTGCTGGAGCCAAATGATCCCACAGTCCTGGACCACAGAGCCTGAGTGACACGAGGAAAAATCCCCAACCCCTTTTCTGCAAGACATCTGAAATCCACGCCACACATTTTTCGGGATTGTTTCAGCAGATTGCCTAGACAATTACTGCTCCAGATTAATAAGCGTGTTTTAGACACAACAACACGTGTCTAAAATAAACACGCTTGCTTTATTAATTGCAGAAATTTGCCGTGACACTGTAGCAGAGTGGCTCTGGTGTAACAGGTTTTAGGATTTGATTACAGCACCATCTACTGGGTATGGAACTTCTCCTTTCCCCAAAGCCTCTCCTTTGCAGTAAAAGTCGAGAATCACTTCCACAAGACGATTCAAGGGAAAAAAAATGTCATTTCATTAAGGTCTAAACTCGAAGGCTCTTGAAATCAGTACTAAAACTCATTAGCTTCAGTAGGATTCAGCTCTTTCTGGTGATGCTCACCTAGAGTCATATTTAAATCACCATCTTGGACTCGGTGATGAAAAACAGATCTTAAGAGTGAGACAGCATGTTTGCTGCAATACATTTCTTGTAATTATAACAAGATATCATCCATTTGACTAATAAGGGCGTTATATCACTGAGTGGGTGTGCCTAGGCAGGTAGGAGTGAGCAAATAAATGTGATGTCCTCAGGCAAACCACTGAATGGCAGCAGAAAGCATTGAATTAATTTAAAGAAAGGAATTTTACTTAAGGGATTAATCAGTTAGACTTAACTCATAACATGTAATAGGAATCCCTTGTATTACTTGCAAAAAAATTGATTTCCTCCCAGAGAGAGGATATGTTTAAAAGCTGATTAGTGAAATTAATGTTGAGAATACTTTCATTCCCCAATGATTGTTAATTTTGCACATAATCCAGGCTCCCACTGACTTTTACACAGCTGTACGTGTTCTGGACAGAGCCTTGCTATCGTGTGAGGAGTGCTGGATGCCATCTGTCAGTGCCACAGTCCTTCTGTGGGAACTGCTCCAGGGCTGCTGCCCAACACAAGCTTCTAATGCTAAATCCTCTGTAGTGGATGGCACGCTTATTTTGTGCCCATAAATGCATTTCTTGCACCCTTTATCTGGGAAATTTTGGGGCAAGAATGACATATAGCTGTTACTAGCAGAGCTGGCAAAATTAGAGGCTAATCCTGAAGTTCCCTCCTGTTGGAGCCTTGGTCCTTGGGGCAAAATTTGGTTTTTTTGAACCACCTGGGTGGCAGGTGTGGCATCCAAAATCACCCCACAGCCCTTCTGCTCTCCATTCCCGATTGCTATTACACAGAAACACTGGCCACAGCACTATGCTATGCTGTGATGGATGAACGAGTACAAAAAGTCCCCTCCTGGGTGACCTCGTTCTCCATCTCGTCGAGTCAGGTGCCACTTTTAAACTGGTACTGTGAACTATATGAACAAACCCCAGAAGGGTGTCTGAGTCCAAAAGGGCAGCTCACTTGTCCTTTTCATATACTGACACTTGATTTATTCTTCCGTGAGTTATTCTGTGGTGTTGGAAGACAAGTTGACACTTCCTAATGGAAAAAAAAAATCAAAACAGAAATAAACGAAATTCTGCTTTGAAATGACACTGATGTGGGGAAATACAAAATCTTGTCCAGGTAAGAAAATGAAATGCTGTGCACAAAGCAGTAGATGGCAAACCCTCACGTGAGGTTGTTGGGAATGAGCTCTCACTGCCACGTCACGTGTGGGGTTATTTTTGTTCGGATCAGAGCAGCCAGGAATAGCTCTGCCAGTTGCCCGAGGTGAAGAACAACACAGAGAGGTGGCCTGAGCAGCATCCTCAGCATTGTCACCAGCTGGAAGAGCTGCAAGGCACCCTGCCCTCTCACCAAATCCACCCGTGCAAGCCTAGCAATAGCGCTGTGGAGTGCATTTACTGATGGTCTCGGCTGTCTGCACTGCTGGCAAACCACCCAAGGCACCTCCTCTGACCAAACAGGACCCCAGATCCCCTTCAGTTTGTACCAGAACATTTCACCAGATCTCTAAACCATAATTCCTGCAGTTAGACCTGTATATTATTGCACTAAACACATCGAGTTTCTCATCTTCCTATTTTTCTGTGAAAGGCTTCGACATGTCTGAGGGCTGTTAAATATTTCTGCTTGGTCCACTGAATTTCTGTGTTTTCACTCTGGTGAAAATCCCATGTGAAATTGTATTCTTTGCATAAGATGACCTAATAATTCATGCAAGATTGTTTCAGTGTGAATGAAGGATGAACTCAGCCTCAATCTAAGATTTTTTTGGTTGTGCTCATGAGGGAGAAGTTGTCAAATCAAGCTTCAAGTTTTGAAAATGTTTACAAGCAAATCCTCGACATATTCCAGTGAAAAACATTTTATATTTGTACAAGCATAAATACAGCAGTTGGGCCAAGCTATTTATTGTTGAGACATTATTGTCTGAATATAATTTTCTTTTTGTTTTATTAGTAAGGTTATTTTTTCCCTGCACATATAATTAGTGGAGTTCTCTACTGAATGGGACAGTGGTGCAGCAGGACTTTGGTTTGGGGTACTAAATTGTAGAAATTTATTTCCTTTAGATAATATCAGCAGATTTTGTTATTAGGTGCTAGAGACTGAATGCTGTATTGCAGGATCTTTTTGAAGTCCATCTGTTCCAAAGGGCTTATGAGTCATTTTGGAAGTAAATTGTCAATTTCGTTTTGATCATTGTAAAGGAGAGCTTTTGCTGGCCCAAAAAATGTTTAGATGTCCTTTGCTTTTTGGTAGTCTGCTGTGGCAGACAATGGAGCAACCCCAGGGGGAACACTAAGGAAGAATGGCATGATAAAAAAGTGATAGCAAAAGGAGTTTTTATCTGTCCATCTATTTATCTGTGATCTACCTACCTGTAGATCCACTGCAATTAATTTTTTACTATTTTTCTCGCCGTTTTTAAAGCATGTAATATTTCTATTTAGTATCAGAATTCACCTAGCGTTACAATAATTCTCCGAATTTTTTAATTCTTGCCGTCCTCTGAGGCATCGGGGGAGCTGAAGGGAAATCCAGGAGAGCCGAAGGAAAAGCTGGGAGAGCTGAACCTTTCCTGAAAGGCCTTTTAGCTTGATGGAGAGCAGAGGGCTGAGGGCGATTGTGTGGATGGGGATGGTACCTGTGGTGACAAATGGCAATTCCCCCACGCACGGCCGCCTCGCCCGACAGGGACTTCACACTTGTTATTTTCAGGATTATTTTGTCCCGCGTTCCACCGGGCAATAGATCCTTTCTGAAAGGTGTTACAACACATTTTTCTCAGAGGAGGCTGAAAGCAGCGGAGGGAATGGGGCTACCTGATGAAATCTCCTGCTTGGTTCGCTGGTGGTGGAACCTTTAAACCCAGCGCCTCCAAAATGGAACATCTACATTTGTGAGAAGCAAGTGGCCTGTGCCTTCAGAGAGGTGTGTAAAGGAATGAGATTTGATCTGAGGCAAGCCCACGAGAAATACTCAGGACCATGGGAAGATGAAGTGCCTCCTTCCATATGTATGAGCTTGACTAAGCTAGTAATCCACAGTTTAAAGAACTTTTTTTTAAATTTAATAAAGAGGTTATTTTAAACTTAGATCTGCAAAACACTCATACCTCCAGCACATTGCCTCAGTGAAATATCCCTCTACATGAAAATATAGACAGTTAGTTTTTTCTTCCAAAGTGAAACACTGCAAGGTCTTTCATTACTGGTTTATTATGCTTTCTGTATCTTTGCTCATTTTTCACCAGTATTGCATTAAGTATTGATATTGATTTCTTGTAAATGGTACTGAAATGGATGGCTCACAGTTTTTGTTATTGTTCTGTAGCACTTGTATGTAATTTATTACAGCTGCAATGGAACCTGCCCCTTGCTGCCAGGGTTTAAATTAAATGTGCCATGTTTTGGCCCCTAGTAGTCACATACATTTCTCATTCTGGATCTGAAAGTGTTATGTACAGAGCAACTTTTTTAATTACTTCCTTGATATTATTTTAAAAGTTTATTTCAATAATTTTGGTAATTAATATGTAATATATTGGTTGAGTTAATGGAATTTTTCTTTTCCATTACAGAGACTAATTGCTGTCCTGTAAAAATAACGTGGAATAGCTGGTAGTCATGACTGGCTTTCTTCTTTCTGGGAGAAAAAGGGGAAATCAGCTCATAACATTTTCAGTGTGTGTTGGATCTAAGTCTTTACTTGTGCATGGACCCCTCAAAAGGTCATAACAAAGAAAAAAGAGGTATTGATGCTGAGAAAGGACAGCCCAGCTGGAAGAACATTGCTTTGGACCATGCAGTGGACTTAGTTTTGGCACAAAACTCGACTTGGAACCATCAATTAACTTGATTTTATGAGAATGAACCTGCAGCACTGACAAAAATGAAGTAAAGCAAAGAAAGTCCCCACACCAAATATCTCCGTACATGAGGCTCCTTCATGGAGGGTTTGTAGAGAAATTGAGAATTAATAAATTGAGAATTGATTAAATGATATTATTATATCAGTTGAGAGAACACTGGTCGTTTTCACAAAAAACCTCAATTGATACAACAGTATCAACACATTGATGTTGAGAGACACTTTTTGTACATTTCCCAGGTTTTTTTGCTGCTATTTCATTAGAAACAGAAGTTGCTGTTGTGGCTGGGAGTGAACATTTTCTGACTCTGCCCACGGACAATTTTCTGCTCTAGGATTTTGAACGGGTTGGGATGAAGGAAGGGGATTCGGTGCTTTGTTTAAGGGTCCCTTTCCTCCTCTTGCTGGGTTTCTGTAGGTGCACCTCTGGCTCTGGGCTGTGGGTGTTCCCAGGCCATTAGTGTTACTCTCATGGAATTGCACTGGTGTAAAGCACTTTTTACTCGTAACTGCTTCCAGAACTCATTTATAATGAAACGTGGAGCTTTTCACACAAGATTAACTGAAACCCTTTACGAAAAGTCTTAGTTCCAGTTCACTGAATAAATCCAATTGCCATTTCACAAGCTCTTCTTGGGCATTTCCTCCCCTTGATTTGGGACAACATCCCTTACTCTTGCCCTGACAGCTTCAAATAGGTCTGTCCCACTCAGTTCCCTCTGCTCACCCCAGAGAGTGGCTGGACTCCCCAGGCCTTTTTAATCGAGGTCTTTGAAGCAAAACAGGAATATTTTCACATCAATCACGTTTCAAAAAATTCAACATTTATGCAACAAAGTGGCTGAAGTCACTGTTTTTTAGGCTGGTGTGAACACAAAGAGGGCACAGCCATAATTCTCACAAGGTTTTGGCAAGGCAGGGAATTGCTGCTCCACCACCACGTGTGTGTTGGGAAGGGTTCTCATGAAATGACAGTGCGTTTACCTAAAAAGCATCTTAAAGTCATAAAATCTTAGAATCATAGAAGAGTTTTGGCTGGAAGGGACTTTTAGTGCTCATCTCGTCCCCCTCCCTGCCATGGGCAGGGACACCTTCCACTGTCCCAGGCTGCTCCCAGCCCCAGTGTCCAGCCTGGCCTTGGGCACTGCCAGGGATCCAGGGGCAGCCACAGCTGCTCTGGGCACCCTGTGCCAGGGCCTGCCCACCCTCCCAGGGAACAATTCCTTCCCAATATCCCATCCGTCCCTGCCCTCTGTCAGGGGGAAGCCATTCCCAATGCCCTGTCACTCCAGGCTCTTGTCCCAAGTCCCTCTCCAGCTCCCCTGGAGCCCCTTTAGGCACCCCAGGCCTGAGAACTGGGAGGCACCGTTGTGATATGGGGAATACCTGCCACGCCAATCTTTCCCCCCACTCTTCATGTCTCTCTGTTGTTTCACCCTAAATAAAAGCCTATTTTAAATAGCACCACTCTGCGTGTAACATATAAAATAATGTGTCCAAAATTCTTCGCTTGATAATGACACAAATTGCTTTACTGGGCCTTGGACCTTGGTTGTCACATCACAGTGAGGCAGTCTCCAACTTGGGATTAATTTTAGCCACCATATTCATACATTCTTGTTGCACTTACAAGATTTGTAGGAAACCTTGCTTTGAAGAGAGCAAGTGGATTCACTGAGAAGATAAAGAAGAAAAAGTCATTTCCTTCTTTAATTTTTTCCCCCAAAAGGCAAATTAGCAACCCGGGATGCTTAGTTTCCCTGTTAGAAGGAATTGCTTGTAATTTTTGCTTTTTGTCAGTTTGTTCAAGTCCCCTGGGAGCAACAGGTCCAGAGCCCAGAGCTCATATTGCAGCAGTGATGATGTGCTGTGCAGCTGGAAAAGCCTGGGCGTCAGAGGTGTTAATCTGATCTATCAGTATTGGTGTCCCACACCTCAGCCCCGGTGCAGGAAATTAAAGAGTGAGATCTGCAAGGGAACTATTTCATAATGCTTTAAACAAATGAACTCCTTAACATTTTCTGATCTCTGGGAGATTGTTTTGTTGGTAGCAGTGCTGTCTGCAGTGGGAAGCATTTGCTGGAAAAGCAGTGGCATGGCAGCCGTGGCAGCCACAGCCCAGGAAAACTGCACTGGGGACACTTACTTGAGCTTTATCATTACTGGGTAAATTACTCAATCTTTGTCAATTTGGGCCGAGTTTCATGGGAAGAACTGTCCCAAATCTAGGACTGCAGCTTGCTTTATATGGAGAAATCACTGGCTTCACCCAGTCCTCCTCCCAGGTGTCACCAGGAGCATTTCACTGATGTGGGCAGTTCACAAATCAAGTAACCTTCTACATTTTTTCCCCTGCTTGGTTCAGAGGGGTTGGTGATGATACCTGACCATTAAAGCTCTTTGCTGGTTTACGCTATTTAGAATCTCGTCCCTTCCTTTTATACCATTTCCAGGAAATTTCAATTCACTTTCCTGCCCCTTTGCCACCCTCTGAACCACAGAGGGGTGGAGGGAGACATCCAGCCCTGAATCAGCAGGCTGCAGCTCTCTCCGTGTCTGCAGAGAAATAAATGCAGCCTGTGCTCAGCGAGAGGCTCCAGACTAACACCCCCCCGTTAATTCCCCAGCCCCACCAAGAGAAAAAAGGCGTATAAAAAGGAAGCAGGCATTCCTCAAGGGTAACGCTAATGTACCCTCTCCACAAATTACCAGCAGACCTTTCCAGGAGCTGACCGCCTATAAAAAGCTTCGGAGGAGTCATTACAGTCACTGAGCTGCTGGGGGGTTTGTGACTCCTGCTCCCCAGAAGGACAGGCAGCGCTGGCCTGGTACAAAACCACCCTGGAGGGGCTGGAGGTGGCCCAGCCACAGAAGGCACCCTTGGGGCAGTGGGACTTCCCAGCTGGAGAGGGATGGAGCTGTAAAACCCCAAACATCCATGCCTGCAGAGCTGTGAGGGGCTCGAAATATTCCCATGTGAGCCTTCCCCCTCTGGAGCAGGAAGGGGCTGAAAGCTGCCATCAGCGTGGTGTTGCTCGGACAGCAAGGAGGAGTTCTGCCAGGTTTTCACCCCAAAGCTCCAGCGGGATTTGTCCTTCCTCCTCACGTCCCTGCTGGCCAGCTGTGTGTGGCCTGGGGCTGGTGCCTGCCAGACAATGTGTGTGACAAATGGTGGGGACCTTCTTGCTGTGTCTGACTCCCTGCCAGGAGGGTGCAGCCAGGTGGGGGTCGGGCTCTGCTCCCAGGGAACAGGGACAGGACAAGAGGAAATGGCCTCAAGATGCACCGTGGGACGTTTAGATTGGATATGAGGGACATTTTTTTCACTGGAAAGTTTGTCAAGCACGGGATCAAGCTGCCCAGGGAAGGGGTAGAGTCACCACCCCTGGAGTATTCAAAAAACACGTAGATGTGGCACTTGGGGACATGGTTTATTGGGGGACCTGGCAGTGCTGGGGGAATGGTTGGACTGCACACAAATGTGTGTCTGCAAAACTCCCAAATTCAGTCCAGTTTTGGATTGGACTCATTTATCTTTTACTTGTATCTTCTTCGAATCTTTGAATGTGAAAAAAGGTTGTTCTGGGAATGAGCTGATGATGTCTCCCCTTTTCCTGGCTCTTCTTGCAGGGGAGACATGAACTAATTAAAAAAAGAGAACATTTCAGATAAACCACAGCAGATGGTTGACCATCTGAGTGTATTGGCTATTGCTGTTCTATTTGTTATACAAAAATGAAAATAAAACCAAAAATTCTGATTGAACACAAGCTCTACAGCAGAATAGAGATGAAGTTTCTGTGCATGTTCTGCAGAGGAATTACTGGTACTATCCCTGCTGTTAGACTCCATGTTATTTCATATCTGTACTGCAATGTAAAAAAGCTTAGCTCAGGCATGATCTACATAAAGAAATTTTAAATTTGATGGTATTCTTATCCTTTGACATCAAACACTTTTCCTTCTCTTTTTTACAACCAGAATCTTGCAATGCCTAAGCAGCTCCACTTCACTCTTTGTGTTCCTTTTTGGTTTCATTTGCTAGCAGGGAGCTATCACTGGTGTGAGAATATCCCAAAATCCAATCACGTGGAAAAATATAGTTCTACCAGGACAGGTTAACAAAGAACCCATGATCCCAAATGGGTTTATCAGAGTTAATTTTTCTTCCAGTTACCAAGACAGAAGGAAATTCAAGTATTTCAAATAGAAAACAAATCTTCAAGTATAGTACACACATAAAATCCTGAGCAAATGTTTACTGACTACAACACCTGGAACAATTAAGATGGAGCAGTGGAGCAGGGTTTGATTTAAGAGGGGGAGCCTTGCAGATGTGAGCTGAGCACAATCCCCGTGTCCTCCAAAGCACAGAACAGCCCCAGCCTCCACCCCTCTGCTGCTCTTCTTGAACTAATCTTGTACTTACCGATAATTGATGCTCTCCACTGAAGGGAATGGGATGGGAAAAGGTGGTGATTTAGCAGCTGTGTTTGCTGCACTTATTTTGACTCACTTTTACTCTGGTGTGTGTCGAATATGGGTCAGACCTTTCACTGCCCAGCAGTGCAGGCAAACCTGCATTCCATTAAGGGAAGCTGTGCAAGTGGGGGTGTTTCATCCATTTTTCTGGCCAGACGCATTAGGTCATTATTATAAAAATCTATCTATATAAAAAAGTCCTTATTCAAAGTTATTTTTAGATTCATGAGTCCAGAGAAAAACAAAACTACGGTTTTCTCTGAGCTCCGTTCACTTTTCCCTTCTTTTTCTTGACACCACCTTGGCCGACAGGGAGGTGCCACACGGAGGTTTGTGAGGGCAGTGGAGGACAGGACTGGCAGAATTCCCCTTTTCAGTATCTTCCCTGTGGGAATGCAGCACACACAGCCTTTTACAGGAGCAGCTCCTTAAATTCCTTGCCACGCGTCAGAAGGCAGCTGGATGTGAAAATAAACATCGCCCACTGACAATCTGTAGAAGAGAAGAAATGAAAGCGTTGTGTTTGCCCCACAAACCTGAGCCAAGCAATGCCAGGAGAGCAGAACACGCCGCTCTCAAAATGCTCTCTTTATCTGTGCTCAGAACTTAATGTGTGTCTCTTGAACCACCCGTGGCTCTCCCTTCTTCCCCTTCCTCGAGGCAGCCTGGAGAAATTGGGATGTTCTCATTGCTGTCAGTCCAGGTTTTGGCAGAACATCACACGAAAAAAGCCAATTTCACAACTGAGGAGCTTCGTTTGAGGATTCCTTGCCTGTGTGAGGTTCTGCTCTGTTTGGGACGGGGAGGTGATGTCACCTGACAAAGCCTGGCTTGGTGGGTGAAGCTGCATATCCAGCACCAAATCCCAGATGGATCAGAGAATTATAGAAAAAAAACCCCAAAACATCTTGCAATTGATATTAGTAACCGTGGTACAGGCAAGGTGAGGGAGAGGAAAGGACTAAGTCTGATAAAATTATTATGATTTTATAAATGGCTTTCAAAATTCCAAACGGCTTCTCAAGGATTGATTTTTCTGTCGAGACATTGGACAAGACTTAATAAATCATTGTATTCATGGGAACCCTACAGTCAAACAAACCCTAATAGATATGTATATATGCATATATGAAATAAAAAGTAATTTTTTAAAAATAGCTTTCTTTATCCTATTGGTGGAAAACAATCTTGTTGAAGAAAACATTTAGGACAGTATATTTCTTTCCACCTGACCTCCATCGTGTGCTTGGAAAAGGATTTCACAGGTTTTTTGCAGACATGGCTTTGCATGCCGGGCATAATAATCTGCATAAAATAATAATCTGCACAAAATCAGATTAGATGGAAGCCTTTTGGAAATTTAATGTCCCCCAGTCTAGCATGTGCCTGGGATAATTAGCTCTAAGATCCCAAAGACAATGGAAAGACTAATTAAATAAAACTTAGCAAAACATTATATATTTTAGCAATATATTTCATATTTTTATGTAGATATCGCTGAAATATATAGAAGGAAAAAAGGGCATAAGATGTATGGTAAAAACGCTATTCCAATTAAAAAATAAGTATTACTTCATTGCATTTACCTTACACTCTCAGCAGGCTTGTTACTGAGAAATTTGGGCAAGAAATAGCAGAGAATTTGTGAATCTCTTATTTTTCCAGCAGAGTATTCCCAGGAACAATTCCTGGCCCATGAAATGTTTGCCTGTAGGGTGCACCTGGCAAATTGAAATTTAAGATGCACTGGTTAGTCTTGACCGGACGTATCTGTTATACCAAATTGCTGATTCAGTGTCCTCTAACCAAGTTTGCAAAGCAAACCCCTGCCTTTGCACAGGAGCTAACTGCTTTCTCCACGGGAGGGAAGTGGGAGTAGAAAATCAGGAAGCCAGAAGAGGCAAACCAGAGCTGGAGTAAACCCTGCTTGCGTTCAGGCGAATATTCACCTTTTTTTCGGCTTGCTACTCAATTCTGTTCCACCATACTCCTCACAGAGGATTAGATTTTCTAGCTGATGACAGTATTTTTTTAGAAAACTAATGTCTCCAATGTATCCTCTCTGGAAGTCTTGCTTGGTCTAAATATCGATTGGATTTTACTACCAGCCAAGGTCAGAAACCGAAGAGGCTCTTGCTGCAGCAAGCTGTATATTAATCTCAATATCAACTAAGTACCTAAACTGTTATTGGAATTTGATGATCAATTACATCTTTGAAAAGTACTTAGTATGACATTTGTTGGACTTCCATATTTTGTGTTGTACAGTCACACCTGATGGTTCAATAACTGGAAAAATACCAGTAAAGGATCTCTTCAGTTCTTTGTGCAGACAGGATCTGCTTTATAATTCGCATTTCTTGCTTTTACCCACATTAATAGGCATTACACACCATTGGAAGGTTTTCTTGCGGCTCACTCGCATTACATTAGAGAAAATACTGCTGTGACACATATTTATGCAGATAAACACACAAAGCCTTCTTCCAGAAGGATATTTCTTAATTCCTCACCCTGCAGCCTTTACATTTGGAAATGCCACCATTAAATTCAGCTGCAGTGACTCAGTCTGTTCCGATGCCATTAAATGCTCTGCTCTGTTCTGTGGGAATGTGGGGGGGAATTTGCTCAACCTGGCCGCAGTGAGGAATGATTGCCACAGGTTTTCTTTCTGTTCTGAGTTAAGCAAGTGTTGTAGAATTAAAATAACAGAATCACAGAATGATTTGGGTTTGAAGAGACTCAAAGCTCACCCAGTGCCACCCCTGCCATGGGCAGGGACACCTTCCACTGTCCCAGGCTGCTCCAAGCCCCAGTGTCCAACCTGGCCTTGGACACCTCCAGGGATCCAGGGGCAGCCACAGCTTCTCTCTTCAAAAATCCTCCAAAACCGTTTAAATATTTACCAGTCCATTTCCTTCCTCACTTGCTTGCCGAGATAAGCTTCACTGAATTAAAATAACTTGCATAAAAAGTTGCCAAGAATCAAATCAACAGATGACACCCAAAAGTTATCACAGCACAAGGCCAAGGCTGTCACAAGTATTTGTACACATTTAGAGCAACGGCTTGTGTCGGATCTGAAAACTACACCAGAATGAAAGAGCAGTTCTCAGCACACTCTTGACTTTTCTCTTTTCTCTGTCCATTCTTTATTAATTGGCGAGACTGGGAAAAAAATCACAGAAGTCAGTAGGTTGTAGATAGCTTTAAAATTCATGGCTTGATTTTGCAGCCAAGCACAAACATGGTCCTCATTTCCTCTGGGGTTTAAGGGTTTTTTGTGGTTTTATTTTTTTTCTTTTTTGTTTGTTTGTTTGAGGGGGTTTTTGTGTATTTTTTTCTGTTTTGTTTACTTGAACCAGTCTGGTATTTCTCTGTTTTAATTCCTAAGAAAGACCAGTAATGAGAGTAATGCAGAAGCTTTGCTTATTTTAAACATCATCTGCGATGCCATCATTAAAAAAAAAAATCAACATCACTAGAACTGCAAGGACATTCCAATTTTCAAGCACATAAAACGTGATAAGTGAACTTCTCCCTTCTGAAATATGCGTTGCACCCTCTGAACGAGCTGGAAAGAAAGCAGAAAGGATGGATTTATCAGGCATCAAGTTCAGCCATCCAGCTGTTGCCAAGCTCGTTTTTGTTGCTGGCTGCGGGTAATTTTGAAATGGTTTGTAAATTTAATTGACCATGTATGAAGTGTGCACAGGCCGTGCACAATCAGAAGCGTCGCCGAGATTAGCAGCTCTATTTCTTAGCTAAGCAGGTCTAATGTGCTTTATTGGAAGCAAAATACACCCTGAGGCGTTTTAAACACGGCAGCCAGGTAGGGTGAGACTCACTGCAGTGAGTATGTTTTGAGTAGGTCAGAAATTAAAGTGCTTTTGGGCTGTCAGTCACACCAGCGAAACTTTGGGGAGAAATTACCTGACTGAGGTACTTGTTGTTGGTACCTCAGTGCCTCAGGAGAGGGAAAAGGAAGATCCTGGGATATTTGCTGTTGGTGGGCAGGTACTTACGTTAGGCAAAGCTACAAATCAAGGCCTAGAAACCTCCTGCCAGTGGCTTCTTTTATACTTTGTGGGTGTTGTAATTTACCCGGCTCGTTAAACCACGTTACACAGTGCTACAGTCTACACCTGACATTTAGAGGATCTCAAGTCTTATAATCAGATCACTTTAATCCACAGGTATTTATGGAGGATTCCTTAAATATAGACAGGAATTAGAAGAGGAAGAGAAAAAACTCTGGGATTTTGGATTTTTCTAATTCATTCTTCACTCTGTTCACGGTGTAGAGAGGTGCTAACCTGGGGGCTTTCTGCTGGTAAAAAATTTGGGAGTTATGCATTGCAAAGTCTAGATAAAATGTAAAATGGCAATCAGAAATGAGGTCTGTTATCATTATATAATCTTTCTGGTTGATGCAATGTAAATCTTTCCTCATCTTCTCCTGTGCTTGTTTTGCTTGGGATATTTGATCTTTCTTTTTTTCGTTTTATATATTTACCACTTTTCTGTAAACTCCTATTCCAAAGATTTATGTCAGAGAGGCAATTTTCTTCCCAACAAGAGACTTATCTTTTTAGTCACAAAAGCAGGTCCCCAGAATATAGCTTATTGCAGCAGCACAGAAGAATAAGTCAAGAGTTATCACCAACTACAGCCAATTCAAAAAAAAATAATTTTTTTCATCTTGAATTATTTTTCAGCTCCAAATCCAGTTTCTGAGTTACGGTTATGAGACTCCCAGCTCTAGGCTCAGTTCTAACTAAAAAATTTCAAGAAATCATAGAACTATTGTGTTGAAAACCCTTTCAGAAATTAAAGGAAAACACACAGCTGTTGAACTGATGCCTTGGAAATGCACCTTGTAGCCCTCATAAAACGGGTCTCACATGAAATGTTAGCTCAAACTCACACAAATACTCAAATCACTCTTTGTTTGTTGCTGACCTGTATCTTTTAAGCTTAACCCACACTCACAAAAGCCCAAAGGAGTTGTATTTGGAGCCTGGTTGTTCATGTACCTTTCTACCCTAACTCAAAAAAAACAATCTTCAAATAGGAGCGACCGCTTTTTCTTTCAGTAAATAGAGATTATTGTGCAATAGGAAACGATAACTTTATTTCCCAAAGTTTTGAAGATTGGCAGGAGGGTTTGTTCGTGCCTCTGGCTCACTGGTGTGGAATGGTTTGGGTGGTGTTGGGACACAGCTGCAGAGCGCTTTGAAGAGCCAGGTATGGGTTTTTCTAGATGTTTTCTTAACATCTTTAATTTTTAACATCTTTAATTTACATAATTGCTGTAACATTTCAGAAAAAATAACTAGAATAGTGGTCAGGTAACTTCAAGACACCATCATGACCCTGAATAGCCCCGGTGGCTGATGGAATTAGAAAGGGAAATTGGAACCCATCTTCAGAAGGTTGCAGTGGAAGGCAGGGAGATCCCAAAGGGATCCTGCTGGGCACTGTGCCCCGAGCAGTGCCTGGGGCAGGTGTGGAGCACAGGGAGCTCTGCCAAGGGCTGGGCAAGCTCAGGTAACTCTCCCCCTGCCACGCTGTGATGTGCAGCAGCAGGAACAGGAGGGCCAGCCTGTAGCCCCACTGCCGTCCAACCTTGGAAAGGAAGGGATTTTGGGAAAGGGAAGGTACCCAAGCAGGATTTTAACTACAGAGCTAGTGGGAAAGATTCCATAGGTGTCACACACGTGAACAGGACACTGGAAGTATTAATAAAAGTATCAGTTTGCAAGAAGAGCCACCTGTAGACTGAGGGATGTCATCAGACACCAAGTCTGTTAATTAAGTCCAAAAATTAAGCCTGGGTGTCTCTTCTGTGGAAATTCTATAATGCTTTGCTCGTTGTTTTGAGCAGACAGCACAATCTTTATTCTGCATTTGAAGTCTGTGGGGAAAATTCTTAGGGATTTCAGCAGAAAACACCTTTTCATCTGCCTGAGGCAGCACCTTGACATTGAGGGGCATTCAAGGTGGAGTTCATTCATACCTAGAGAGCCAGCAGGAGACCTCCGTGTCATTTAAATCCAAATGAAGTCCTATTTTAAGCACTTTAATATGACCTGAGTGATGCAAAGGCCTTGTCGTGGTCTTTCTGCTTGAATTTCACACTCAGTGAAATTATTATCATTACTATTATTATTGTTGTTGTTGTTGTTGTTGTTGTTATTGTTGTTGTTAAATTCTACTTTAGGAAAGCTAAAGCAAGCAACCCATGCAGGTAATACTAAAGTAACGAGAAATGGAAAGTCCTAACAGTCTGAAGAATTACATGGGAATGGCTGTACAAACCCTCATTCTGCTCTGGATGGCCCATGGGTCCTCTCGGATTCTCTGGCTGATTCTCCCTCTCTTCCCTCCATTTTTCCCTCCCCTTTCCATTTTTCTTAGTAATCTGGAAGTTGTGTTGTGGAGAAAAGGACAGCTGATGTTCACAGTAGATCAAGAACTGGGCTACTTCTGTAAATAAGATAAAATCTTGTTTATTTGATAGGCACAGATCCTCATATGTGCGTGTATTTGTTTTTTTGTGGACATCCCTGCTGAATAGCAAAAAGCTGCTGCAACCAGCCAGGTCTTCATGGGCACAGGTTGAATTATACACAGGAATAATCCAGCAGATTCTGAACAAAATTTGGATTTTGGGTGATTGTGTCCATTGCTCCATCAAAGCAGTGGATGGTTGATCTTCAGTGGAGATGGGAGACAACAGCAAAATTTAGACCTATCTTGAATTTCACAGACACTGGGCAAAGCTTTGATATCTCCTTTTTTTCAGATCTCACTGTTGGCATTCTGGTTTAGACCTGGTTTTTTAGTTTTCCTTATGCCATGACGGGAAAATGGAGAATGGCTTTAAACTGACAGAGGGCAGATTTTGTTTGGACATTAGAAATTTTTCCCTGTGAGGGTGGGGAGGCCCTGGCAGAGGTTTTTCAGAGAAGCTGTGGCTGCTGGATCCCTGGAAGTGTCCAAGGACAGGTTGGAGCCACCTGGGATGGTGGGACATGGGGCACAATGTGCAGCAGTGTTTGCTGCAAGCAGTGCTTTCCTTCCTTCTCTTACCCCCCCCCTCACTTTTAGTTCTCACTCTGTTAGAATAAAATAAATGCAATGTAACCTACATCAACAGGCCTGGAAATTCAAAGGCATTTTTAGCAATGGCAAAAAAAAAAAAAAAAAAAAAATTGAATAACTTCAGGTGATGCTTATGGTTCCTAAAAATGCAAGTATCAACTGGTAAATTTTTTGAAAATTGAATATAAAATCATAGAAAAATGCTTTATTTGATTCTCTGTTTATGGGAAATTCATTTTATTTGACTTTTTTATTTGTAATATCAACTATATTGCAGAGCAGAGTTTCTAGGTGCTCCCTTATGGTACCATTCTTCTAAATTATTAATGCCGTACTGTTGATATATTGTCAGCCTTGTACATACATTCTATGAAAATGAGTTTTACAGTAGGCTGGGATTTATAACAAAGCTTGACATATGCAGCTAATTCACCTAGACAGTCTTGTCAGTTTTAGGTTCATAAATAATTGATACTCGGGGCTTGGAGTTCAGCTACTGTTAGTGCTCCAGCTGTTAAATTTCAGCAGCATAATGGATGAATATTTGTTTATAATTTCTGTACATGGACCTGATGTCAGATCCCCGGTCTCATTTACATAGGTAGATTGAGATGTTGGAAGTGTAATGAGCATATGAAGATGATGAATTGTTTTCCTCAGTGCTGGTGCGTTTCTGTAAATGTTTGATTAGTTTTGAATGGATTACTGTTAGATTATCTGGTTCAGGGGTTAAAGTGAGCAGCTCTTTGCTCCCAAAGCTTTCGTGATCCCTTGCTGACAGATTTTAAAATTCATACAGTGATATTAGTGCTGCAAAAGCGAGGGGTATTCTTTGCAACAGATGTTTAGTAATTAAACATACGGTTTCCCTGTTTGGAAGTTGCCTGGGAAATCTAAATCAGAATGATTTGTTTACCGTAGTTTGAGGGAATTACAGTTTCTAAAAAAATAATATACTTTTGCCCCTAAAGTGCTGGAGTTTTCCCCCCCAACGACACTAATTAAAAATGAGCAAAACACACACATACCCTCACAATAATTCAGATGTTTAACGCCTTGGCCGACAGATGCGAAGCCATTAAAAACAGAGGTTCTTCTCATTTTCTCCTCCCGTAAATTAACGAGCAATATTCAGAGAAACATTTTCAATTGGACGTCCCAAGCAGAGATGCCGAAGCGAACCAGATTTCCAACCATGCCTTCCTGCTGGAGCCCAGCTGGGAGAAGCCGTGGGATGTGGACACGTGTCTTACACATGATTCCCCATGACGTAAAGGGTGCGAGCGAGGAGGGGGAATTCAGTAAGGAAATGACGCTGGAGAAACTCGGAATAAATTAAAATGAGATGTTCCCTCATCCGCTGGGACTCGGCGTGTGCCACACCGCTAAAGGGGTGGTGTGCTGAACCAGAAAACGTGGGGAGCGGACTGGGTTTGGCTTGCTGGGGGTTTATATAAAGATGGAGAGGGAGAGGAGAGGGTCATCGCATCTCCCACGTGCTTCTCCCAGCCCTGGTGACCCAGGGAATGAGGTGGAAACTGAGCTATGGTGGGGAAAAGCCTGCACCGCCCCTCTCACCCTTCTCACTCAAACACAACCCTTTACATCCCTACCTTTCTCCTGCTCCCCTCACTCCACCCTCCGAGCAAGCGGCCCTTGGACAAGAAGGTCTCGGGGAGCAGCTCCTTAACGAGGAGATTTAGTGGCCACAGCTCTGCGGAGCCCAGCGCCTCGCCCGCGTTTTGTCAGCCCCGCGCACGGCTCCCCTGGCTTGTCTGGCAATCATGTTAGTGATTATATGGGTAATGAAACACGTGCTCTTTTTGTCTGTGGCTCTGATTAATCTGCTTTCTATTTAGCCGTGATTTATGGTGCTCAACTGTTGAGGTGAGCGCTGGCCCATCAGTTCCGTGGCCTATTACGGGCGCCGCGGCGGCGAAATGCCTGCGAGGCTTGAACTGTTTCTTGACAGCCAGGCTTCCCGCTACATTCCCTCCAATCTGTTTTGCTTCCTGGTGTGACCTTTCATACAGTAAAATACATTAGTTGAATAGCACAGTCTCATTAAAAGAGTGAATTAACCGAAGAGTCTTTTTAACTAAATGACAGCCAAAGGACTGAGTGCTAATAGCCACGGGCAGTTAGAAACTTAACTCATGAATCAGGCTGTTAATACTGCTCGCTGCCTGAAGCGCTAAGGGCACCACACTCTCTGCTTGCTCTCATAAGAAGAAAAGCTCATTACTTTCCTCCTGATGGGAGAGAAAGAGTGAGCGAGCAATAATAAAGCTTGAATTTTTCAATACTGTTAAAAATGGGGCTGACAGATTGCCGACAATAGGAGCAACGGGCTAGACACTGCAAAGAGAGCCACTGAATTAGCAATACCATATATCATACAATCTAATTAAATCAACCCCAAGAATGAAATTAGTTTTCTGTGAGTGAAATGGCCTTTGAAAGAGCGCTATTAAATGAACTGTAGAGCATTAATTAAATAATTCACAGTGAGGGATTTTGCATTTATACAAAAATTGTGCACTTAATTGTCCATGCTGTATTACAGATTTGGCCTTATGTTAACAATGTGTCTAAAGCACACTTATTGGAGCGTATCAGGAACAGCTTAACATAAATGTAGCTTATAAAGTTTTAAGAATTACCAAAGAAACTGGAGAAAAGAGGTAACAATAGCAAAAAATAATACACACAGAGTCAACCACTTTTTCACATTAATCCTGTGCACGTGTCACAACTTGTTACGTTTTTTTTTCCCCCAGTGGAATGACATTAGGGCTTCTGAGTTTTAATTAAACAAAACCTGCAACTTCTCATGATTTAGCAAAAAGAAGGACCTTTAAATTGCCTCAAAATAACATATGCATGAAAATAGCTGGGAAAAACAGATATTTTGCTTTGGAAGAAGAAAAGACAAAGTCTTTGGTCCTCAGGTCTTCAGTCAGATAAACAATAAAAACCAAATACGGGCCATGAAACAATTTAGTTTTTTATTTTACATGTCTGTCACACTAAAACTTCAATTAAGAAATATGCCATTTTGAAACCAAAACCTTTGATTTTGAAACCATGAAAATGAAAATTTTTTTTAAAATCTGCCACCTAGGGAGAGAGGTTGAAATTAAAAAACTTAATGATGTTTTTGTCCCTCCAAATCCTGATGTTTTCATACACATATTATGGCTTGGCAATAAAATTATGCTCAATGTTATTCAACTTCCTACCAAAGAGAAGCCTTGGCTGTCAAATACAGTTGACAGTGTGTATCTGTATTAAATACACTATTATGAACATTTATATCTTTTTCTCTGCCTCTTTTTATTTTCGTGTAAATTTGTGATGTTACTTTAAAATGTGAAAAAATCTACCCTTCCATTTGGATACTTGCAAAAAAATTTAAGAATGTGTAGACTATTGGTATTTTAAGATGTTGATCCTAATTCTTGTTCTTTTTCACCCTTGCAAACATAAAAAATATAAATAGAAAAGGCAGTCGGTGCTATGCATTGAAATTTTATAAAAAATACATACAACCAGGGTATACTTTGCCCCAATGCTTGCAAAACCAGGCTTACATTGCTCAATAGTTCATTTACTTAAATTTATTTATGTATTATTGTGTTTTCCTTTTTATTTTTGATTTTGAGTAAATGAAATCCTCTAATGCACCAAGCGGTGACCACTTCAAAACCGTGTTGGTAAATGAAAATATTCTTCAGTTATAATGATAAACAATCAAATCACATCCTAAATTAAAACACAAGAAGCTGGGAGTGTTATCTACATATTCTCTGTCTTCTTACCAGCCTCAGATTTTATCGGTGGTTTCCTCAATCAGAAAAACATTGTGTTTCAGTCGTCATTTACTAACAGCCTAAGTTTGAAGATGGCAAGAAAACTGTGATAGTCAGTGAAGCCATGGAAGGCAGCATCTGCAGCTGGCCACCAATTTTAAACAGAAGATGGAGGTGATTGACTTGGATGACTAACAATATTTTGCAGCATACTCCTGTGTTTGGTTCCACTTGGAGACCAAATCCCTGTGAAGGATGAGGTGTAACAGGACCTGGAAGTTAGATCAAGGGCACGTGCGTGCTCACAGTATGACACGGAGCTGTCGGGAGGAGATTTCCTAAGAGAAAGTGGAATTAGATGGACTGACAGCTTGCTGACCTTCAATATTGTGTGGTGCCATGCAGGCACTGTGCTGGTGGACATGGTTTGAGTATCTGTGTCCCCTGGCTGAAAACAGAAGTTCTGCCTCTGCCACGTCTGTGAGGTGAAAGAGAGACACAACCTATGCCAATTCCAAAGGGTCCTTATCCTGTAGGCCAGTCCTCATGGTGACTATCCATGGACTGCTTGGCCACGAGGTCCAAAGAAGGGCAGCAGAGCTGGGGAAGGGTCTGGAGCACCAGGAACAGCTGAGGGAGATGGGGAGGAGGCTGAGTCTGCAGAAAAGGAGGTTTAGGCTGCTCACAGCCATCTCTTGCTCGAGTTATGTTGAGGAGTCACATCCTGAAATGTGGCAGCAGTAGTCACTGCAGGTATGAGAATTGGTGATGCCCAGTGAAGTCAAACCTGAGCTGAGAGGGACATGTCCTCTCACAGGGACAGAGCAGCTGCAAATATCCTCAATTGTTTAACTGGCCTTAATCTCAAATTTACACAAGGCTGTGATTTCTTGTGCTGCACCAGCTCATACTGAGTAGTCTTTCACTGAAAATATTTTCTTAAATGACACTGAAAGGCTCCAGTGACAAATCATTGTAGTTTCGTATTTCCATTTATTTTATTCTGAGATTTGGTATTGATATAAAACCACCGTGAACCTGTTAATGATATTTCATGTGCAGTAATGTCAAACTGTTCAATCAGTCGCATCATTACCTTTCATATTAAGCATATTTAGTTTATTCAGTTGTAACAAAGCATTTCAAGCACTAAAGGTCTTCTTTCCCAAAAGTACTCACTCATTTCAATTTCATTTCATATCACCTCTAAAAGTGTGTCTTTTGTCTTGATTTTAGATGAAAGCCAAATGAACAAATGCTTTATTACCCAGCTGAGAAAATCTGAAGATTTGTTCCTCAAAATAGGCAACTGAAAATATTTGGGCTATTTCATTGTAAAGCTAACAGAAGGCTGAACTTTCCAGGTAGTTGTAATAGAAATTTCACAAAGGCTTGGAAGGCCTGGAGACATTTGTAAAATCGGTGGAAATGCCAATTAGATGCCTGGACCACCCTGCAGGCAAGGCAAGATGTGGCTTCCAGTTGGGAAATGACACTGCACTTGGTCTGAGGGAAGGGACTGAGAAGCACAGAATTGATATTATTTATCCATATAGGTGTGCCTAGCAAGCTGCTGGAACTTACTGCGGGTTGTGGAACTTACTGGGAGCTCTTTTGGCACAAAAAGAGAACAAAACCACTTCTTTGTGAAAGCGTGTTTTTGAAGTGGCTTTACAGGTTTGGGTATAAAGTAAGGAAACAGCAACATTTGGATTTTTGAACTTTAGTCAGGAGTATTATAAAAAACTACATAGGACTACAGTTGTAAGAACTGGTAAATGCAAAATGCACCAACACACCTGTAACACACAAGAAATGGAAACAAAAGTAAGGCAGACTAAGCAGCAAGAAAGTTCTGAGCAAAGAAGTGTGATTAATCCTCAGACAAGTGTCTGGCTTCCTGTGGTTCCTCTAAATTTAGGTCTATTGGGCTCTGCCTCCTGCCTCAGGGAAGCAGGGCCAGAATTGGCATTGCACACCTTTATTGCTGCTTCTGCTTAATATCAACATCCAAGACAGTCATCACTCAAACCAAAATGAAGTTCCGAAAGATTTTGGCACAACTGAAAAAGCCAGAGTTTTATGCCTCTGTCCCTCACCTACTGCATTATCTATAAACTACTCCTTGTTGGAAATGAACTTCTAGTCAGCATGGCAGAGGACCAGTGTGTTATATATCAATATATAATGTAAGAATGTGTCATTCAATATGCTGCAAAACTTGCTATTAAGAATTAATCATTCTCCTCTTTGAGCAGTCTCTTCAATGCATCCAAAAATTTGCCATTTCTGAGCACATTCCCGGTCAGGAAAGCCATCTACTCTCGTAGGGTGTGGGTCAGAAGAAAACTAATTATGGGATTTTAATACAGAGTTTAGCAACAGCAGAGTTTACAAGCAACTTTTTCTGCTTAACAGCTTAGAAGACTCTGACCAGTGGCCCATTTTGCCTGGAATTCAGATGGCAGCAGTAGGAGATGTTCCTCAAGGGGTAGTTGGAGGCTGGGACAGTTTCTGCAACCCAGGGCTCTCCTATCTCCCTGCTTTACACCCACTTGCTTAGGGACATCACAAGGTACACCACAGGCAACTTTTCCTAGTGTTTATTCACGAGGTTGTTGTCTACCAACATGTGCCTACTGCCTTCCTGACCCTGCTGGTGCTGTCCTTCTTCACAGCCTCCTGTAGGGAGGACTGACAGAAGGTCTCCACCAACTGCAGGCCACCACCTTGTGTTGAATTTAAACAGATCTACCAGTTTAAAGATGTGCAATTGTCCACTGCTGTCCTCAGGAGGGTGTGTGTCCTGCTTAAGGGATTTAGTGACACAGGTCTGTGGAAATAAAAAGGCAGGAAACAAGTGTCCTGCAAGCTTTGAGGAAGAAGCAGGATGTTTGAAGCTGAAATATGGGAATGGATGTGCATCTGGGCCATCTGCCAGTCACTATGCCCAGGAAACAGCTCATTTGGGGAGAGTCTGAACCACATGGAACAGACAACATCCCATGGCAATCATCAAGTAGCCAAATGTCTCCTTGGGTTCCCTGGGAGAGATGAAAATAAAAATCAATACGTGTATGAGGAGACTGTTTAGAAAATTTGACTTACAGGTACTTGTGCTCCTTGACTGGGTGCATTTTATGTAAAAACCCACTGGTCTTAGGACATCTCTTCCTCAGGTGTCCCAGGTGATTCCCTCTCGGACAATAACCTCATTTGAATAAAAGACTTGACAAAGGCCCCTGTGCCCATCAAGTTTTCTCCACCAATAATTTTTATCACTTTCCACCAACGTTCGGGTTCTTTGAGGAATTCAGCCTGTAACAAATGTGTCGTGGATGCTCTAACAAGAAAAGAACAGATGCAAGTTTAGTGAATATTGAGTTTTAAACTCGTCTCGCGGTGATTTGTGGCTGTGTCACCGCAAATATTTTTCAATGTCATTGCCTAAGCCCTGGCTGTCACTAACGTGGTCAGCTGGGGAATAGAAGGCCTAACACTATGATCTCGGTATTAATGGGAGCTGTTGAGACTGGCAAAGGTGATAAAGTGTTGTTTAGTTATTGGTGCCATACTTTCGCTGCAGGACATTATTATAAAACGTTGTGGTTTTTGTCAGATTTCAATCACCTCTCCAATAACATATTTAGAAACTTACTACAAAAAATGTCTTTGAGGGGGTTTTTTTTGTGTGTTTTTTATCGCGTTTCTTTGCTTTTTAACTGCGACTGGAACTAAGTAAACTTAACATCTTAAAGAAAAAAATATTTCAGACTGTCTCTGAAGTCCAGTTTGTTTTCAGTTCGGCTTTACTTATTTTTATGCAAATAATTTAGGTTGAATGCTTAACTCAAACTGGGGGAAAAAATGAATCCCTGTGATCTGGGATGGATTGGCAGCTGCTGAAGGGAATATAGTTCAGCTCCTGTTCCAGACCTCTGGATATCTGCTAGGCTATCCTTCCTCCTGCTGTGCATGTATATTTTATAGTAATGTTAATGGCAGTTATGTGTGGATATTCAGCAGAGGGAGCACACCCCATTCAGTAGGTAAATTTATGTGTCGCTCTTTTTCATTATTCCCCAGACCAGTACAAGGAGAAATAGAGATATAAGATTTATAAAGCTTCTACAATATCCTGTTTTGCCAAATTGTATTCCAGCAAGGGCATGACAGAATTACTCGCCTCACCCTTGACACCAGAGGAACACAAATTAATGACTCATTGTCACTGTCATTAAGAGTAGCCGTGCATGTTTTTAAGTTATAATTTAAAACACCTGAAATCCAAGCTTTTTTTGACCGCCAGGATTGCTCCATTTTAAACCTTTTGATGAATACATTCACTGTTACTTTAAATGAGGCACAGTCCCTCTTTATAAAAAAAGGATATAAAATTAGATTATGAGAGTTTATATAGCTTTTAAATATCAAGCTGTCAGGGCTTGTGCAGGTAGAAATATTATAATCGAAGAATGGCGAAGAAAGAGTTTATATTAGAGGGAGGATTTTTTGAGTAAATTCATACCAAGTAGAATATAATGGAGACAGGTTTTTTGCCCGTGCTTTGGCTCTGCTGACCTCCATTTGCAGCAGAGATTAGCCTGATAAAGCCGACACAACCTCAATAAAACACTAACAATGGAAAGAAGTAAATAGAAATCATATTAAGCAGCAGCAATATTGCATGAATTGAAACAAAAATTTAGGTATAATAGCCTTGGTGGGTTTTAATATTGTTCCCAATCGCATCACAATATGAATCATATCATAGTGATTCTAAATAACATTTATCATCTTTAAATCTTCTCTCCTAGAAGACGACTCACATTATTTGAGAGGGTTTTTTTGAAGAGTTCATACATAATTAAATGCGCTGGAAGCAAAGGGGACAAAATGCCTTAAGAAGCAGCAACTTTTTGTTATATGTTCAATTAAATGCAACAATTACATATTTATTGTTATTTTGCTACCTTGCAGAAGTTAAATGAATAGAATAATAGAAAGGTATTGCAGGACAGAACTCAAATAAATCCAGATGGGAAATTTTATTCAGTTTTCAATTACTGTAGCATTGCTAAATTCTGAGCACAATCTGTAGACCATGACAAAACGAAAAGAAGATTGGTCAAAAAATGCATTTATAGGGGATTAGAGGCTAAATATAACAGAAAGATGGTTCAATTAATTTTGTCAGAAAATTATCTGTCCAAGGGACTATATCTTCATTTACAAGGAAAAAGTTTAATCCATCACATGGATGGACTTTGCTCTTCAGGGGACTCTGGGGTTCAGATTGCAGGGTTCCACTTCTCAGTGCATCAGGACAGGCTTGGAATGGTCTTGGAGGACTCCAGACTCCGAGGGGAGAGGTAGGAGGTAATGTCAAACCCCCAAATGTTCACCATCCCCACTCCAAAATGGTGATGGTGGTGACATCTTCCCTCCCACCCACGTGAAAAGACATCCCATGGCTGGGAAGGCACCAGTCCGTGCCTCCCTGAATAAAGGAGAGGTCTTTAGCCACCCACAGAGCCACTCAGGAGGACCTAAATACCAATATTGACATTGAGGGCAAGGTCTGGGAAGTGAAGCAGGAGTTTGAGTTGTTTTAGGGTATGTTTGAGTTGGTTTAGGGTGTGTCTGAGCCAGGGCCTTGCAGACAGGGGGCCGGGAAATCCTTTCCCTCTCTTGCCTCGTGGGAAGCACCTTGCACAGGAGCCTGGCTTGGGACAGAGGTCGTGGGTGTGGAGCCCGAACAGGGGAAGGAATTCAAGCTTAGAGGATGGATAAGGAATGAGGCTCTGTGTGTCCTGCTGGCCCGTGCACCTTCCAGCCCTGCAGGGGCTCTGTGGATTGCAGCCAGAGGAACGTTCCCATCTCTACAGGAAGCCTGGCTGGTGCCTCCTGCACAGCTCTGGGCCCTCTTGATGGCAGGGTGCCAGGAGGATTTTGCAGATGGGCTCTGGTTTGAATACTTTGGACATCAATAGTGACCTGGGGATAGCTGCCATGAACTGAAAGATGAGAAATGTGGGATATTTATCCATTTAGCATCACGAAGTCTGATACTGATGCTACCTAACCCAAATCAAATAGACAGAGCAGCCTGTCACCTGCAATTTATCACCTTTCACAGGCCAAGTCTAGCTGGCTAAATATCCAACTTTACTAATTAAAGGGTCGTTCAGAGGTCCTTAATAGGGGCCTATCTTTAGATTTTGTTTCTCTCTGTTTGTTCTGGAACATGGCAAAAAGGATCACAGAAGTCACCTATAGGAAAAACAGAGCAGCATTTCTGTATTGCATGATGGTGATTAGAAAATACAAATTGTAGGTGTCCTTGACTGGTCAAAGAGTGGCCAGGTAGCATCCAGCAAGAAAAATTATATTATAAAATGTAAGCACAGCATATATTTTTGGTGTTTTATGGTATATTTTAATATATTTTATGGTAGGGCATACACAGCATGATTTTATATTTTAAGAAATTTAAGGAAAGATTCATATATTTGGAACAGAGGTTAATAAAATGCAACAACTCAATGAAGTGAACAATTAGATGGAATGAATAAAGCTAATTAAGAGTTAGTAATCAGCAATGAGAATAAGCTAAATTTCACTCAGATGGCTAATTAGAAAAAAGTGAGTTTGCTATTTTTTATATTTAATTTACGTCTCTATAAAGTGTATTTTACATATCGAAAAATGAAGATCGTATTTTTTATTCATGACTGTTCACAGACTATTATTTAAGCTGGTTCTCTCTGCCATCATGGCAAAAATGAAATGTGAATACAGAAAAGGAAGGGCAGAAGAAAATGACCAGGGATGGCAGGGAGAGATGAAACAGTCCACTGAAGGGAATGCAGGAGGAAGAGCAAAGGAAAGAGGAGAATGACCAGTGACCAGCATGGCAAAATCCAGCCACGGACAAGAGGCAGAAGTCTTTCAGGAGATCAAGGAGGAGCAAGATCTAAGAGTGGTCAAAAAATTAAGTTTTTGTCATCAGAGTCTTCAGAGAAAAGGGAAGGACATTTCTCTGAGCAACACCATGACTGGGCTTTCCTTTGGCCCACACAACACCTAAAAAAGCAGCTGTTACCTCCGTGAGTACACAAGACATTTTTCTGGGACTCTAAGGTGTTCAATATCCAGAATTAATCTGCTCTTTGAAGGGACATCACCTGCCAGTAGGTTTCTGTCCAGGAAAGAGTGCAATTGCCAAATCGTGTTCTAGCAAGGCCTAGAAAGAGCAATTTCTCATTTACAATCCTGTTCACTCTGGGCAGCCCTGAACGGTAACTGGTCAAACCAGACAGAATCCTCCTGGTTTAGGAGCAGAAAAAGAACCCTGGGATGGTCAAGGAAATAATCTGTGCTTGAGGCTGGGCTCACCACCCTCAAGCTGCTGAGCAGCAGTGGGAGGATACCACGACCTCGTCAGGAAATTTTGGATGTCCCGAGGATGACAAACCAAGGTCTTCACCTTTTGAAAATGAATTTGGAAAGGCCAAGCTGGAAATGTGGGGAGTGGGAGCTCCCAGTGGCTGTGGGCTCAGCAAGCACACAGGTGCAGAGGTGCCCACTTCCATTCAGACACTCTGATTTAATGCTGCACCCTCTTTAATGGAAACCAGGCACCACCAGGACAGCGAAAGTGGCAGGCTGCTGCCCTGCTTTCTGCTCTTGTTGAGGAAAAAAAATGGGGAAAAACATAGCATTTCAGAACAATTTATTTCTCCTATAAGAACAATGAACAAGCTGTCTATTTTTGGCACAATTAAATAATTCTTATTTTCATTAAATTCTCTTGGTATTGATGCCTTTGGTCTCTTAGAAAAAAAAATACTTTTTTAACCTTGTGACTTCAAATCTTTTTCATTTGTACCAAAAGTACCACTGCACACTATTTTTAAGGTTATTTGAGACATTGTAGCAGCAAAAATTAAATATACTACTAACTTTTAGCATTTTCTATCTAATTTAGACACCTAAGTTGACCATTTCTGGCATCTGCATCAGTTCATTAATAGAGGAAAATATGCTATCAAACAGACGATCAAATTTCATGTAAAATAAGCTCCAGCATTAAAACTGTTCCTGGTATTTTATGTGTAACTCTGTGGGTAGATATATTTCTTGCTACTAGAGCAAAACTGATTTGTGTGATGGTTCCCCATCACGAAATCACTTGGAAGGTTGTGAGATAAAATGTCGCTTAGGATAATGTAATTGGCCTTAAGGTACAGGAGTTGAATTATTTTCAGTGATTTATAATCTGGAAATTAAAGACTCACTCATTTTCTAATTTAATTCCATCTTCAATGGAAAAATGTTCACTCTGAACTAAATTGGCGAGTAATGTTGCTAATTCAAATGCAGATGCAATTTCGATTCTGGTAGCAGTTTGCTGTGATTGACGAGTCCCCAATGGATCATAATGATTCTTATCTCCCAATCTCACAAATTCTCTAGCAGTTGTGATAATAACTTCAGCTAAGGAGAAAAGGCAAAAAATAAATTCTCTGCTGCACTGTCAATTCAGGCTTTGCTTTTTTCCTGACATGGAATGGGGTTTATTTCAAATCTATTGCATGTTGGAGACAAATATGAATCCTCATTGCTAAATTCGGCGTCATCGTAAAACTGCAGTTTAATTGTTTACTGATACGCCTCTCACTTCCTTTTAAATCTTTCTAAAAAATATTTCATATTTCTCATTGTTAATTAGCTTAAGTTATATTTAGGGCAATTTGTTGGTAGGTGTAAAACATTGGGGACATACCCAGCAGTTAGGTACCCTGAGCAGCATTTTGCACTTTAAAATTTTTGCCCTATTTAAAAATATACTAATATAGCTTTGATTTTCTCAATTATTACGCTAAATCTTGGCGCATGTTATGGTCATGCCATGACTGTAAAAATGAAATTTCCTTTGCCAGAGACAGGCTTGGACTGGTTACAGATTTATTTCTATTCCCACAATGAATTCACATTGATGGGACAGTGAATCAGATAAAAGAAATGTGAGGCCTTGCAAAGCAAATGGTAGAAAGGCTATGGGAAAAGTAACTTGTAAGGGAATAATATAGCTAATTTCAGGGCATGATGGGGAATATGAGGAAGGTTACTTCTTCTCATGCATATCTTAACATTTTTGAGGATTTATTATTTCAAAGTCTTAATGATTTAATGGTCTTAATAGTCTAACTCCTATAAAAGCGAGTGCCTGATATCTTTATCTCAGAAGAAAAATCTCTATTTCTGGGGAAAATCCTGATTTCCTCCTGCTCACCCACTTCAGCTGGGTTTGCTCTTCTGGGAAAAGCTGGCAGAGGAAAGGGTCAGTATAGGATAATTAAGAATGAGGCAATTAGGCTCTCACCAGACCTGACACATTCTCACAATGGAAAATGGGGAGTTACAAGAAAATTCTTCCCTTGGAATGTGAAACCCAAGGAAGGGAAAGTGGAAGGTCTCGTGAGGAGCTCTCGGCCGCGGTTGTGTGGGTGGGGATGGAGGTGCAGGTGAGACGTTCCCCCACCAGTTACCACTGCCTGGGTGTCCTGGCAGGGCCCTGGGGACAGCCACCAATCCAGCCAGGTGCCATCTCTCCTCGTGTGGGATCAGACTCATCCCACACTCCCCAGAACTGGAAAGATCTTGGAGAAGCAGCCTAACGAAGGGAAGATAGCCCAGCTACACATGCCCAGCCAACGTGACCCACTTATCTCTTATTTGCAGGAATAGTTTTTTATTAAATATTTGTAATAATATATTTCATTATTAAATTGCTCGTTTTTCCAGTGCAATAAAGGTTAAAATACAAGAGAAACCAAAATACAGTTTAAACGCAATTTTTCTACAGAAGGACGAGGAAGACAGTGAAGATATTTGATGTGAACCAAATAAATCACTTTACTGAAAAGAGCGTGGATCTTGATCTATTGCTCACCAAACTCAGCAGAGGTGAAAACACCACGTTTATTTGGGTTTTGTTTGCAGTGGTCAGGCTGAGAGCTAAAGTGATGGAGCTCTACCAGCTTTGCACCCTCTGGGCCAGGTTGTTTGTGTCATTAAAGTATCGACAGTGCCGGGGATCAGTGGAAGTGGAATATTGCTGAAAGATCAAAGAGTGCCCCTTTGAACACACTTTATTGCCTTTTCCATCTTATCAGCACTTGCCATTATTAACCTGAGGATTTCTGTCTGAGTGGGCTGTAGAGGCAGGGGATATCAGGGGGAAGGAGGCAGGAGGAGGACAGCTGAGGTGTGGGGGAGATAAGGTGATGTGTTCTTCCCTTTCCGCCCCACACATTACAGGTGCTCATATAAACATCCCGATAAAAGCCACAGAAAGCAGAAAGTCCTCTTGGAGAAAAACAGGGGACGGTGGGATCTGCACAACCACTGGCACTGGCTGCGAATAAAACAGCACAGCCTGATGTTATCTGTCCACTCGCCTTTGCCTTGCGCTGTGAGGAGGGACTGTGCCATGGAAAATAAGTCTGGAACACTGCAAGGAGCTTTTAGTGCATAATGGAAAAATACTGCATCCTCAGTTTAAGGAAAAAAAAGGAAAAAGTACCCGTCAGTGGGTTTCAACACCCAGTGCAGCTGGTTTGGGTGGAATTGCATGCCAGATGTCTTTCTTTCATTCAAGGGTTGTAAGTTTTCCAGAATAAGATAAATATGTATGTTCTCCCTGCATTTTATGGAAATCTTCCTGCTTTATTTTTTTTTCAAGAAAAAATATAACTCCTAAATTGGAGCTTGGAATTATTCCCCTTGATCTATGAATTTGGCAGTAGAGGCAGAGCTGTTGTTCTTGCCCATGACAAGGATTTTCTTCATTGTACTCAAAAAATTTCTGAAACTTTTGTTCTAATCAGCTGCTTAATGAATGGAAACATCCAACAAAGACAATTTTTATTCTCATATTCAGAATGCTGTAAAAGTAGGGCTCTCTCAGTGGGAGCAAGTTTAGATAAAACAGCAGAAACCACAGAGGACATCAGACTCAGTCTCTTCACTGGCTCTCCCTTATTGATAATACAGATTTTATGAGGCAGAGCTGCTGGATGGGACAATGACTGGGTCATTCCTTGTGACAGGAGACCACCAGGACATGGATGTACCTGCTACAGATTGGATATTTTTCCTTCTTTACCTCCTTCATTGCCACTTCAGCCACTGAAAACGATGCTTGCTCCTGAGCAGCCCCTTCCAGGATTGTCCTCTGGTGCTGGAAGGACACCTGGACTGGGGTGTCACAGGGCTGCAGGACCCAGGGATGTCCAGCCAAAGCCACCTGAGAGTGCCTGAACTCACACCTCTGAGGTCTGTGCCTGAATGAGGGCTTTGAGATACCACCACCAGCGTAAGCTTGGAGGTCGAACAAGATGTGAATGGGATTTAAGCTGGGTTCATATGAAGCAAATAACCCCAGAGATCTATATTTGAGACTGGTCACCATCGCAGCCTCAATGCCAGTGAGACAGGGCACAGAGAACATCATGGTCAAGCAGGACAAGGGATTTTTTGGTAAACTTTGTGGGTGTGGAGGTGGGGACTTACACTGAACATTGGCTCTCAGTAATTCCAACAGCTGAATGCCTTTAAAATATACTGCTGTGCTCATAATGTCTTGCCAGTGTTTCACATTAACCTTTAGACTATTTGAATTTAACTCTGTAAGTAAGCTAGATAGCTTTCTAAAATGGTAGATAATATAACAAAAAAGGTGCAGACGTGGATGAAGATATGTGAGCAAAGCAGTTATTAAAATTAGGATGATTGATGCTGTTATATTCTGAGGTATCCTACATGTGGAGATCTAAGTGGCTGTTCTCTTTAATATGCATATGCAGCTGCTAATTGGGGGGCAATTAGGAGGTAAACTAACCCAAACTACACAAATAAACACGGGGCAACAGGGAAGAAAAGGCTGCTCTTTGATACTCCGCAGTGTGCTGGAAGATGCCACGGGCTCCAAGGCCCAAATTTGTTAATAAAATCAAGGAGTTAAGCTTCCTTGTCCTAGACTCACATGCAAAACAGGAATATAAGCATGTTAACAATGAACTCATTTGTGGCAGCATGTCAGACACCACAGACCTTCTGAAGGGATCAAAAGGCTCCACTAAAAAAAGCGGCCAAGAAATCGGCTCAGGCTTCATGTTTCTGGGTTAATTCGTACCCTCTGCATGTGTTTGTGGTTCTGGATGCCCTTTGAAAAGTTAAAGGCTTTCTGCTCAGCACGTGGTTAGCTGGGAATATCATTGCATCACATCATATCCCACTTTACCTGCACATCTTTGAACCAGTTTGGCCGTGGCAGTGGAGGCAGGACTGGAAAATAAGGGGGCACATCCTCCTGATTCATAAAAATAACTCCCATTAACACTCCCAGAAGTTATGCCCTGCTGTGGAGAGGAGAATCCACCATAGAGAGCTGGTGATCATCTCAGACTCACACTGCAGCACGCTGAAATTTCCCTCATGCAAAATATGGACTTGCTTTATCCTAATTCCCTGATCCATATCCTCACCAGCCCCGAACTCACGCCCACGGACCAGGAATGATGTGTGGGAACAGCAACTGCAGAACTTACAGCGATGAGAAGCAGAAATTCCAGTTATTTGGAGGGAGACCTTATCTGTGAGGAAGCTGGAGGTCAGCTCCTTATTTACACAGGAGAAAGAGAAGACAGAAATTGCCACCTGACAGAAGAGATAAAATAGAGAGAATGAGGCATAAAAGTTTTCTAGTTTACTTATTAGCACTATATGTAATTGGATGGAAGTAGCAGGTTTCAAAAATTTGTCTTACCGTAATGACTATAATTTTTTAGAGATCGAAAATGAATCTGACTAGAAAATACCATTAAACTACCAACTTGCTTAAAATTTAAAGGGTAATTCACATATAATGCTTTTATTTAATAGCCCAATTTACAAAACGTCTAAAATTAATGCAGATCTTTTCAGGACAAAATCAGCTGTAACTGCACCAACTAATTTTTGCTCATTTGAACTGAATTATTAATAAGAGAGAAATATACCATATGTTCCCAAAAGAGCTGGATACATTTATTTCAAATAAAATTGCCGTGTTTGGTGGAATATAAGAGGTTTAAATGCTTTCAGAGAAATGGGTTACTTATATACTGATTTAATAGAGTATAAATCAGACTGCATAATTAGGGACACAGCTGTTTCCTAACCTAAAGCTGCCAGCTTTTGTTGGTTAAGTTCCTTTATCACCTGCATGGCTTTAATCAGCAATAATTTGTTCCTCTGGTGGAGCAATACAAGTTAATCAATAATTTTGCTGTTTGTACTATACAGGAAAAGGGTTTTTATGGCAGGTTTAGCCTGAACTGGGCATACGTTCTCCTAACTTATTCACTTGATTTATTTAATTCACTGGTGATCCTGATACTAATTAAAAATGAAAGTATTTTTGGTAGCTCAGCCTCTGCCTACACGAGGTACAGAGATGTGTTGGGTTAACTTTTTAATGCACCTTCTTAAGTTTGCACTACATTCACCTTTGAGCATAAACCCCAAATCCTGACTCTGTAACCTAAAACTCCATGAACACTTCTCCCCTCAGAGCATACCTGGAGATTTCCATTCTGTCTGCTCCCTGAAACAAACAAACAAACAGGGATAATGAGAATTTCTCTTCTGTTCAGTTTGTTTTAAGAAGTTCCTTGACCAGATATTAAAACAGGAAGACTCAGTGCATATTTCATCTACAACTGGAATTTACTCTTAACCAAAACATCTGGTGTCAAGACCATGCTGTAGGGCCATGGCTTTACTCCTAGAAGGTCAACAAGGGAAATATTTTTATAAGTGAGTATATTTACGTCTGGTTTTCACTCATTTTGTGCTCTAATGTGAATTCAAGTGAGCAAAACTGTTCAAATTGATTCATGCATTATCTTCAAATGGGTTATCTGGAAGGATATATTTTTTAAAACCCACATCCATGATACAAAAAGATGGGAGACTTTCAAGTCCTTTGACATCCAGATGAGCCAAACGCCCAGGGCAGAGCGATGCTGCTCAGATGAGCGTGGAAGAAGCAAAGTTTCATTTGTAAATATTTTGTTTTTCTTACAGAGCTGTTCACACCTCATATTTTTCCTCTCCTTAAGAAAAATGTTAAAAAGTTTTAAACTCTAATTCAAATCCCAGCAAGCTCCTCTTGACTTCAGAATCTTGGGATCGGGGGGAAACTACAGAAGGTCTGCTTTGAGTTGAGATTTATATAATACATAAAATATGTTTGTAATATATTCATACAAGTCCTAACCTCTAAAAACATGTGCACGTATCAATGGATATTCTTAGCTGTTTAAACATTCGAGTATGTTAATTTTAAAAGTCTTGATGGGCAAATGGTAGAATGTGATATTTCTAAGTGAAATTCCTAAATTGCAATTGGCCACATGAATGCCACTGGCTACTTCCAGCTACTTGTTAAATATTATAAAAAAGCAGCATATGATACAAGTTTAAGCAAATGATATCTGAACGTTGTTATTTACATCCCAGTCATCTCTAACTAACGCAAGCCTATAAATTCACCTTTGCAAAAGTGGGATTAATTTTCCAAAGGCTGCTGTAACACCATGGAGGCTCCAGTAGCACTACCTTCAAGTAAGATATTCTTTAACTGCAAATATAATTGTATTTTTATTTAGGGGTGGAGGAAGGAGATGGGAAGGGCTGTGAGTAATTCCTGATGCCAGGTTTATATTTTAAATAGTTTTGAAGTGCATCTGCTCCTTCCAGCCTTTCTCCTTGTCTTCCACAGGGTTACACACAGATAATCACATTCCTTCCTTTTAGAGCCAGAATATTCTTTTAAAACCCCAAAGAGACAATCTGCAACTTAAAGTAGAAAATTGGCTTCACTCACAAATTATGCATTAAAGAGACTTCGTATCTCACTATATGTCTTGCTCAGAGGGAACTTCCACGTTCGCAGATTCCAGCTGTGCAAGACATAAAAATTTTATGCCCTAACTTTTACAGACTAAGAAGGACTTTCTCCACAGTTTCAGTCGTTTGAGGGAACTGCCACTAAAGAGCCAGCTCCGTCTGACACCTTCTAATCAGCTCTTGGTCCCTGAGGATGGGCATAATGCCACCAACGGGGACAATCTGGGACTTCTCACCAGCTAACTGAAAAATGTACAAATCCTTCTCCTTCCGCTCAGGGCAAAAGTTAAATACATAAATTCCAACCACTGCAGAAGTAGAGAAAACAAGTTTCGCAGTGCTTTTCTTTCCTCCTTTGACAGCTCATGTCTCTGCGCTCTGAAGATTTCCCTGACTTGTTTAGATCCAGTGCCTGTGGTTTCCTAGTAAAACTGCTTCCCTGGCTTGATGTTGATATAGAAACCGTGGAAATGTTGTGCCCAAACTCATTCTCTGTGTGCTCCAAAACACAGGTATGGCCACACAAGCATGAGCCCTCCATTCTATGGTCCATGGACACCAGCAGATGCCCCAGAAGCATCACTCTACAATCAAACACACGTCTGAGTTCCTCTAAAAACTTGTCCCTGGGATGTGGTTGAGGTATTGGCCAACAGAGAGAATCCTCAGCTCTCCCATGGCTGAAATACATGAATTTTAGTTAATTTACCTGTTAAGCTGTTTCTTCCCCCTGCATGTTCTTGCAGCCTTATTTCAGAGTATTTTATTCAGATTTATGAGTAGGCTTTCCTAGAATGGTTTGGGTTGGAAGGGACCTTAGAGATCACTTCCTTCCAAGCTGCCATGAGCAGGGACACTTTTCACTTGGAGGCCCCAACCCACCTCAGCAGCCTCGTGTAATACTTACATTTTCACCATTAAGAGTAAAAAAACCCCAGAACTCCTTTCTAAATTTGAGTGTCTAGAGGTTCTCCCCTCTACTGACTGAGGACTCCCCTCTGCCAGGACTCAGGGAAGAGATGATCTCTATAACTTGCTGATTTAATCTATAATTAATTTTAATTTTTTCCCTTACTCTTCCAAGTAGCACCGTTAACGGTAATGGAAAAGTTGTTTGGGAACATTTGGTTTATAATGTTTATCACATTGCTACACAATATATGTTATAGGTTTAAATCAATATGTGCAAGTAAAGAACCAGCAATTAAACAACTGCTGCTTTCTATGCACAAAAAATGTGATTTTCCTCCTTCGTATCTAACATCAACTGCAAATATATGTGTAGCCGTGGAGGCATGGCCCTTAATTCTTAATTTTGAAATGCTGAAAAAACCTGAGAAGGGCTTGTAAACAAGATATATTTGGCAATTCCTCCAGTGTACTTTGATCTATGTAATAAAGGTCAGCTCCCAGTGCTTCATTCTACATTCTCCCAAATATCTAATTGCCTAATTATTGCATTATTTCACAGCCAATTGGCTGAAAGGGTTTGTATGGGAGTGTGGCAGAATAAGAGAGCTGTCAGTCTTTGGTTATGGTCCTATAGTTCTAATTCAAGAATTAAATATCTGTCTTTTCTAAAAGTCATTACATGATTTATTGGAAAATTGGTAGAAACAGCCCTGGGGGGGTTGTGCTCAAAATCTGGTTTAGAAGAGTGGCTGCTAGCTATGACTTTTGATTTTCTTGTCTCAAAATGAATAGCACTGCCTGTTTCTATGCAAATTAAATGTTTGAATGTATTTTTTAAAGATCGATTATAATTGTTAATTTAATTGTATTTCTTATGCAGTGAGGTGATTTGTGTTTTGATCTTTATTTCTGGAGGAAACCCCTTTTGCTGCTGATTCCCCAGAAGTGCAGGACTGCTTTTTTTCTGTTGTTTGATAGCCCTAAAATGTCCTGCAGAAATTGTAGGTCAAGAATTACAGCCATGGTAAATCATGCCTCATGAATGAGAAGTCACCTGTGATTTCTCTGGGGTTTTTTTGGTCTGTCTTTAAAATGAGGGTAATATTCAGAAGAAAATAAAGGCTTCTTTAACATACATTGGCATAAATATGAACCATTCCAATATATGCATATTTGTGACATTCAAGCTCTGTTGATATCTAGAGTTCAGGCTGCATCAGACAGAGAGGATGCTCTATAAATAAGCCTCAAGAAAAACATACTTTAGCTAGAGGAATTCCCAGTAATTATATTTAAAAATGTCATTAAATTTCCTTTCTGGGTATAAAAATGATCACTTCCCACAATGAACTCAGAGGTGCCTCCATCCTCTCTCCTCTTGATTGTTGAGAAGCTTCTTGGGAAGTTTTTTTGCTTTAAGCAGCTTTCAACGATTTCATGGCCCAAACATCCCTTTTTTTTTTTTTTTAGTGATTGCCCCTTTTCCTGTGCTTCAGGACCAAAACAGGAATAGGTGGCTTGTAACTCCTGTGAGCAGTGGAGCTGGGGACACTCAGGGGACAGGACAAGGGATGGGTGGTTGGCTGCTTCTCTGGGGGCTCAGTAGCCCCCAGCTCCTTTGGTGTGGGCCAGCAACTTGATCACTGGAATTTCCTCTCTCTGCCTCTCTGCTGACCCATCCACCTCTGTTTCTGAAATAACTGATCCATTTTTGTAGTGTCAAGGAACACAAAATGATTCCCCTTTGCTGCCATCCCCAAAAGAGCTGCAGGAGGCAGACAAGGACTGGCTTCTTTGTGGCTTCATTCACCTCCATCCTTCCAGGAATTGCCTCCCATTTCATGTTTCCCAAGCTGGAGGCTCACAAAAATCAATAACTGCTCCTGCCTTTTCTCCCTCCTTTCTGCCAAAGTGTCTGTCAGAAACAGTCATGATCGTGGCTAGAGAGAAAAAGTCGCCAAAATGCAGGTCTAAAAGCACACAAGGGGTTAACTCTCCTGTTTATGCATCTGATAATTTATAAGAATTATTTGCATTTATTGTCAGCCACTGGACTCGTGTAATAGCCCTAAAGCTGCAAAGGGCAAAGAAGAGGCACATGAGATGCAGCTGGATGGATACAATAGATTGAACATCTCCAAAGAACTCCCATTAGGGTCCAGTGGGTCAATAATCCACAAACCAAGAAGGATTTACATGTTAGACCATAACAGCTGCTTTGGAGCCATTTTATCAAGGCAGGATCTGGCTTTAAAATTAGGGTGATATGCAGGTTTTTCTGCCTTTCAAGATGGCACTTTAGTTTACAGCATAGCAAATAAATGGTATAAAATTAGTAAAAAGATCTTAACAGGATCATAATAGGTAATTTACTTGATTTCACAAAATATCTCTCTGAGATCCATTGTATTTCTTGCAACGAAACTGAAAACTTAGAACAAGGCAGTCTGTGTACACTATGAGGTAGGAATAAGATGCGCCTTTATTGAGAATAACAGAGATAAAAATGTATTTTCTACATTATTTTGACATGGTATGCTCAGTAAGGACCTAGGGAAATAACGTGACCTATTTCCAGGTGTAGGAAAACTGGATTCAATCAGTGGCAGGAGGATGTAGAGGAGATTCTGCTGTACCCTCTCCTTCAGTTTATCTGCTCAAGGTACCCAGAAATTAATTTCAGCTTGGTTAAATACAGAGCAGCCTCAAAACCCCTCTAATTTATGGCAGTGAGGAGGACTTCCTGTGTATGTTTCAGTCTTTTCTCTGATAGAGAACTGCACTTTTGCAGAGAGAAACTTGCATCGATAGAAACAACTGGGGCCAAAATAAGGGGAAACCCCCAATTTTATTGACCTTTTCTTTTGTGCCAGGATAGTGGTATTGAATGGATGTGGAAAACACCAGGCTTTATCTCCTTTCTCACAAAAAGTTCATAGAGTAAAACAAGCTCTGCAAACATAACACATAACAAGGAGATTGTTGCAGCTACGTGGTAAATCTGCAAAAGACTTAAACATTAAAAATTAATCTCAAGACTTTATTATTCCTTTGTAACTCAGCACTGCAATGATCTTTGTGTGGTGGAGGGCTCTGCAGTGCTCATATGTGCTCTTATGCCTCGGCAGAATGCCATGAATTAAGGATGGAGCGTAAACCTCGCCTTTGAATTTCCTGGCTTTTGTTAGTTTGTGTCATAAACTCAACATTATTCAAATCTCGGGTTTTGTATTTAATATTATTAAATGCCTCCTCATCAATGCCAAGTCTGTAATTGGTCACAGTGAATAGGTGATTAGACAGATAAAGTGCAATTGTGATTGCAAAAACTATCACCAGGTTTGCCGAGGACAATAATTATGTAGCTTATAATGTTTGAAAATATTGCCTAAATCTCCTTCCCACATGTTGTTTGTGATGGAAAACAATTAGACAAAGGATTCTTTTTCTAAGCTGCCTCTGATTCAGATTTGCCTGATGAATGGTCTTTATACTGAACCCAAGGCATTTGTTCCAAGTAAATTATATGTCATTGCAAATGCAAAAGGTCTGCTTCACAATGTTTATTGGGATAAATTAAATCTTCTAAAGATGGTAAACAGAAGGCCTCAATAATGATTCACTCCTGTATGGTTTAAACTGAAAAGGATGTTGCAGTTAGAAGGATGGAGATGAGGCAAACACTCCCTGCTTTGTGTTAACAACATAAGAGGTACAATAGGGAAATTTAATTTGATACTGATCTACATGAGGCATAACACAGCAACACAGTTTCAAATGCTACTTTTCTAATGGCAGCCTTTGAATTGCAAATTTCCACCAAAACCACCTGATTCATTACTCGAATGCGCTCCCAATCCAGTCGAGGAGTTCCTTTCCCTGCTTCCATAGGGGCAGGAGCAGGCTCTCCTCCTTTAACACCTCGGGAGAGGGATATAAAACCCGAGGGATGCTTTCCTTGTGAAAGCCTGGAGCCTGCAAGGTGACAGGCACACAGGCAGCCTGTCTGGTGCTCAACAAAAAGGATGCTTCTGGCTCTGCTGCAGCGGCCAAATTTCTCCTCGCAGCGAAAGGTCAAATCCCAGAATAGCGCGCGGCCCTTTCGGAGGCGCGCACCGTGCGCTCGCAAAGGACACTCCTCGGAGTTGGCAGCGGTCTGAAAACGTGTTGTGGCTTCCGTGGGCCCTCCAAAAACCCGCTCAGAGAAATGGCAATCCTTCCTTCAGTGCTCTCAGGCTCCCGACGGAGAAGTGCTGTGAGGATGGCAGAGCCCTGGGGAGCGGAGGAGCCTTTGGCAGGCGGTTGCGCGCACCGCGGGCCCGTGAGCGCAGGGGACATCTCCAGTGCCTTCTTGGTGTCAGGGGGCTTGGATTCGGCCACTTCACCTGTGAAAGGCCACAGTGGGCTGGCTGGGAAGCAGAGGGAGTATACGGGAACTTTAACGGGGGTCAGTTAATTAGTTTACAATCCAGCTTAAAATTGTAATTTAAACAATTTCTGTACGTGTTGGCAGGTCTTTCTACTCCCTCCATCAGCTCGCTCTTGCAACCGTTATTTGTCTAAATTTCCAGCTCACTGGGATCTTGTTCATAAGTGATTAAAAACTGTCCTATGGACTGTTAAAGTGCCCCACAGAAATTTACTAGCTGATACTCAACCACTTCGTTGTCTCTGTTTTTAGAATATTTGTTTCTTTTAACCCAAGTTCTGCATTTCAGGCATTTGGACTGCTTGCAACACCCTTTGAAAGGTTTTCACCACCTCCTTACTCTTCATTAGTATTCACAGTCACAAGAACACCTTTAACTCACATTCATGCACACACTCCCAGACAAAAGCTCTATTAATGGGACTTCATACCTGATCTTGGGCACACTGGTAATTAAACATCCACAAACGTTGAAAAATAAATAAATGTTTGCATGTTACTTGGAGGTGGCATCCAATTTCCTCTTTGCTTCAAGGATGCACTTCCCACCCTCCACACACCCCAAATGTTCTGGCACAGGAGAGGATTGGCAGGAAGTCAGAAGGAGAGTTGGTAATTTCCCAGCTGCTCAGCAGGGACAGGGCAAAGGGGGTGTGCAGCAGAGCAGGTACAGAGAGCTGTGGTCACAGAAAACATCAGCAGGAACAGGACAGAGAAGGAGCTTCAGTACTTCAGGTAATGCCAGAAAAATGCAGATAAGCACATATTGCATCTTCACCTCTGAGGAGGGCACAGACAATATAGACAAGATGTGAACACTCTCCTTTAGTGCTTCCAATAGTTTGTAAATAAAAAAATACCTTTGTGAACTCCAGGTTTTCCTCTGCTTAGCAGATGGCCAAAGGAAGCAATTACTGTGTGTACTAAACCAGCAGAATTTTCTTCACGAAACAATTCACTGAAATCCTTTATATGAGAACAAGCTTTCATTAATGACTTATTTGAATTTTACTGGTGAGCCCAGCAATAACACACGGGTATTGTTAGAAATGTAAATGTAAAGAGATAAGGAAATTTTCAAGCAAATCTATATTTAATTTGAAAGAAAAGCTGCTCATTTCTAATGGCCCTGTTTGCATGGCTATCTGATGGTAAGGCATGGGGAGGGTCACAGCAGATAACACCTAACAGGATCATTGAATGAAAAACAAATATTTATTTTCTCTTTGTCTCTTTGGGACTCATTTGCATTAAAACTGCAGCTTTCCCAGAGACCGTTAGTGAAAAAAACCCACCCTAATTTATGCATTTAATATTAGGAAGGCTCTTGGAGATTAAGGTTATGTAAAAGCTGCTTCCACTCCACATCCTCGTCTCTCCACAAAAAACATGAAGCTGGGATGAACGGTGCGGGTGCTCCGTTTGTTGTACACCTCAGATTTGCATTTTATTGCACCTATGTATTTTTATAACTGTATTATAGATCCTATTGTCACACTTGGTTTCTTTCCTGAATTCCAGCTGCTATTCCACAAAGCTATTTGTCACTTATTTTAACCTTGAGCATGCAAAACTCCTCACAGGCTTAAAATTAAGCAAGAGCTTACGTGAAGAGACATTCAATGCATTCAGGCAGTGTTGCCTCACTACCTGAAGCTCTTTTGCATTATCTCCAGTACCCTCCCTGATCTTTGGCTCTGGAAAAACCTTTTTGTGGTTGTCCTTAATGTCATGAGATTCCTTTCAGAAACTAAAATAAAAATGGGTGTGGGTGCATTTTACATTGAATACATTTTTATTTGCTCAAGTCTGTTAAACTCGCTGTCATCATGGAATCACAGAATGGTTTGGGCTGGAGAGGACATTAAATCTCATCTTGTTCCAATCCCCTGGGCAGGGACACCTTCCACTATCCCAGGCTGCTCCAAGGCCTGTCCAACCTGGCCTTGCACACTTCCAGTGGCAGCCACAGCTTCTCTGGTGACCCTGTGCCAGGGCCTCCCCACTCTCACAGGTTTTTTTCTTCCTAAAATCCCGTCCAAAACTTATTTCTTTCATTTTGAAGTCATGCTTTAAGCTTTGGTAAGGACAGTTTGGGCAAGAACTCCCCCAAGCACATTTTGCACTGGGATGTTCCCACCAGAGACAAGTTGGGCTCCCACCTGCATGGGGCAACCAGAGCCTGTCACAATTGTTGTGTCCCTGCTTTCCTTCTGTGACAGAATGCAAATACCCGAGGGGTCGTTGAAAACCAGGTTGATTATCCTGGATACTTTGCATGCCTTTTTATATCTGTATTTGTCCCACTGTAAAACTATGAAACGTGATCCCTCCTTTTTTATTGTCTGCTCGGTGTGAATAAGTGTGGTGCAAAAGCCAATTGTTTTTCAAACCTGTTTTGAAATTGCTCTAAAAGCTTCACAAGCATACATTTCTTCTAAACAAGTAGCAGATTTAAGTGAGACACATTAAAAAAAAGAGTTAGAATTCAAGTAATGCAGGAGGTGGGATCTCTTGGTGGAGTTTTATATGGAATAGCATTTAGCATCAAAATAATTACATCTCTACACTGATTAATGATTAACCTGGTTCTTTGTTATTCCTTTCTGGGTGCCAGCTTCAGCCCTGAGATAGACTCCCTCTGGAGTCAATAGGAGAAGTCATGTGAACGTCAAAAACCAGAAGTTATCTTTGTCATTAACCTTGAGAAGCACCATCGATTACTGGCACTAAGTAAGATCTAATGGCTTCAGAGAAACAACTGCTTCAAAAACAATTTTCAAGGCATATTTGAAAACGAATTAGATGAAGCTACGAAAATATGGCATTGATATGATTTGGTACAGCTAACTCAGAATTGCTTTGTGAGGCTGTTCAGCTAGATTTACTGGGATGATAAAGAAAGGAAAAGTCTCCATGTTGCCTTGTTTTCCAATCAAAATTAGCATCTGCCTATGATGCAGAAATTAATGGAAGTAGAGAGGCATGTGAGTGCAATGCTGATGTTTTAACAGGATCATTTTAATTCTGCACTATTCGCTTTAGCTCCTCTGTAACTCAGGTGTGTTTGAAAATGTGCCCTTGTGCTTACAACCTGACAGGGAAAAATAAATATACATGTGTTTCCTGTGGGCTTGGGAGATATAAAAACATACTTTAAAAGAGATTTCCATCCCACTTTTTGCGGTGAAAGGAATTTGCAAACCTTGAGAATTTCAGCTGTCCATATCCTCACGAGTTCTTAAAACTAGAGATGCTGCTTCTCCAGTAGGTAAAACACCAGTAATTTGAGTCTTTTTGAATGAGCCTTTTTGAACTTTTTGGGAAGCACAAAACTGGCTTTTTGGGGAGTTCTGCACCATTTAGGACAGAGAATATGGTCCCCAAACTGCCTTGGTTGGCATTTTTAAAGGGGGGTGTTGATTTAGTGCCTTGTGAGAGAAAATCTCCAGAGCAGACCAGATAAAAAATTAAACTCGAAATTGAGTCATGTGCCATTGAAATCCTGTGAAAAGATAATGAAATAAAGGATGTTGTACTGAAATAAAATATGATTTTAAATTGTTCTACGCTGGTGCTTGGCCAGCAGCAAACTGCAGAAATTTAAGGCCTAAGTCGATGGCTCTAACTCAGGTAAACACTCAAATATCAAAGATTTTGCCTAAGAAAATATTGTAGAGGTTTCCAGTCTGTGATAAACTTGCATGAGACAGACTTTAGTCAAATGCACCCGACTCTACCTATTTTATTAAGATGTGACCCTTCTCCTGCTGCAAGCTCATCTCTTACACCATGATTTGCAGCAATTAATTGGTCTCCTCTAAGCTGACTAGCAAATCCATATACTACTGTAATTACCTGAATGTAAAATATTTAGGAAATATCTATCATGCTCTTGGAAGTCTCAGGTCATTGAAAGAAAGCCAATGAAATTGCAAACAGGCTGAAGGGATTGGCTACCAGGTACCTTTCCTCCCCCCTCCCCGTCCCCTTGGCTCTTAGCATTTGTCTCTAGGGCATGACCAAATAGTGGCCATGTGTCATAAAGACATTTATCATGTAATTACAGCTTTAAGATCACTTTCTGTTGATGTGAGATGATTACTTTGTATTTCACGCCTTTCAGGTTCCCAGCTGGGATTCAGAGGTTTAAGGACATGGGGTATATATTTTTTAAATTTATGAGATGGCCATTAATTTAATTAATTGGACCATAAGAGTTCAGTCAGTGACCAAATAAGAATCCTGCGAAACAGGGAGAACCAGATGTTTTATGAAGTTTCGATATTTTTGATGTGGATAACTTGGCAAAGCAAAGGCCTTTGTTTCCTCCTCAAGGAACAGAACACCTCTGTGGAGTAAGAAAAATGACACATCAAAGTCATTGCCTGTGAAACCTGACACTAGAGTAAGAACACTGGTCAGATGAGGCTGTTTTAAGCCTGGCTTAAATTGTATTGTTCTTACGTGTTAGCAATAGCCCAGTGCCATTGCTGTGTGCCTGACATCAATGTTGCATCCTAAAATCTGGGCTCAGGCACTGTAGCTGTGATCCCTCGAGTTAATTTTGGGACTTGCTGTTGTGTATGGATGTGATTTTATGTTTTCAAATTGATATCTGATTTGAATTATTGTGAGAAGGTCCCTGTCACCCAGGCAATCACAAAGCTACATTTCCAATGTTTTCGGTGTTCACTACATTTCTATGAGCTTCCCTGAAAACAGGTTTCCATTGAACTCCCATTTTTTCTGATATTGGGGCCAGCTTTTTTTGACCATCCTCACAGCTGTTTGAATTAGTGAAAGCTGTTTTAAAAGGCTTCAGTGAAACTGTTTAAGATTTTAGTGGAATGGATTTTAGCTTTCTTTCTATGATCTCCTAACCTGAGATGCAGCAGGAAATCCAGGACTGCCACTGTATCCAAGTTACAGCCAGACAAAATATTTTATGCTTGTCCACTTTTACCAGGTAAAGAATTCAGCCTGGCTCCTGTCCAGAGAGAGCCTCAAATCTCAACATTTACCACGAACAGCTAAAACCATAAATTTTATATTGAGGATAGAGCAAGATGGAATTCCGTATCGTGGCACAACACTCAGCAGCAAAGGCCTGCCTTGTGCTGAAGGGGGATTTGCTGTTCCCTGGCACTGGCACACCTGCATGGGTGCATAAAAGTGGCAGGAATCCAGAGAAATGGATCATGAATTGGGTCCAAAGGCTTCTTCCTGAGGTGGTGTTTGCTGTCAGAGCTCCTCAGCATCAATAGGCTCCTGTGGATGGCACCCAGGTACTTGCCTGTCACCCTCCCAGCCCTGCAGTCACAGTCACCAATGTCATCCACTTGAAGATAAAAAGTCACATCCAGGTGGGATGTACTGATCCAGAAAAAGCATTTCCACTCTTTGCTTTCTTTGGGGGAATGCACTTGCCTGATGGAAATTACTGTGGAAGCATTAAAGCAGAGGGAGTTACCAAAACTTAAACCAGCAGTTCAATCTGTCTCTTCTGTTGAAAGATAAAAATGCAAATCTGGCAGCGGCTGAGGACTGTAAAAGGATGAGCAAGCAGGCAGGTGGGATTTACACTGGGAGGAAAACAACAGCAGAAGTGTCGTGACAGCAGAGAAATCATATCTGGTTTGATCTGAGGGCACAGGCCCGGCCCTGGCTGTCCCAAGATCACTGCATGTTGCCAGCCAAGCTGCTCTCATGCTTAATTTACAGCTCACAAGGTTCATGTACTGTCTGATGAAGAATCTCAGTGGGAACTTGCAGGAGAACAGAGAACAGTGACCAAATTATTCACATTTCTGTGAGGAGCGGAGAGCTCCTTTGGCCAGAGATGCCCTGATGATGGCAGGCACCAAAGGCTGATATCAGGGGCTTTATGATCTCTGGGTTTCTTTTGAAATGGAATGTTTTGCTTAATGTGACACCAGTCCTCACCTTTCGCAGAACTCTAAGTCACATTTCCAGTAAATCAGCAGTTAGAGAGGTCTGAGAAGCTCTCCTGGAGCTGGATCCCAGCCTTGATTCTGAGTGTTCCCTGGTGTGCACAGTCACTAAGGTTACAAGTCATGTGTGGGGAAAGCAACAGGAATTCCCTTGACTGTTAATTATGTTTACTTCTTTTTAAATAATGAATAACATTTTAAAAATATCCCAGTCCATAAATGTCTGTTTAGTTTGACACAGATCTAACAGAAAATAGGATTTTACTAAGCCAATAACTATTATTGTCTGCCCTTTCCTTTGGTGCATGCTTGCCTTTCAGGTAAATTTACCTCCATGCATCTTCACTTTAAAATGGTAATAAAAGATCCTGAGCCCTCTGTCTTCGGAGTGTGTGTAACTAAGAACGATTCTCTTGCAAACCAATTTCCATGCTCTTTTAGAAGCTGATACAGAAACATTCCATGCAGTTAATATTTAATATTAACATGGCCATGAAAAATTCAGCCGCTAATAAATGGGATTTATTTATTTTCTACCACTTAAATCGCCACTGCTGTTGTCCTAAAACTGTTGATGAATAGATTATCTGAAGTAGAAACAAATATTCATTTGTTATGGGCTGGTTTGTGTTTATAAAAGCTGTTTGGGCCCAGAGGTGAAGCCCAAGCTTGTACAGAACCATGAACATCATGGAAACATCAGTCCCGAGCTCCTGCTTGTTCTGCAGGGGACAGAAATCAGTACAGTGAGGGAAGACTCCTCAGTACAAGAGACAATGATCACAATTATTGCTTGTAAAGAAAACTTCCTGCCAGTGAACCCTTCAGTGGTGCAGCTTTGGGCCTCTACTGCTCCTTTCTGACATCCTGGCACGGCACAAAATGGATTTGAGCAGAGGGAGTTACCATATGGGTAACACCCACACGATTTCTTCATCCTGTGCTTGGATAAGAGATGCATATTTGTATTCTGTACTTCTTATTAAAACAAGGAAAACATTCCAGCTGGATACCCACATGCTCTGGGTTGCCTGGGCTCTGGTCTTCCAAAGGCAATTACAGTGTCCACTTAGAAAAGAGGTGTTACAATTCCCCCACATTTTCCCTAGCATCAAAATTCACACTTGCCCTTTGAAAGCTTGCATTTGCTTCTGTGTGTTGGACCCAGGGAGGCACCAGGCTGGCATTTCTTCACTCTAGATTTTAAAAGAAAATCTCTGTGCAATGGTCATACCCTCAGCTTTTTCTTTTTATTTTTTTCTCTTTCTCTCTTTTTTTTTTTTAATATAAAAATAACAGGGAAAGAGAGGCATCAAAAGCAATTTTTCATTTCCACATGCCTATGTGGTAAAACCCAGATGTCAGGCTTTTTGTGGTGATGTGATTCAGATCACTTCAGTGTGGGGTGTTAGCTCTGCATTTAGTCTTGCCTGGACTGTAACGAAGGACACCGATTACTCTGGTGATTCCAGCTAAAAGCTGCAGGAGAGGCATTAGAATACAGGAAATGTATAGGGGAATGCAATTTCAAAGTGGATGAAAAATGTGTGAGTGGATGAACATTCAGTGAGGTAATTACCGCTCAGGTTTAGTCCTGAATTTTCTTCTGCCTTACTCTAGGAAGAGCCTAATGGCCAGACCTGAGTTTTTAATGGCAACATTTGGGCAAAAAGTATAGCTATTAGGTGAGCAAATGTAGCACTTTATCCTGGAGGAGCGGAGATCACCTTCGGTGTCAAAAGTAAAGGAGAATCAATTCAGCTTTGTGAGCTGTGAAAGTTTGCAGTGGGAAATCCTGGAATGGTCTCGCTCCGGAGGGAGGGGAGGGAAGATGGTGTCTGAGCCTGGCCTGTGCTCAGTACAAAATACATGTTCAGAGACAGTCAAATCCATTGGTTCCAGCCATCCTGGGGAAGTTTTTCCACATTCCCAACAGCAGGGAAAAAGGATCCATAATTTGTGCAAACCAAAGTAATGCTGATCAAAGTAGGCACAAAGACAAATGAAACATGAGCACCATTTTCATCATCGTGTGTTTCACAACGAGCCAGTTCCTCAGATTAAAAATAAGAATTGTAGCACTGGGTGTCTTCTTCAGGTAAAGTGAACACTCCTCTTTCTGAAGAAAACAGTTCCAATTAATCTACACAATTAATCTATGCAATTAACAGGTCCAGGTGGCTTTTCTCAAATAGGGTGGCAAGGACAGAGTCACTAAAAGGGTGGAGAAAGAACAACATCATTTTTTATCCCAAGGCACTCCTGGGGAAAGCAGATGAGCTGCCCCTGGTTTTCCTCGTGGAGGGAAAACTTCTATTCTAGTCTTTGAAACATCTTCCACCTTTCACAGACATTTTCTAGTGAATCTGCACTGTCCTCACTGACCAAAGTATTGGAGCTGCTCCTTTGTACGTGGCATTATTCAGGCATGCACTGAACCACCCAATTCAGGTCTCTGTTAGGGAATGGGGTTCAAATTCAATGAAGCAGAGGGAAAACGTCACCTTCATCTCACAAATCTAAAATATTTGTCCAAAGAAGGATAGTAAGCTCTTCAGCAAAAAGCTCTAGTTTTACTTTTTCCTTTAAAAAACCCCTATAATAAAGTCATATAAAAATCATCGTGCCTCAAGTAAACTTTTTCACTTTACATAAAACCAGAATATATCTTTTTTTAATCTTACTTTTAAGTGGGGAAAAAATTAAGAGTGGAGTGGAGAGAACAATGCCTGCTGTGGCTCTTCTCAGCTCTAGTTCTACAAATCAGCCCAAAGCCATCTGCTTTCTGCACTGCCTTAATTGCTTGCAAAGCTTTTTATGGCCAGTTTGGACCCCAAATTGCAATTACTGCTGCAGGCTTGAGGCTAACACGAGGAACAAAGCAGAGAGCCACGGACAGCACTGTGACCCTCCCATCTGATGTGCAGGAGGAAACCTGAGCTTGTCTCCTTCCAGGCTCCAGCTGGGACAGAAGTGGGGCAGGAGCAGGGGGAACCTCAGCATGACATGGATTTTGCGTGGGGAGAGGCAGCAGCTCCAAGGTGTGAAGCAGGAGGAGCCACACTCCTGAGATCTGCTGCCCCAAGGGAAGTCCTAAAAGTCTGGGTGACCCAGATAAATCCACCCAGATGTGCCTCTAATTTTTAATTTTACTGTATTTTTCAGCACGGAGGTCTGCTGCAGTGACATACAGACCAACAGGCATCACGTCAGCAATGTCAGGGATATTTATTTCTCTGGTTATTTACCTTTTATTTCCATGAGCAGGCATTTGATCCCTCAAACAATTGCAATCCAAATGTCCTTAAAGTGAACTGATGTACTGTAGTTAATAGCCTGGTGACTTCTTGGAATAGACTGATTGAGCCAGTGATGAATAGGGTAAGTATAGTTAACAGCCATTCTTAAACAACTTTGAGTGTCATTAATTTTGTTATAGGACAGATTAATCTGAAATGTCAGGACTTGCTGTACTAGACCTAAAATTGTATTTTCAAACCAATTTTAACAGATTGTATTTCACTCTTGACACAAAATTCATTTACTCGCCTTAGATTGCAGCTTTTATTGTAATTGTATCAAATTAAATCAGGGCATTAGAACCACAGAAAACTAAGTTGAAGTTATAGGAGGGTAGTTGCACTAAATTTCTTTCTATTTTCCTTTTAATGCATTTTTCTCCTTAAAATAAGCCCAAATACATGGACATTACTACAGGTTAAGAAGAGATTTTAACTGACTTTTGTAGATATGTAAATCATATGTAAATCATAGCCAGTCAGAGGATTACACCTACTCTGTGGGTTGTCTTATCTGCAGAACAGAATACTCGCTTTTCTTTAACAAATTTAATGTTTGTTTTGATTAAAGTCACAAATTAGATACGAAAACCAGTTTATTTAAGTCAATTTCAAACATACATATAAAGAGCTGTGGCAAAAATAAACAGAAATTAATTCAGACCCCAGGAAGGCAGCAAACGGTGATTAGCTCTCCTGAAACCTTTGAAATGTAGTTTAAGGATGAGTTTCTGGGCCTTTGAAAAGGACTATTCCCCCTCACCCCCCAAGTAATACATTGCAGATAACAAATAGCTAAATCAATAATCTGCTCACAGGCAAACTCTGCAGCAAAATGTGTTTGGACAGAAGCATTTCTGGAATAATTCTGAATTATGAATAAATTCGTAAAAGTACCAGTCAGTTCACAGATAATTCATGAACTGAAATAAGGGCAAAATTTGTCGAATAAATTATTCACTACAAATAGTTCCTAAGCTCTCCAAAGTACTATCACACTTCATTTATCTCTTGCCTTAGGGGTAGATAAAAATACTCAGAAAAAATTATAACGAACCTGAATTTTTACCTTAAAAATTTAAGCTAGGACATATCCTTTTGCAGTATTTTTAAGCCTAAGAAGTTTCCTCAGCTCCTGCTTTTATTCCCCCTTCACAGAAACCATATTTTATTCAGAAGTCCCTGTTTTTTATCTCACAATCAGAGACAATATGGTCGAGAAAGAGCAGAAGGTGCAGCTGCAAATTTTGTGCTCCAGATTAGTGAATATCTAATGGATTTTCAAGATTTGCATTCAGAAAAGAATTTCATTGGAATCAGAGAATCACGGAAATGCTTGGACTGGAAGAGACCAAAAGTTCATCATTAGAGGAACATCAGCACGTGTAATTCCTGGTAGCAATATCGGGAGAATTAAAAAATGGCTTTTCTATTCTGCGTTGACCCAAACTAACATTTTGTCTGCTGTAAAATAAGAAAGAGAAAAAATAGTCAGGAAAAGTCCAAACTGGACAAGAAGGAATAAAGGATCTTTCCAAATGTAGGCAGATGTTGGAAAACTGAGGCACGTATTGGTATATCAAAATCTTACAGAGATAGGAAATATTTGTGAGGATGCCCTGACTATTTAGGATGAATCCTGGCAGGATGACACAGCTCACTGTTCAGGATTATTTCATGTAAGAAGGTTGGTGCAGCAAGAATCAGTTTGGGTTTTTCATCTTCTGATTTTACACCAGGCAACTTTAACTCTTCTTGTCAAAGGAGGGAAACGAGGCAGTGAAATTCAGAGAGTGAGCAAAATGACTCTGAGCTGTGCTTTAAGGACGTGTTTTAAATCCAGAGGAACATCAAAACCAAAACAAATAAACAAAACAAAACAAAAAAATAAAACAAAACACCTCACAGTTCAGAACTTGCACATGGGACAGGTTATACTGGGCTTTCCTCTTGGACCCCTGAGAAGCGAGCACCCAGGGAAGTGTACAAATATATAGAAAAGTTTTGTCTCATTCTCGGAGGTCACAAACCCCAATCTGCAGCCTTTCAAGATGCCACCAGGCCAGTGGTGCCTGACAGAGCCCAGCAGCGTTCTCCAGGGGAGCAGCTCGGTCGGCATTTAACCGAGTGCCCGGCTCTCCTTGCTTCTCCAAACAAAAACTAAATTAGACGGGTCAAACATTGTCGATCTAATCTCACTGTGAACTGAAAACAGAGGAGCTCTGCTGCCACCAGAGCAGAGCAGAGCCTGCCGTGACCCCACCATGAACTGGAGGGGATGGGAGATCTCCAGCAGGTGCAGTCGGGGAGGACTCAATGTCGCATTCAAGTTTATTCTTTGTACGGTTCTGAGAATGGCGGGATTGTGTTTTGAATCCAATACCCCGGGGCTTTCACTTGCTTTCTCACAATTACCTGTGCGAGAAGAAGGGCGGGGGGGGGAAGAAAAAAAAGGAAAAAAGAGAGAATTCTTCTGTGGCATAGCAGGAACGGTCAAGGGCAGTTCAGATTAAAGACCATGATTGGCACAGGCTGCGGAGAGGCCAAGCCAACAAAATAAAAAATAGAACCATCCTGTTTAATAGAAACAAATTGCTCTCCACTTCTCCCTGACACAGATAGTGGGGCCATTTGTACCTGCTGCCCTTTGTTGGGAACAACGGCAAGGAAATGTACTCGTCCTGAGCGGAATAAAATTCTTTTTGTTGCGTTTGGCTATCTCAGCCCACAGAACAAGCAGGGCAGTTAAGTAGTTGAGCTTCCTTGTACATTTGTTTGATTAAAGGTCTGTAACACTGGCTCAGGTAGAAACAGCTCAGCTGCATGGAGCAGCAATCAATGAGAGGCTTGTTAAGGAGCAGCCAGCGAGACACGGCGGGGCTGCCTTCGGAATTACCTCTGAATAGGAGCTTGTTGTTTTGCTTGTTCCCCTCAGCATGGAAGGACAAAACTGTACATTTGAAATGACATGCGATGAGATCTGGGCTGGTTTGCATGTGTATATTGGGAAAACTGCTAAAAACCAAGGCCAGCTCTTTTGCAAGTCAACCCATGAAAACAAATCTCCTTCAGATGTCCCCGAGTGCTCCAGGTAACATTAGCATTTCCAAAGGTCGGAGTGGAGTGTGTTAGAGCATATTTATGAACTGACCAAATAGAAGGCTTTAATTTTGATCATAAACGGGCTGGAGAAGATCCAACCAGCTGCCTAAGTGATAAAAAAATAAATCCAGCGTTTATTTGTGTTATTTTCCAATCTTATAGGGACATGGCGATGAGTGGCAGATCCCTAACACTATAAAACCATTCCAACTTTAGCAATACCAATCTCCCAGGTTCAGCAATAGCTGCTCCAGCTGCCTCCACCCCCATCAGCTCCCATCAGGTAAAATTCTGTTGCCAGCACACAAGAAATTCATCTATTTTGTTGAACTGATGCTGCAGTGAGTATATAAATGTATGCATATACATACACATGACATATGTACATATATACATTACTTTTCAGGTGTTCTTTAAATGTTGCCTAGATTCTTCTCTCAGTTTTGCTGTGTCAATGGACTAAGTAAGAAATTGCCAATCAAATATCCAACGAGACAATTAATAGGCAAAACTACTCCTTACAGATTGTGGGTTACAAAATGTAGGTTTAAAAAGACATTTCTTTAAACATCTTCTATGTGATTTTAGGAGAAATTAGTATGTGATACACAGGTTGGATATTTTGAAATCTGGAAAACTTCAACTTGTTAAAATAATATTAGTAAATATTAGAAGTTATTTACTCTGTAAAAGTTATACTGGTAAATCAGCTCCATGTGCATATAGAAAGATTCATTCAAGTGTCTTGCACAATTTAAGATTAATCTAAACCAAGCTTTTTGTTAAGATTTACAAGGTTTAGTTATTCTTGCTGTTATTAAAACAGAAAGCTTTCCTTCAATATTTTACTTGCCATTTCTTCCTTTGGCTTGTCAACAAAAACTGGAAATTTTTCTATTTTTTCATATCTGTATTTCTGTGAATTATAGGCACATAAAAGAAGAGAATCGACAAATCATCATGGATTGTAATATTGTAATTCTGGATTTTCTGGTCTGCTGGAATAGGATGTGTTAGAAATCACCAGCACCAAACGGGTCAAGGAGCCTTTGGGTCTTTCTGGCATAATGGACATATAAAAAGGGTAGGCAGCACTCCTAAATTCTAGTGTTTCTGGGAATGTGACCTGGAAAGGTGCAGGACCATGTTGAGCAGATCAGCCTGATATTCTGTGAGGGAGACACAAACATTTAATCACAGAAATGTTTTGATTCTGTGAAGAGAAAGCAACTAAACCCCTAAGAAGGAAGACACATGGGAATGGAACACCATTTTCCAAAGGACAGGTATTCCTAATGCTCTTAGGGTTCTGATCCGTATCTGGAGGTGCCTCCCTGGATGTCAGCTCTGTAGTAAACTGCTCTGAGTGGTATCTTACATTTTGGATGTATCCTTGTGAGACTCTCCTCTCTTTCCTTCACCTAAACTCAGAGTCCTCGTGCTCTTCAGTCTCTGCTGGAAAACGTCATCTGTAGCATCCACCCTCCAGCAGCCCTTTTTCTCAGGAGCATTTCCTTCCTTTCACTGGATATCCCTTTTTTCACTCTAATTTCTGGAGAGGAAAGGCTTTCCTTCAAATTATACCACAAATGCAAACTAGAAAATTACACAGCAAGGAAAGGAAGAGAGAATTTCGGCCTGTTCGGTTGCTTCTTGCAGCTGCAGCAAGATTGTGTTGTAAAGTTTGGAAGAAAATAGAGCAATGCCAAAAAAAGGCGTGATGGCATCACAAGCCCCTGTTAAAGAAACAAATCTCTCTTAGATTTGCACTCCAAATCAATGCCCATTTTGAGCTGATTTCATGTTTACAGAGCCTGATTGAAGGGCCCCGATCACCGCCACAGCGAATTTCATCGGAATACAATGCTGCCTTAACGAAGCAAGGCATACAGCTAATGGTGATTTGGGTGGACTCAGGAGTGGATAATTTGTTATCAAATCCTTTAATAGTCCATGCTGAAGTTTCTGTCATTACTTGTTGCTCCTCTCAATCTTTATTATGACAAACCCTTTAAAAATGCCTCGGTCGAAAAAAGTGCCCATTAATCCTTTCAAGGAAAGGCCGCCGGTACCAGATTAAGTCAAGCTGGCATCTGAAACTATTCTTTTCTTTATGACACATAGTAAGTGGTGGGTAATCCACATCTTAATCTCCTTGTTGCACAGCTTGGTTTGTGGTAACCGATACTCCTGTGACTGCTGCAGGCTCCTATTGTGTTACCTTGGGCAGGCAGCTCTTCTTCCTGTTTTTTCCCCCTGGAATGTCTGATAAAGGCACCCTTGAAGTTGACCATAGTCTCTTGAGAAAGTGCTTTTCAGAGAAAACGTGACTTCTTTAAAGTTGTATTGAAGTTACTTTCGGGTTTTCCCCTGAGCAAAGCTTCGGACAATATTTCTGCTCTCCTCCAGCACATGAATTCCATTGCTACTTTTAAAAGAAAAACTTTAGAAGAAAAACTCTTTTAAATCCTTCATTCCACTTCATAACTTTCTCTGAGCCACAATTATATTTTATCTCAGTGCTTAAGTATGAAGAAGAACAAAACTAAGGTGCTGCAAGAAGTGAAATAACTCGACCAGTATATAAAAAATATAAGCACCAGGTATTTTAACTGAGAATGGTTGTGTTTCATACAACTGTCTCTCTAAGTGATGCAATATTTTGAACAGTTTTCCTGACTTGATATTTAAAAAATCCCCCATTTCCTCCTAGGGAAACAGGTATTTGCTACAATTGTTACTTTAAAGATGAAGAAAACAAGGCAAGGTGATGTAACAATTCCTTTCTGAACTTCAGGTTCATTTGCTGTTCCTAAAGTCATTGGATAAACGGAAGCATTTTAAGAAACAGTTGCAAGAAACACCTCTGTCCCTATTTTTGGTACTTTATGACATAAGGCCACTCATCTCTCTATTTTAAAGGGTGGATTCCTGATTTGCTCTTCCCATCAAATGCAAATTTTAATGAATTTTATTAAAGGGAGAGACATTATAGATAATTCTAGAAAATACATCAGGAGAGCAAACAGAAAGCTCATGGACGAGCTCAGTTTTTGAGTTCAGAACAATTCTACTCCACTGCCTGGACCTGGAGCTTGGCACTGATGCTTCAGACCCATGAGGGCCATGCCAAGGGATCACAAAATCACAGAAGAGTTTGGGTTGGAGTACAGCAGAGAAATGATTCTCTGGCATTTTGGACAGTGAAATATCACAGTGAGCTTTGTAAGAACCTCTTGACTGCAGTGTACAGTATTTCCGAATATTTCTGTGAAGGTACAAAAACGCAATGATTTGATTAAGACACCTAAATTCTCAAAAATATTATTTTCCAAGAGGAGTTATAAGTAAAATATTTTACCTTAGAGTTAAACTCAAATGCAGTCTTCCATCTGGCTGAATAGAGTGGGCAAGCGTTTGTATTTCAGTATCTGCTGAACAGAGATAGAGGTATTGATGCAACTAAAATGAAGCATTTAAAAACCCTTCTGAATTGGGGCCCCTAAAAGAATCCTCTTAATATTAAATTGCCAGTTCACAGGGAAAAAAAAAAAGAGACATAATGTACATCAGATTTTGGAGCTCATAAAGGTTTTTATAAAAACTCAACATCTTGATTTGTGTTCAGCTACTTCAAAGTTCACATATTTCTTATTTGAACTTTGCTAGGTGCAGTAATTTTCTTCTCGCTCAGGCTGGATTGGTTCTGCTTATTCAGATCTCATTAATTACAGGAAACTGGACTCATGCTCACATATCCCATTCACCCATCCTGCCCTCAGGCCAGTCAATTTATCTGGCATTTAATGAGGAGTTTTAGATTTTGCAAGTTATCAGAAGTGGGCTCTGAAAGTGTTAGCTCGTGAATTCTAAATAAATGGGCTACTCTGGGGCTTGTTTCAAAACAGACAGCACAGCAGCTCCTCAGCCTCTGTTAAATGAGTCTAAAATGCTCTGCAGGGTCATTCCAAAGGTGCCTTTTTTTTTTTTTTTTTGTTCTTTGAGAATATTGCCACTATCAGCTTTAACCTCTTTCCGCTGTGTGAGAACTTCATATACGCTATGACGCTTTGTGCATTTAATTACCCAGTTTTTGGGTAATTTGATGTACCTGTATTTTGTATCCCCACCCCACCAGCTGAAGGGGGCTTCGTTTAACAGCATTTCCAGCAATAACTTAATGCTATTGTCCGTGCTGGTTATTTCATATCCATCAGGATTAGCCCAGGTCCAGAGCTAAATGAAGGCCATAACGATCTCAAACACGCATCAAAATCTCTTTCAGGTGTATATGACGTGCCTGTTAAGCCCATTAGCACCATACTCTTTGAAATAAAATGAATTTCAGTGTGAAAAACCAGCCTTTGGATACCTGGAGTGGCTGGCTCTGTGTCTCCTCAGGTACCTGAGAGCCATCTGTGGAAAGATGCTCGGGATTTAGAGGCAACCACGTTTTCCACTGTGAACCCCACTCTTATTAACAAACAAACAATTAATTCTCTTATGTAGATGGGTTCCTGTGTTCAGGGGCTTCTCTCAAGTCTCTGGGCAAGGTGAGGGGTGCTCACCATCCATCCCATGGTGTCCTTCTCCAGAGACAAGTGTAAAACCTCTCCTCTTTCGGGGAAGGCTGAGTTCTGTGTCCTTCCCTCCATCCTCTGTTGGAGAGGTTTAACCTGAGCGGATTAGAATAAATGCCTTTAATTCCTCACACACCTTCCAGAGAAATGGGACCACTTTTTCCTCTAGTAAAACCAATAAAAAAGCAGGAAATAAGTTGCAATATTTTAAAAAGGTGTTAAGAGTGAGGCCTGACACTCTGCTGTAATGCACACTGCCACAAGCTGTGGAAACAACAGCCCTTGCCCAATTCAGTCCAGCTTTTCACATGATGCTATAACTGAGCAGTTTAGCAGACATTCACAATTTCCTATGGTTAGATAAGATTAATTACAGGTAAAACAGCTCTTCTGGACCAAAATCAGGCCTGAAGCCCTGTTAAAATCATCCCGTATGATCCCAGGATAAAAGACTTCTTTTCAGTACTTGGAAATATGTGCATAGGGATGTGTTTTATTTTTGTTCTGGAAGAAGAGCTGGTTCCACCTCAGCTCTGTGCCCAGAAGAAGATTGCCATCTATAGATAACTGTCCCCAACTGCACGTCCCTGTGTCAGCTGGGGAGGGCTGGGCTGGGATGTCAGCAGGAGGGGGAGATGTGCTGTGCCCTCCTGGGCTGGAATGCCACTGGGAACACAGCTTTGTGCCAATAATTCTAATTCACGATATGAAAGTGGCATCTTAAACATGGAAATGGCTGAAATTCCCTTTTTTTTTTTTCGCTAGTAATGCAAAACCACTAATTTTTGCCACTCCAGGAACATTTCAAGTAACCTGACAACACGCTCTGATAATCCTTTCTACTTGTTTGTGTTCTCTTCTTGTGAAAAAAAACAACCAAAAGAAAACAAAAACATCCCTGGCATTTCTCAGCCATGTCCAGCTTGGAGAGAAAACAGCTGAACATGTAGGATATCACTGGGTCTCAGATGATCTGCAGGTGTAATCCCCAGGCAGAAATAACTGTCCCAAAGTTTTAAGTTGTTCCATGAAAACAAGGAAAAGAAAAAGGAAGGAATATAGTTAAACCCACACGAAAACATTGAGCATTTGTACACACACGTACGCCCAGACAAAAATGATTATTTGCCATTTTAAAAACACATTATGGCTTAAAATCAGTATTTGCTTGACCGTTTGCTCGTATAAAGTGGAAATATTTTCGGCAAGTATTGGCAAGTAAAAGATTTTCCCAGGACACCAAGTTCTAGAAAAGCTGGCTGGGAGTGGCAGGAACAGCTTGAACTATGAAGAGGAAAAAAAAATAAATAAAAGTACATTCTAAATGAAATATATTTTGAATGATCTAGTACTAAAAAAATTAGTGACCTTTACTTTCAGCCAATTAGAACTTTTCAGAAAAACTCTCTTTGCCTTCTGGCTATATCTGGAAAATTTCAGAATAAACTGTTCCAAACTAGCATTAGTATAATCCAAAGATGGTGATTCCAATGGGACATGAAGAAACCTTGTGTATGAAGAGAGGACCCCACACAACAAAGCGTAAAAGCTATTTCTGAAGAGCATTTGAACCAAATAATTTTAGTTTTAAAAGTGCCTGTTGCAAGAACCAAGTATCGTTTAACTTGCCCTTGATAGGCAGCCATACGGCAGCAATATGTGAAATTTGTGAAATGGTCCAAGCTGAATACAAATCATATTTCTTTGGTCTTGCCAATCTACCAAATCTTTCATCTTTTCCCTGGTCGCCTTTTCTTGCTACATTTCCTTTATCTCTGCTTGCAGTTTTAAGAAGTGAATGGCAAAGAGTCATCTCCAGTTCATCTGAAGATAAAACCCATTAAGCTGTTGTATTCACATTTAATTAATGTTTTCCAACTCTCATTTCCTATTTGCCTCCTGAAAATCTTGCCTAAAGTGCTATATGCCAAATAAAATAACTCAGGTACGAGATATCTGATCCAAATGTTTCACAGGAGATGACTGGATAAGATAAGTCTAAGGAGTTGATAATTTTTATTATTTGTGGACAGCCTTTCTAGCCGAGTTCATTCGCTGCAGACAGACTCTTATCCCTCAGGGATGAATGCTGCAAACTGAGCCTTTCCTTTTATTTTTCAAGCGTTGCTGATACAATTGCACTTTTATCTTTATTAATTCAGAGGGTGGGCAGTTACCCCGATAAATCAGGGGCTGAAATGAAATGAAAAGCACCCATTTCTGCAGATCAGGCAGCGCTTCCTACAGCTTTGCAAACATTTATCCAAGCAAGACACAGAGCATCAGCTCCCAGGCTGGGAGAGAGGGGGATTTTCATCTTGTGGGCACAACAAGGTGAGGCTCTGGAGGTGACAGAGGTGACCAGGGACAAGGGGTTGGGGTGGTGCCTCCAGAGCTGGAGCTCCCCACGCTCCCAGTCAGCACCAGCAGCTCCTGGAGCTGGGGCATGGAATCCTCCTTCTGTCAGGCAGAGCAGAGAATATCAGTGAAATTTCTGGCTGTGTTTGTGCCCTGCTGCTGCTGCTGCTGCTGCTGGCACTGAGGCACAGGGGAGAGCATTGAGGCAGCCGGGCAAGGTGATGTCCAGGGAGGGGGGAAGAGAACAGGGGAGATGGAGAGCTGGGATTAAAAACCAGAGCAGTGGGAAGGGGGGCAGTCAGCAGCCAGGAGCGGTAATCTCAGTCTGGGATCTAGGTATGGCCCAGATGAAAGAAAAATAACAGGTCTGGGTTTTATATTGTAATACTTGTCACAGTGCGGCTCAAACCGAGCGGTTTTGCTGTTGTTTGCTCAGAGCAGGGTCCTCCGTGGGATCTCTGGAGTCAGAGGCAGAAAATACAAAATGCTGGTGACAACAGCAAGGAGAGTACTGCAGAATGGGCAGGTGACTCATGAAAATAGCAGAAGGAGAAAATATATTTATATACATAACTATGCATGCACTCGCACGAAGTCAGCGTGTTTGCAATGCTGAGTATTTATTTTTCGCTCTCATTGCCAACTATTTTCACTGTTTTATTGCTATATTTAAGCCAATCACACAGAATTAAGGCATTGTTAGGAAATAATCTGAAATCCCCCCCTCTGTAAAGTAACCCTTCAATCATCTCAGGCTCCTTCTCTTTAGATTTAAGAATCTTAATTCTTTTGCAAGCAGCAATTCAAAGATTCGAAAATACCTGGTATAATGAGTAACCTGCAAGGATTTTTCACCATCCTCAAACATTTTTCCCCAGTGATCACTGCTGTTTATATTCTTTATAACACATAATAGATTTTAATGTGAATCCTTGCTACAGAGATTTTTCACAGCATTAACTTTATCACTTAACCTCTGTGCAGTAGAACCATGCTGAGTTTCCATTTGTCCACATTTTATTCATTAAACAAGAAACACTAGGCCTTTAAAACCCAGCTAAATACTGTCTAAATTATCTGGTCTTTAGTTTAATACTGCTTATATGCTGTAATAAAAAAAACCAAACCCAACTTTTATCAAGCTGCTGGGTCAACAAAATGCTTTTCAAGGCACAGGATTTTGGTGTAGGGAGAAAATGTACACATTCTATGGTGGTGCCTTTTTTCAGCCTGTAGAGAGGATCATCCCAGATTAAGCTGTGTTTTCTGACCTTGCAGAGCTGACAGCATGATTTAATAGCCATTAGAGAAAAATGCCCCCAACTTTCTTCTGACTTTTGCGATTAAATATTCATTTCTTGGTGGATTTGCCCTGCTACACTGCAGCACAGCTAAGCTGAACAAATCGCAATGATGTGCGTGAAATCCCATTATAGCCAGTGTTAAATCCTGACTCAACAACTGGAAATTTCACTGCTGAGCCCCAACACTTTTTACCCAAGGAAGCAGCATCTTCCAGGAGGCAGGGACCACTCTGCTGTCATCAAAGTCCTGTTTGGCAGTGGGATGGAGCAACTGAGCTCTTCACTGGAGCTGGGTTGTACCTCAATTAGCTCATGTGCAGTTCATTAAGCACAATGGGTCCTCTGTCCCATTTGTGGCAGTGTGGTGTCCATGAGTGTTGGATCGTGCCCCTTCCATGCGTGACCCAGCCTGTACAAGACCCCAGCTCCATCCCTGCCACTCCTGGGGTCTCCTGCTTGCCCAGCCAGCCGGGAATCAGCGCGGTGTTCACATGGCTCGGGCGTGCACCAGAATTCCTGCCTCCTGTCGAACAACAAACTCCTGTCAGGTCTTTGGAATCAACAGGGAATTATTGAGAGCTCCACGCGGTGCCGCGAGGTCATTTCAGACGAAGGGATCAGTCAGGATTTCATAAAGTATTTATTTAGCTGACAAAGGAATTCCCAACCTCCCTTTCATGTACGTTTGAGCTGATGCTAAGTTTCCGAGACAAGGCTCCGATTGTGGCTGTCACCAAACAATGACATATTTCTTTTCTTCTCTTAAATTCTCTGTATCATTCTATATAAGAGGGCAATTTGTCTGTCATGCAGCTAAAACAGGGCCCACTCACTGCCCTCATTAAACTGACAGCACAGTTATTAGCAGTAAACGAAGCCAACAGGCAATGAATTTAGCCACTGTTTTATGGCGAGCACCAGTGAGATTTTTTCAGTAATTAATTTGATAAATATATTAATTATGAATTGAGTTGACAGTACAATCAGATTGTCAGCCTTCCAGACAGGCTCTTGTGATAAGTAGCTTTGTGATGAAGTGGTCGGATTTCAGTACCTGTCATCCTCCGGTGTCAGTCTCTTATCACTGTCCCGGCCATTCACTCTGTAATTTCCTGTGTGTTGTAATTAAATGGTGGCTTTCTGATTGGAAGTGACTCCTCAAACTTAATCTCTCATTCTCTCAGAATATATTGTTTAAAAGTAAAAAGAAGGGGGAAAAAAAAAAAAGACTCTTTGTTTCAGTGGCTTTTAATGTTAAAAAAGGAGCTTTTAATTCCACGTTCGGTTATTGCCCCAGTGGGTGTTTGGGAATGGTGGTGTTGCCTTTGCTCCTGGCATCAGAGGGGTGGAGTGTCCATGCTCTGCCACTGGCATAGGGAGTGGTGGCAGGAGGAGAGGAAACCACGGGGAAATGTCAGACCTGTCCCCCTCTCCTCCAGCCCCAAGCAGGGAGCAGCCCAGCACAGTCTGGAGGACTTTGGGAAGGGTCACTGCTGGTATGTCTTGCCAGCTTTTCTTTTTTTTTTTTTTATTCCTTTACAAAATTAATTAGGAACAGTGCCTGAGGTCATTTGGCTCAGGAGATACATGTCAAGATAAGATATTTCAAAAACACCTCCTTAATAATTTAATATCAGGTTGGAATTTGGAAGAATGATAGAGAATTGTTTAGAATTGCAAATTGAAGCAAGTTAGGAAGAACTCATAGAAAAGAAAACAAGCAGCATCTATCAGGATGAGTTCTTCTGTTGCAGTTTAAGCCTATCAGAAAAACCCCAAACCTGGAGAGAACATTTACCAAATGCAGCAGATCACTCTCTGCTTCCAGTTGCCTCATGTTGGAGGCAAAGAGTGGCCATGGGATTGGGGATTGCTGCTGCTCCTATGGAATCCTGGGCTCAAATTGCTCTTTAACCTTGAGCAACTCAGGATGACCCAAGCCAGCAAAATCTTCAGGGTGTGCTTAACTTCAAGCACATGGGCACAAGTTGCCCCAGAGAAGTTTTACAATGTATGTGTTTAATTTTAGTTTTATATCATGTCCTGGGCTGTATCAGGAGCAGTGGGACCAGCAGGTCAAGGCAGGGGATTCTCCCCTCCTGCTGTGCTGAGTCCATCTCTTGGCTTCCAACATCAGAAGGACGTGGATCTGCTGGAGTTGTACAGAGGAGATCCTGAAGATGCTCCAGGGGCTGGAGCCTCTCTAGAGCAAGGCTGGGAGAGCTGGGGGTGCTCACCTGGAGAAGAGAAGGCTCTGGAGAGACCTCAAAGCCACTTCCAGGGCCTGAAGGGGCTCCAGGAGAGCTGGAGAGGGACTTGGCACAAGGGATGGAGGGACAGGACACAGGGAATGGCTTCCCACTGCCAGGGAATTGGATACAGATAGATTAGACAGTTAGATAAGACAGTTGGATGGGATATCAGGAAGAAATTCTTCCCCGTGAGGGCAGTGAGGCCCTGGCACAGGGTGCCCAGAGAAGCTGTGGCTGCCCCTGGATCCCTGGCAGTGTCCAAGGCCAGGTTGGACAGGGCTTGGAGCAACTTGGGACAGTGGAAGGCGTCCCTGCCCGTGACAAGGGTGCCATGAGATGAGTTTAAGGTCCCTTCCAGCCTGAACCACCCTGTAATTCCATGATTTTTGCATGCATGTGCTTTAATTTTAAGCACATACATAGGAGTATTTCTTTGGGGAAACTCATGTCCACGTGCAGGTGCTGTCCAGGTTCCCCATTCCATATTCCTGTCCCAAACCAGAGCCCTGTTTTTATCAACATCCCGCTTTTCACAGGGCAGAGCATCACCAGTAACTCAGCAAATCATCCCTGAAGTGTGAGCTGGTGTCTGCTGGAGATGGCACTGCTTGTCCCAGCTCTGCTACCAGCACCCTGCACCCTTGAACCTCCAGGCATCCCTGAGTATTTCTCCTGGAAGAGGTTCAAGTCCTTTGCTAAAGCTGGACTAAGGGACTCAAGGCTCTGTTATAAAATGACAGGAAAATCAGAGCCACATCCTGGCAGCCAAAGTGAAGCGCCAAAAAAGTCACCCCGAGCTGAAACAGGGACCTACTGCCAGGATTTGCATTCTATCCTACAGCCCCAAGCCTTGCAATGAAGCATTCAGAGCAGTCTTTTTGAACTTCTCAACAGGGACAGTCTTTATGGATTATTTAAACATAAAAATATACAGCTTTCTGGGAAAGAACCATTTCAGCCCTTGGGGACTCATAGTAGCTGTGATGTTGTAGGAAGATCTATAATTGAGCATGCTAATACTGATGTGCTATTGTTGGAGAGAAATTTCGCCAGGCATGAGCCCATAATGCAAATTATGTCTTAAAAGGATCAATTTAGAGACTCTATTCTATCATTTTACTGATTTGTAGATGCTTCCAAGCTACAATCCAAAGCAAGCATCTACTCCATGCTGGTGGAGAGATTACTACTCACTATTAAAGATGTTTCAAATTTTGCCAAGTATTTTATTCCAGCCAATTCCCATAATCACGTCAAAAACATATTTTAAGCAAACCAGTTTCTTTATGAAGCATCTCTCCCTAAATCTGATAACCCAAAATGAGATTATTGCTTACTAAAACCACAAAAAAATCTTAGTTAATGCTAATTAAAGTGGTTTTAATTGTCTTTTAAAATCAGTATGTGCCTATACTCTGTTACTTTGAGTAAAACATGTAATGTCTTTGCCTACATGCAAATCTTCCATAATGGAATTGCAATTTCTTAGTAAGCTTTGAATTTTCTTGTTACTGACTGTGTTTGGAGTTTTATGGCCAATGCTCTTGATTTCTCATATAGCATAAGGCAGTACATTCAATAAAAAATTTATGTGATGGTTCAAAAATGGTAAGAAAAAAAATAATGGCATCTGACACATTTCTAAGGGTGATTAGGTGTCTCTCTCAGCAAGCTGAATAATTTTCTTCTAACAGCTTTTTCCATGTATTAAATAATGTCAAGTTGTTCCATATTCTCACTTTCTTACTTTTGGGGCTGTCACTGATACAAGTTATTCCTGAGACAAGCTACAAAGCAACTGCACCCCGATAGATGAATTCAGATATTTTTTTGCTTTATTTATGGTATGTTTTTTTCTCTTAAACATAAGCTTTAGCTGCAGAGCAAGATTTGCTTTCTGGTAAATGAAAAAAGTGACTTATTCCTTAGAATAAGACTGGGGCAGGCCCGCAAGGAAACACATCTTTATCACGTCTGAAAAATTCTAAACCAAACTGATTATGTGTCACTTGATAAAGCGCTGGAGAAGAATTATAGGTGTATTCCTGCTCCCACTAAAGCCAACATGAGCTCTGCAGCAGCAGCAGCAGCTCCCAAAGCATCCCCTGTGCTCCCGAGCTCCGGGTGCAGCGTGGCACTGCCAGCAATCCAAGCTGCGAGGAGATCGTAATTATTCAGCAAGGAAAATGCTCAGCATTTCCTGAGCGAGTCTTTAATCCTAGTTTGAAGTCATTGCTGCCATTGTAAGGTCCAAGTGGAAACTGTGGTGCTTTTGTGCATCTGTCAGACGCCGCTGCTTATTACGGAATCAGGAATGATAAATATGCCGAGCGCTTTGATGTGAGTATCAGCTTGAACTCCTCCAGTGCTCAGGTAGAAAGCAGCTGAAGCTATTGTTTTCATCCTGCATGAAAGGTTGAACAGATGCTTGAAAATAAATAGGACCTGATAAAATGATAAAAATCCTGGGATAAAGAGTGTGGCCTCTGTTCTCAGCGCCTGCTGTGCACCCAGGCCAAACCCGAGCAGTTGATACACAGCTCCAAGGCCTGCACAGAGCTGCCCCCTCAGGAACAGCAACATGCAGCCACGAGAGTAATGAAATCCACGTTGCCTATCCAGATTAACTGCTGATTTTCATCTTCAGATGGCCAAGAGCACAGAAGCTTTGCAACATCAGCTCCATCATCCTCATGGATGAGGGTGCAGGGCTTCCCTCTGAAGAGAAGGATTACAGCAGCCAGCCCAGCCCCAGAGTCCAGCTCCTGCACGAGACACAGACCTGTCAGGTCTGTTTGTGGCTGTAATAAGGCATCCAAAAGAGTCCTGAGGCACCCAAAGAGAAGTGACCTAGAAATCTGCTGTTTCTATTTTCGTCTGGGCTGTGGAGAGTCCCCTCAAGCAGCTCTGAGTCGGGCAGAGCAAAGATCAGAGAAAAACAACCACGCTATAACCATGCAGAGATCTCTCTCTCTCTGGGGAGCATCAGGATGTGCGTAAATTCTGCTTCTCAAATATTTGATCCTTCTAGAAGGCTGTCTGCACCTTTTTTTCTTTTATTTTCCACATCTTCATTCGTGCTCGCTGTTCAGCAGCGGAGCAGCCAGCGTCTTCCAGAAGTCCTTGTGATGAGGCAGGGACAGCAGCTTCCCATCCTCACCCTGCTGAATGGGCCACTCACCATCACCATTCCTTATTAATTAAAGGCATTAACAGCAAATCTCCGAGATTTTGCCTCTTGGCTAGAGCAAAAGGTACAGTTTAAATGCAAAGTGTACAGTTTGATTGCCTTTAATAATGCTTTTAATGAGAAATGCAAGGTGTGAGGAGGAGCTAATGCTGGTGCTGAAACAGCCCTGTAGAAGCAGCCTCTCCTCCTGTTGCTTCTGCACTCGTGTTTCTTAAAGCAGATTGTGAGTTTCCTGAAGTATAATTCTGTTTTCTCATTCCATCAACAGCAGAAATCCCTATCTGTTTGCCTAAACCCTACCTAAATGCTCTCCAGCTTGTGAGTAACAGGTCAGTGGCAGTTTTGACCACAAGAAATGGATCAAGACGATCTCTCAAACATGTTGTGCCATTTGATTTTTACATTATAGGTCCTAAAATTGCTGTCTCCTGCATTGTTTGTAACCTGTGGGACATTATATCAGCATCCAACTCACCCACACCTCTTTGCCACGGGAGTTTTTTCCTGGGGAGGACAGTGGAAGTGCAGATGGAGAACCATCCATCTCCACCTTCCTGCTGGTTACCAGCAGCATGTCCACAGAAATCCTGTGAGCTCTTGGCAGGGAGCTTTGGAATGAAATTGCAGGCCAGTGGGACCAAAGACAGGAAAAAAAAAAAAAAAGAGAAGAGCACAAAATGAAAAGGTTTTCTCATTCTTTATTACTAGCCATAAGCAAATTAATGTAATTGTCTCATTAAAATGAATGCACTTTAGTTCTTATCATTTTCTAATGAGGTTTTATTTCCTGAGGAGATTGGCTGAGTGTTCCACTCCACTATGGAACAAATAGGAGAACAAGAGGCAAAGAATAGGAAACTCAGGGAGGAAAAAGTCAGAACATCTGTAAAGAAAAAAATATATCACCCTGAGGTACTGGTCCACAAAAATGCTTTACAATAGCTGAACACAAAATCAATTCAAAAATACAGTAGATCACAGCCCATAAATAACATGTCCAAATAGAAAAGTGTGAGGGGAAAATGACAAAAGGAGAGAACATTCTCTGAACGGGGTAGTGAGGAGGTGGGGTGAGGAGAGCTGGCTTGAATAACTCCTCTACTGAGCCAAATCCCAGCATGGAGAGAGGGAAGGCCACTGATACCCCCTGTCCTTGCCTAAGCTGCTTCCAAAAATGATCATCTCACTGCACATCCAACAGTGAGTAATGTATGCACGGTTTCTTCAGCCATGGTAAACTAAAATACAGTTAATGAGAACTATCAAGGGTTAGGTTTTAATGACCATAGCAAATAAAACTCATCACAGTCATGGTTTACTGGTCCTCTGAGAAACAGGAAGGTATTATTTTGCATGGCCAGCCAGCTGAGCAGAGCACAAAGTGTTCACCTAAAGAAAAAAAAGCTTTTCATGGGTGCTGCTGGGTGCTCACAGCAAAGCACAACCATCCTACGTGAAGAGTGTTGTGATTTCGCGTTCAGCTCTGCAGCTTCGTGTCTGTTACATGAAATATCTAAACAAACCCCACCTTTCACCTTCACTGGGAAGCTGTAAAACCTCTCAGTGGCCAGGTGAGTACAAGAAATACCCAAGTCAAGAGGTTTCTACATGACCAGACTGATATCTATATAGATATAGAAATACATAGTTGTATATGTATTTTTTTAAGGTATTAAGAAATTCTGAGCAACAGCACCACTGGAAATTTGGCCTTGTGGAGATAAATGTCAGGTTTTAGTCGCTTAGAGGCAAAAGTCCTCAGTCAGGCAAAAGCTCAGTGAAGTATTGAAGTAGTTTTATTTCACAGCATTTGTGTAACTTTTGGCATGAGTAGTTCAGCCAATTGATGTGAGTGCTTGTGTGGCTCCAAGGTCTGTACTCCAAACCTTTCTGCTGATACAAAGTGCCTGGGGAAAATACAGCCACACGTGGGAAACACTGCCCATCATGCAATCAAAGAGGTACAGCATCCCTTATGGGAATGATATCCCGGGTCTGGTAGATCTGAGTTTTATTCTTGTTTGTCACATCCATTCTTCTGTTGACCACGGTTCATTATTTCATTTCTCTAGGATTAGTTTTTCCCCATTTATAAAGTGGCCATAAAAATATTTAGTTCTTAGCACTCTGAGGATCAAAAGAAATTGCTTTTATCTACCAACGCCAGACAATCATATCACTACCAAAGTATTCTGTTTTTTACTACTAACCTGCTAACCAGTCAAAAAGAGCTTTTTAATCATATAAACAACATTATTATAGCTTTGTATAAAATGAGACAGACAAAAAATGTTATTTTGGCCATCTTAGATGCTGTTCAAGTCCTTCCACACATTGCAGCACCTGGCTCCATTTGCCCTGGTGGAAATCTATGTACTGCAGGAAAAGCGAGAGCCAGCTTAGGTCAAATAAGAGTTGATTAACTTCCACCAGGAATCCAGATAGATTAAAGACTGCAATCACCTCTTGTTTCTTGTGTTCTTTTTGCCAGCTTTAAGGTGGTGAGAACCAGAGGGGACTGGCTGTCACAGTGGGTGACAATTCTCCTGAATTTCCCAGGTTTGAATAAGCAACTGCACTGAACTAAAATTCTGAACCTTCCGAGGTTCATCCATCACTTTTACTAAATTACCTCTTCATTCTCTTTTCTGCTAAGAATCTAATTTTTATAGCACTGTAGAGAATTTTTATAGCACTGTACTTTATCTTGTCACAGTATTTTTTGTCATTATTTTCATCTCAGTGAACTCTCCAATGATACTAAATAGACTGTGAGAGCCTGGCTGTAAGATAATGAGGGAGGTGCACATCTGCAAATGTTAATAGCTCACTCTCCAAGCCTTTTGCCTGTGAAGTCAGGGCTTGGACAGGATTTGTACCTTCTTGGGCAACACACTGAGAAATTGCCTAGATTTAATCTTTTTTCTCCAGAAAACAGGTCAGATCAGATATATCTTCTTTTTTTGTTGTTTTTTCTGTCAGGGCAGCACCCACAGGGTGCTGAGACTGATTTCTTTGTAATATAGAGAAAGCTGAAATGAGCTGATAAAGCTTTAAGAATTAGGTGGGTTCATTTCCCAGGCAAATCTAAAGAAGAAATGCTCATAAGTTGTGTGTTGGTATTTGCATGTCTGGGGTCAACACCACACTTGTTACAGTCGCAGGGCCACAGAAAACCTCAGTCCCAAACCACATTTTTTAAACAACTGAGAAGAGATAGGAAAAATGGAGGAATTGAGTTGTGTGAAGTCATGTATCATGGAATCCCAGAATAATTAAGGGTGGAAAAAACCTCTAAAATCATCAAGTCCAACCATTAATCCAGCCCTGGCGGGTCCACCACTAAACCATGACCCTGACAGACACCTTCCCACTGCCTGCATCTGGAAATTGCTTCCTCAGGGTCTGTGCTTGGAGGAAAGTTTAGCTCTTTGTGTCTGCATAGCTGATTCCTAGGAAAATATATTTACCCAGCCCTGCCAAGTCCTTGATTGCCTTGCTCATCACCCGAGAAAAACTGTTTTACTGGAAGTGGGAGGAGAGGCAGATGCAGCAGAAAAAATATTAGTCTTTTTTCTCTTGTCCAGTTTTCTCCACCCTCTCTCACCCTAACCTGATGCTAGGCCTGGCAAAGTGATGGTTTTCTAAAATGAGACCAAATAAATGTGTATAGAGGTCAGGGGTGGCAAATTTAGCTAAAGATTTTAGTTTTGCTAAATGCTCACCCAGCCTAACTCATATATTTCATTCACCTGAATATACAATCCTGTGCAGAAAGCCTAGAGGCAGAAAAGTCATTTAGACTTCCACATCCATAAAAATTTGCTCAATTAATGCACTCTTTCATGAGACTGCAAGATCTTCGGCCCCTATTACAGCTCCTTCATGCTTCCTCTGGTAGCAGGGAATGGATGTAAAACTGCCCTGACGGGAGGCAGAACAATCTGTGCTCGTGGGATGGGCTGAGCCTGGCTGGACACCAGCTTCCCACCAAAACTGCTCCATCACTCCCCTCCTCAGCTGGGCAGGGGAGAAAAACCACAACAAAAAGCTCACAGGTCAAGATAAAGACAAGAAAAGATCATCCACCAATTATTGTCATGGGCAAAACACTCCCCAAGACTCTGCCTGGGGAAGTTGGTTTAATTTATTACCAATCAGATCCAAGTAGGGTAATGAGAAATAAAACCAACTCTTAAAAACACCTTCTCCCTTCTTCCTGAGCTCAACTTCACTCCTGATTTCTCTGCCTCCTCACCCTCGGTGGCTCAGGGGAGCAGGGAATGGGGGCTGTGGGCAGTTCAGCGCTCCTGGTCTCTGCTGCTTCTTCCTCCCTAGGGGAGGGCTCCTCACACTCTTCTCCTGCTGCAGCCTGGGGTCTCTCCCACGGAAAGCAGTTCTCCAATATTTTCACAGGAAGTTTTTCAGGATCTGCTCCAGCGTGGGTCCCTTCTGTGGGGTCAGTCCTTTAGGAACAGACTGCTCCAGTGCAGCTTCCCACAAGGGCACAGCTCCCCCATTAGTAGACGTCGTTTTCAGACCCTTTTCTGAGGTTTGCCTTCCCTACAGGAAAGCTGCAGAGCTTAGCAGCTTCACCCTCTGCATGAGCTTTGTACAAAGAAGCATCAGCACCAGCACAGGGTTTGACTCAGCCTTCTTAGGGATCAAAACAACCTTTTGCAGCGTCAGGAGAAATGTATCAACAGAGGAGCTCTTGCCCACAAGTAATGCTGGTCCACCTGCTCGCACTGTTAAACTCTGTCATCCAAACTGCCAGAGAAACATGGAATTTTGGACCTTGCTCATTCCTATTTCTTTTAAACAAATCACTTGCAAAACTTCACCCAGATGGGCACTTTCATCGATTGCTTTAATTGAAGTACTCAGGGCTACCGTGTTCCTCCAGAGCCACATTTGTTATTTATTTTACTGGTATTCAGTTGAAAAGGCTGCTGTCACTAACTTGTAACATTGCTGCTGCACACGTGTCCGTGCTGGTGTCCGTAATTGTCCTGTTTCTCAAATGTACTCGCTCTATTTAAATCCTCCAGCCCCTGTTTCTTGTCTTACCTGCTGTACAGAGAGAGTGGAGACAGGGAGGGTGGAGGTGATGACAGTGGGGTTTTTTATCTGTAAATCTCTGGGGGGATAATGTTGCACGGTCTGCAATTAGACAAGCAGGTACTGTGGCAGAGGACATCATTTCCTTCAGCAGGTTATCATTTCGAAAAAATCAGGAACCTTTTAATATACAGTATATCTCGCAGAATCTACCCAGGCTTTCTCTTACCAGCTTAAAAGACTGAGCTTAATGGCCTTTAACTCCTGACAAAAACAAGGGTTTAAGCTGGGCTTGTTTATTCCTTCTTATCCACCTTGCAGCTTTGCTGTAAACACCTTGCTTGGAGCAGCCTGGGACAGTGGAAGGTGTCCCTGCCCGTGGCAGGGGGTGGCACTGGATGGGCTTTAAGGCCTCTTCCAACCCAGGCCATTCCATAATTCTCTGTATCAGGGCTGAGCCCCCAGTTTAGGCAGTGTTATGGTCACCAGATGCAGCCCAGCTTTGTGTGACTGGAGTTTGTCTTTTGTTATAGAACAAAACCAGACACAGCTATGAAAAGGTCTGTGGGACAGATGACACTGAAATTCCCATGGTCTTTTCTTTGTGGTTGTGCAAAAAGGAGAAACTCTTGCTCCGAGTTTGTGTTTCTAAAAAGGTGGCAAGAAATTTCGGTCTTGGGAAAGAAGATGCTTTGAAAGGATGTTACTTGTAAAATCCTCAGTATTTTTATAACAGAGGACAGCCACAGGATGGACTGGAACCTTGGAGAAGGGCATGGACCACTGCTTAGACCATTGCAGTATTTGGTTTTTTGCTTATCATCCTCCTGAGTGTACAATTATTTTCTCAAACTGTATTTCTAGAATTTACATAGCTCTCATTGTAATGGAAAAACAATATTCAAGAACTGTTTGTTGCAGCCTGGTGATGAGAAGAAATCTGCTCAGCGGGAAGATGTTATTTCCATGCCCTCTGTTCAGGTATTTTGTGCATCACTGCTCAGGAAAGCTTTCTGATAACAACTAGGGTTGGACTGGAAGCCCTTTAGAGGTCCTTTATGATTCTATGAACCAAACCCATGTGTTATCAGAAGCCTTTCCTCTAGCAGAGGTAGACATTTTATTTTGTAGATTTTTTTTTTAATGAAGAAATTCCAGCATGGGACTTTTCTACTTTATTCAAACTCTTCAGAGTAAATTGGAATTAAGACTCTGTGTGTGTATATATATACATATTTTATATATATATACACATATATATATACTCTGCATATATATATATGTGTGTATATATATATATTTATCAACAAGCCTGTGAGGTTGATATTTTTTGTAGCAATAGGAGATGAGCAGTTCATTTTTAATGCCTTTCCCCAAGATACAGAAACACCAACATCGTTCCTTCAAGCTCCCATTTGGTGAGGTTTGTGCTCAACACAAAATCCCCAGCAAAGTTAGACTTTTCCCAGAAGTGAGGAGCTCAGTCCTGCAGCCCTATAGCAGTGCAATGCCAGCAAAAAAGTTTTATCTTAATTTCCTGATGCCAGCTCAACGCTGTGACAAGAGTTATAAAGGACCATTTATCTTGTCAGAGAGAAGCGACCATCAGCATCAGACCCCAGAGACTGATCATCAAGGTCTGCCTGAAAAATTATGTGCCTTAAAAAGCCTGATCCCAAACCAGCAATCTCAGAGCAATCCCCATATATTAAATATTGGAGCTACACTGGAGGCATCACCGGAATATAACCAGGACAGGCTTTGAAATTCAGTGGGATTTTAACTGGTGTCCTCTGCAACTTCCCTTGGGAGTCACTGCTGTCTTATTTCTGAGCATGAATTAAGGAGAGCTAGTTGAAAAAAAAAAAAAAAGGCTAAAATGAAAACATTTATTTTAAAACTTTGTTTTCGACTCCTGAAAGAAATGTTTGCATTAAAAATAATTTTAATGCTCTGCAGTAGTAAAAAAATAATTCTGTGGATTCTTCCCTTCATTCACCAATCTATTTTTATTCAGGGAAGCCATGAAGAAAGCAAAATAGTGCCTCTTACTCTCTGCTCTGCTCAGCAGGCTCAAACTATGGAATGAAAGTGGGGAAAAAAGTTTTATTTCTGTACTATGAACAAATGGCAGAAATGTTGAATTTAGTAAAAGTATTGAGAAAATAGCAACATGAATTAGGTAAAGGGCTCCAAATCAGTATTTTTATTTACAAGAGGGATTTTGGGTGTCTTTTCGGACATTTCGTGAGCAAATAGAAAATTTGTTGCTAGAAAATATTAGGGAAGGAACATAAAAATAAACTAATATGCATAATCTCTGGTAGCTTTGCACACACAATTTAGACCCCTGAATCTATCCCGCTGTGTCCTTTTTGCCATTCTGGGACATCCCAGAGTGTCTCTTGATGATGTTTCATCAGGGATTCCTGCACCCCGTATCCCAACCCTGTGTGGAGGCCTCTGCAGCATCCTTGGCATCATTTTTCACCATGCCTGGAATTTTTGGTGTTTACTACGATTTATTGGATTAAGACTTCACCAGGTACTCTCATTCCATGGGATGCTCTATGACAAGTTCCTGGAAATATTTAAATTCTCTTCTAATTTTCTCCCTTTCAGAGGTAAATTTTTCTGTTATATTCACTTGTATATAATTTTTTTGCTTTTTTTTGTGTTTGTGCCCTTTAGGTGTTAGGTTTCTATATATCAACTTTGTCGCAATGATGGGCACAGCCAGGGGAGGAAGGAGAGAACCAAACTCCGGAGGGACTCGATAGAAATGCCTTTATTTATTTATATACAGAAGAGTTTTATACTCTAAGTTATAGAAAGCCATTGGATCTTAGCTGACCACCCACCAGGGCTATTGGCTAGATCCTAAAAACACACATTTCCTAAACAGACCTTCAGTCCTACAATAACAAAGTCCAAAAACATCTCACAGGTGCAAGATAGAAGAATTATTTACAAAGGCTTGCTAGCTGTTTTGCAGCTAGCTCCGTGACAAAGTGAGAATGCTCACGGACACAGGCAGACACTGAAAAATCTCTCTGCCACCAAGCTTTCAGCGTCCATACAACTTAATGTGTTTTTAAGATTCATTTTGCTTCTCAGGTGTATATTTGGTTGTCACATCTCTTAAACCTCCCATTTAACAAAGCAAAATGCATGGCTGCAGACATTTAAACTGATGCTGCATGGTGTCCACGAGATGGGAATTTATTTGGAATGATATTTTCCCCCTATTTAATTCCACGCAAAACTTTTACAATCAAGACTGGAAGCTAAATAAAATTAAATTGGCAGAAATGGCACCTCCTTGTCTGTGCCAGACAAATTCCTAGAGCATAGGAAAATGGGAATTTGGGCCTTGAACTTTTGGCTGCAGTATTATTTGCAGACCAAGTGAACCATTCCCAACTGTTTCCGAAATCAAGGCTACGAAAGTAGGAACTGCTCATACACGGCCAGGACAGAACAATTGATTCAAATTGTCAGGACTTAACTCATGTTTCAGGATTGCTTTGAAATTTTTTCATTCTCGGTAATTTAATTCTTTTGCAGTTCTCTCTCACTGGATTGAGAGAATTGTACTCCTCCAGCCCTCATTTTACCCCCCCTCCCTCTGCCTTTTTTTACATGGCAGATATAATTTATTCCTGTTTCAGTGAATTTGCCACAATAAAGAATCCAATTCTTTCAAGGTTGGTTGTTTTTTTTTTTTAAATCTCCTCAGAGAGTGAAAGTAGCATTCGCTGAAATTAAGGTGCTTTTTGCCAGAAATGTGATGCTAATCCTCTTAGTTTTAATGGTTTTGAAATGGTTTGTATAAGAAGGTAAACAGAGTAGTTGATTAATAGGAAGGAAGTCAATTGGCCATGTTGCAAGTGTTATACGCTCTACTGTACAATAGTTCTTTATTTCTGCAGAGTGAGGCACAGACTGGTCTCCTTTTGAAAGTTCTTAGGTGAAAACTGATATCTCTTCTTATACTGTACAATTCAGAAGAGTTTGATTCCAGCACCAGAAAAAGCAAGCAGTGCACTTTCGAAATAGAAGTCAAACAAATACCACTGATAAGACATTGACGTGACACCAGTTATCTCCCCTTTTTATTGAAAATAGGCACATATAATGAGGTGCTTCACATTTTAAAGTCTTAAATCTTAGAAAGCTCCAGGCCTAGATGGTTTTGATTTTGGGCTTATTAAACTTGCAGTGTGGGGAGGTGGGGGGAGAGCAGGAGATGGAGTGACTCACTTATCCCTGTTATTTAACCTTTCACTGGCCAAGGGGATTTTAGTCTGCAATTTATTTAAAGGGTTCTTCATCTCTGATTTACTTCCCAGTGTTTCTTGGATGCCAAGAGCTGCTCAAGCCAGGCGGGTGCCCCTTCCCCATCAATAATTCACCTCTGGGTCTCCCAGAGCTCTATTTGCATGTAAAGTGAGAGGAGCCAGCAGTTACCTGGATTCTTTTGTCTGGCACAATAGCAGAACTCTCACGCTCACATCAGTTGTAGTCCATCAATTAACACTTACAATTAAGTGCTGCAACAGAAGTGTGAAGTGGTTGAAGGTCTGAGCAGCTCAGGCAACGGGTAACCCAAGAGCTTCCAAGGAAGACCTGGTGGCTGCAGTTACAAAAGATGCTGGGACAGAATTTCAGCGTTTAAATAGGGAAGGAGAGGAAATAAATTTGAGAAGTAACAGAGGAAGAAGTCGAAGCTGCTGTGGCCACAGGGAAGGAGTTTGCAGGCGTCTCCCAGGGCTCAGAGGGAGCCTGGTGAGGGCAGCAGCCCTCAGTTCCATTGCAGATCTGCCTTCAGCCTCTTCCAAACTGATCCTTTGCTGGGAAATGCAGTGAATTATTACAGCATAATTTAAAATCATTGAAGGGCTGTCTGAGGACAGTCATGAGCAACCTGGTCTAGTGGAAGGTGTTCCTGCCCATGGCAGGGGGTTTGAACAAGATGGACTCCAGGGTCCCTGCCAACTGAAACCATTTTTTGTGTTCTCTCTTGCCTCTTTTTTCCTAACTAGAAAGGTTCCTTCTCTACAGCTACCCCTGAAGACCCTTGCTAGCTGAAGCAATTAATCAAAATTATCTAATTTGAAAAGGTAACTTGAATAAAATCTCGTGGAAACAAGTACTTTCTCTCTTTTTGGGGTCTAATGGCAGATAAAAATGAGTTAAGAAATGACTAGGTTAATTTAAGAATAAACCCACAGAACCAATACTGTGATTCTGGGTGTGCGTCAGGACCAGACACGACAGACCAATGTGCAGAGTTCTTTCAGCAGCCAAACTCAAACTCTGACAAATTTTGTTTGGAATTGAGACAAAACCCAGACATGGTGCTGTATTTAGGATGAGACAAGGGTATGGGGAAACCCAGAACACAGCACAGCCCCTTTCCATAAGTAGCTCTGAGTGATGGAAATCTCTCCAGAAGGAGTTTAACCTGCTGGGTGTCAGTGATGCCTATCCCTGCTCCATCCCACCAATACCTTTCCTTTTGGCTCCGAGTAAAGAACAATTTTTACAAAGCATTAATTTTTGACTCCATCTCATCTTGCAGCTCTCATTTAGTGAACCCCATGCATGGTATAAATAATTAACTCTCCTCCTTCATATTAAGCCACAAGTAACAGAATTATCAAAGCGATTTTGAGAGCTGTATTTGCTTCTCAATAACTAATTTGTTTTTGACTCAGCTTTAGGATCTAATAGTTTTATAGATTCACTGTATGGGAACTCAGTCATAGAAATGGCAGGAAAACTACTGTGCTATTCTTTTTCTGCATCAGCCCTGGTGAAATAACAGGATTTCTACAGGAATACAGCTAAACAAAACACAATCAGTGCATAACGTGCTAACAAACCCATTTGTGCTCTGAAATGTAACTACTGCCTCTTCCAACACTTTTAAATTTTCCTTCCAAGTTGGTTACACTTTCATCTCAATTGCAGTAGTGTCACTCAAGAACAATTTCGTTAGATTAAATGGTCTGGTAGTCAATGCAATTGTAATCAATAGCTGTAACTCCTAGAAAACAGCTGGGTTCAAACTTCCACTCTTCCCTGCCCTGTTCTTTGATTGACTCCAATCAAAGCTGTAAAGCCAAAGCAGCATTTCTGTAAAGTATATTTTAAAGGATCTCCAAGGCTTCCAGTTCTACAAAGCTGCCAACTCTTCTCTTTCAAAGCAAGGAGGCTTTTTTCAGCCTGGGATAGAGTTTAATGTCTCAGGCTTTGAGTGATGGCAGGCAGAAGGAAATGGCTCAAGCCCATCCCATCTCTGTGCGTACACTCCGCTCATCTGCAATTCCCTTGCTCCCATCACTGCTCCCCAACAGGAAAGGAAGCCCTCAGGCAGCATTTCTGAAATGTCTGGAAGACCCAAAGAAGGAAAGCACTGGAGTTTCTCTGCACCTTCAAGAAAATTAAAAAAAAAATAAATAAAATCACAGCATCAAAAAAAAAAGAAGAAGAAGGAGAAAAAAGTCTCTGTTTTTTGTTCCCTGGGGCAGGATGCTGCTTCTCCTTCTCCCCGCCATTCCCCCAGCCTCGGGTTTGAAAAAACCCAAACCAAGGTAGCTGCTGCACACACTGCTCCATGGATGCCATCTCCAAAAATTTCCCTGCCATTCCTGAATATTTGAGGTTGGAATTCCACATTAATGAATCATAGAATGTTAAGGCTGGAAAAGACCTCTGAGATCATCAAGTCCACCATCAGCACCACCACCATGTTCACCACCAAAACTTGTGCTCAAGTGTCATATCCATATCTTTTTGGAACACTTCCAGGAATGATGACTCCACTTCCCTGAAAAACCTGTTCCAATCCTTGGCAGTGCTTTTTGTGAAGAATTTTTATGTCATATCTAATCTAAACCTCCTCTGGTCCAATCTAAGGGCATTTCCTCAATGTTCCTTTTTCCTTTTTACATTGAAGATACGCTGTATCATGAAAAGAATTTCAGTTTTGGCCTTTCCTTCTGCTCCTTTAGAGGCCTTAAATACTAAGTGCAACCCCTTCTGTCTCCACATATGCAGGTATTTGCCCTGCACTTGACATTTTCCAGCCATGCTGGATGAGTGACTAAGCAGTGATCCATGTAAACGTCGTGTCACCTTTTGGGATACCTTTTACCTTTTACACAGGAGGTGAAAAAGATAATCCTTTCCCTTCTTCCTTTCACCTGAAAGATAAATCCCTCTAGTTGTACCACCCGAAAAATTAAAACACTTTTATTTAGCACTGCTACTTCAGAGCAAGCACCTCTGTGAAACAGTGAGGCACTTTGGAAAGCATGTGTTCAAATGAGTGCAGATATTCTCAACACCACTGCACGTATTTATTACAGCTCTTGCATGGCAATCTCAGGAGCTGATGCATTTGTATTTTTCATGACACCTCCAGCAGATGATGGGGTATGTGCTGCAGTTCTCCTTATATGCTTGGCAATGAAAGAAAAAGGCCTTTTGCTTTAGCATGTATATATCTTGTGATTCTTTCTCCTTTAGAACTAAACTCTATAAAGCCAGTAAGTAAAATTTCTGAAGTGGCAGAAGCGATGTGCAGAACTACACTGAAGGTGCTCCAGATCCCCTCATCCCATGCTAAATCAAACAACAGCCTGCTCCAATGCCTGGCTGCTGTAAAGGTCCCTACCTCGTCTCTTTACAAGGCACCACGTGTCTCTGCTTATTATTTATTAGTGCTTTTTATGACATATTTTCCATTTTATAAAAGATCCCAGACCCATAAATAATGTCACTCAGGGAATGTGGCTGGGCCAGTGGAACAAGTGACAGCCGGAAGAGTTGGGTCCTACTTTTCCATGAAGTGAGACATTTTCTGCCCCTGCCTTGACCATCAGCTCTGAGCAGATGGGTCAGGCCGAGAAGCACCAGCACAGCAGATATTTTAGCACAGGCTTTAGTGCTGGTCCTGAGCTCCCAGCCATGAGTGTTCTGATGGAATAAATCCCCAGCGCTGGCAGCCAGAACTGTGCACATCCCCTCACCTGACAGAGGGGGTCCGATCCAGTGTGGCAGCAGCTCCCGCCCCACGTGCTGATGTTGTGGCTGGGTTCTCCTGCAGCTCCAGCCCAGCAGGGCTGTCAGTAACTCTATCAATTAAAGCCTGCACTGCTGGATAATTCCCTGAGTGCTGGGAGAGGCTTGTTCTCACTGGGGTGTAACAAGAGTAATTATAATAATGACTCGCCCATTCCTCACCACCGCAGTTTCTCTTAGCAACAGGCTTGAGCAGCGCGAGAAATGTGATCAAAGTTGAAAGAGAATTCTCTTTGATGCAAAGGAGTTTTTTGTTGCTGTTTTGGTTAGGGAGGGCAGGCAGGGGAGGCTGTCAATGCAGCCAGCTAATGACAAACAGGGGATAAAGCTCCACGGGGATTAGCAAAGCCTGAATGCAAGTCAAGTGCTCTGATTCTGTAATTTCAACCAAGTAGCAAAGCAACCTACAGGCTTTTTAGTGTTTAGGTGGCCACAAAGAAGCTTTGCTGTCATCTCTGAAACACTTCCTCAATAAGAAATTTCCTGGAACACCAAGGTCTTATTTCTTGTGGAGGGTTAAGTCATTGCATTATCTCCTCAGGTGAAAATTCATTATGTTCATCTCCTGTGTGTGTCGAACAGCCTCTTCCTGTACAACAGGCTGTCCATCTCTTCCTTAGGCAGTAACAGCATCAAGTGGTGTTCAGTGCTACTTATCTTGCTCACCTGCCAATTAGCTATAAACTGTAAGAAGCATTGTACCCAAAAAGAAAAAAAAAAACCCAGCAAGCTGGATCAGTTTCAAGTTTAATTAGTCCAAAAGAATTCAATATATTATTGCCTCAAACAAAAGAAAAAAGCATCTGAACCTTTAATCCTCTTTGAAGATGCTTCTTACTGATATATCCCATCACATATTTTTAACACTGGTGACAGTACTTAGAGAAATCGTATCCCATGTTCAGTTAAGCCAGGAAATGCATTTGATTCTCCTACTACAATTTTCACAGCAGCTTAGTAAATGCAACCTCTTTACCCTTTGTAAACCATCCCATCCATGGTACTTGGTGAAATGCTATGTAATAAATGGAATAGCTGTACATTAATTTAACCTGTTTGCATCTCCATTGTATAAAATATTTACCTCGCATGTACACATTTATTATTCAAGCACTGCTTTTCTTAAAAAGGTCCTTCAAGGGTTTCCACAGTGCTGTTTGTGCCTCATGACTCTGAGATTAAACCTGACCCCTGGGGAGGGAGCACGGGTGAGATTCACCCTGTCCTTGCAGTGTGGCCCACAGGAATGAGGGGACAGTCAGTCCTGAGGATAATCCTGGCTCAGGGGCTTGGCTCACGTGGGGCTGGGGAGCACCCACAGGAAGAAAATGACTTTAATTCCATGTGCTCTAAGAGAAAATGCTTGACCCAGTAGAAACAAAAATGCTGTATGGCCAGAAGAAGGAGGGCAAGGAAGAGGAATAAGGGGTTTATCCTCAAGGAATCTGAATGCAGCCATGAGCCAACGGCTCCCAAGGGTGTTTTTCTTATTCACAAGCTTGTAGGGTGTCTTTGTGCTATGACCAGGCTGCTTGAGCTGAGCCTGCTCTGGTTCTGTGGGGTTTGGCTGCAGGAGGGGTGGGTGGCACCTCTGTGTGTGTGTTTGGCACCTGTTTGGGATCCCATGAGATCTGTGTCTTCCTGCAAGCCTGCACCTCATTGTGTGTCTGGCACCTCTTTAGGATCCCATGGGATCTGTATCTTCCTGCAGGCCTGCACCTCTGTGTGTCTGGCACCTCTTTAGGATCCCATGGGATCTGGATCTTCCTGCAGGCCTCTACCTCTGTGTGTGTGTGGTGCACCTGTTTGGGATCCCATGGGATCTGGATCTTCCTGCAGTCCTGCACCTCATTGTGTGTGTGGTGCACCTGTTTGGGATCCCATGGGATCTGTATCTTCCTGCAAGTCTGCNATTGTGTGTGTGGTGCACCTGTTTGGGATCCCATGGGATCTGGATCTTCCTGCAGGCCTCTACCTCTGTGTGTGTGTGGTGCACCTGTTTGGGATCCCACGGGATCTGTATCTTCCTGCAAGTCTGCACCTCTGTGTGTGTAGGGCACCTCTTTGGGATCCCATGGGATCTGGATCTTCCTGCAGGCCTCTACCTCTGTGTGTGTGTGGTGCACCTGTTTGGGATCCCACGGGATCTGTATCTTCCTGCAGGCCTGCACCTCTGTCTGTGTGTGTGTTTGGCCCCTGTTTGNTGGATCTTCCTGCAAGTCTGCACCTCTGTGTGTGTAGGGCACCTCTTTGGGATCCCATGGGATCTGTGTCTTCCTGCAGGCCTGCACCTCTGTGTGTGTATTTGACACCTGTTTGGGATCCCACGGGATCTGTATCTTCCTGCAGGCCTGCCCCTCTGTGTGTGTAGGGCACCTCTTTGGGATCCCATGGGATCTGTATCTTCCTGCAGGCCTGCCCCTCTGTGTGTGTGTGTTTGGCACCTCTTTGGGATCCCATTGGGTCTGGATCTTCCTGCAGTCCTGCTCTCCCGAAGCGCAGGAGGTCCTGGTGTAAATAGGGATGGGGCTGGACTCTGCAGGGCACACCCAGACATGACCTTACCTGAGGGCTCTGACCCCCTCCCTGCTACTAAACACTCTTATTACTTCAAAAGAACCCTCTAAATGTCTTCAAAGTTTGGATTAATTGTTTGTTTTCCACACAAGCACAGCAGTTTGTTTGCTTTCCCTTTGAATCGGCTCAGGTACTAATCTGGGATCTAGAGACCGAAGTTTGCTGCGAGTTATTAGAAAGCTGCCTCTATGCTTTCCTCATAATTGAAAAAGTGCTGACTCTGTTTTATTTTAAAACTGAGCGGGTTCTTTGTGATCATCAGATTTACAAAACAAGACTGTTTTCAACACAAACTGCTTCAGGAGTAAAGGCCCTTACTGCATGACATAGCTTCATTTATATTCCATTTTTTTAAACACTGAACTCTTGAAACTTACATTCCTCAGGAGATCTACTATCCAAAAAAAGAGTGATTCAAATTACAAGCTGCCATTTCAAGTTTTAAAACATGACATTTGAAAATGGAATATGCACTTTATGTAATTCATTTGCTTTGTGTTTTATTATGCAGTGGCATGAAGAGCAGCATCGTTTTGGACAAGGACACACTCACAGTAGAGTTCTTCCTGAGTGTTCATCTCTTGATTTCTTGATCTCTGAGTATTACAAACACATCCAGAGCTGCATTTAAGCTGCTAAAGCTGCTCGGAGTTGCTGATTTAACCCTTCTCAGCGAGGTGGCTGTGGAATGACCACCAGCCAGGTAATAAACCTGCGCTTTTGCACTAGTTTGAGCCAAAATGCACAGTGCCAAGATTTGATATTACCCTCCACTGCTCGGGTCATTTGTCCAGCGCTGGACAACCCAAAGATCAGAGCTGCAGTCAAGTCCCTTTCCAAAGGACGCTTGCTCCAGGCTGGTGGCAGGAATTCATGCAGAGGTGCTGCTGATGACGATGCAGAAATTGGGATCGGAGGCAAAAGGAAAGCGCTGAAACCCGGCTTTTCAGACACTTTTCCATGGTTTAAGGCAGCCCTCTAGAGACAGGAGAGAGCAGTGCCGGGATGCGACCGCACCGGGGCTGCGAGGGAACACTGAGCTCGGGAAGAAAAAAGAAATTTTTTTCAGTTTTGTTTGTCTTTATTTTTATGCTACTTTTTTTGCGCTCTTCTCTGTGTGTTTTTCATATTGTTCGCTTATTCGCGGTTATTTTGTTTAATGTTCTTTTAATCCAAAACCTCTCCACTTAAAAATCAATTAGTGCAAAAGTAGTGGCAGAATACAGGGAGTGGCTTCCCACTGCCAGAGGACAGGGTTGGATGGGATATTGGGAAGGAATTGTTCCCTGTGAGGGTGGGAAGGCCCTGGCACAGGGGGCCCAGAGAAGCTGTGGCTGCCCCTGGATCCCTGGCAGTGCCCAAGGCCAGGCTGGACATTGGGGCTTGGAGCAGCCTGGGACAGTGGAAGGTGTCCCTGCCCATGGCAGGGGCTGGAACTGGGTGGGATTTAAGGTCCCTCCAACCCAAACCACTCTACGTTTCTACGAGATTTTTATTCCACAATTAGTTTTTTATAGCGCTCCCAGCACTTTGAATATCCTGGTAAATACGTGGCACCTGTACAAGAGGTGGGGTTTCAGCTCAGGGGTGCTTTGCCCAGGTGGAACGAATTGCTGCTCTGAGAACAGGGTAAAGCTGGGCAGCAGCTCTGGGAATGAACTCTCCAGAGCACATGGAAACACACAGGAATGCCAAATCATTTCAGTGGAGTTTGGGTTAGATATTAAAACATGCAGCAGTTTAATTCTGCACCTGCTTAAGATTTGCTCTTGAAAGGTTTCCTGAGGCACCTGCTGAGCTCTTAGGGCTGGGATGTATCCCAGCAATGGACAGATCTCCATCACACCAACTTTATCTTGCCCACCCCTTTCTCAAACCCCTATAGCTGCTGCATCTGAAAGCTTCACAGACCATCTGCTCAGGCCCCAAAAATCCAGAGCTCCTGGCAAGTGAGGGAAGCTGGAGATGGAAGGTCTCTGTGGGATCTCTCTTCTGAGTTCCCATCTGCTGCAGCTGCCACGGGAGATTTCCCCATCTGGCTCAGCCTGCTCCAAACGAGCTCCCTGCCCTGGGGGCTGTGACGTGTGACCCTGAGAAAGCAAGTTCTGCACCGAGAAAATGTGCAAATATCGGATATGGAACTTAGGTCTAGTGTTTTGTGATCAGCAGTTTTCATGCCAAATGTCAGAACCAGCCCGTCCTGGCTTCTCTTCCCTGCCCCAAAGCAGAATGATCCATACATCTGATTTCACAATAAAATGCCAAGTCACTTTCTCTTGTGTGTTTGTATGTTCTCTTTAAGGTGCATTTTGAAGGAAAGTGCCTTCTTCTTTTTGGAAAGTGTAGATAATTGAGCAAAAATGGCACAGTGTCAAAAATACACAGTGACTCCCCTATAATACCTGTTGCTTAAACCAGGTGTTTGATAAACCAATCAGTTTGCTGGGAGAATCACATCAGTCTTTATTTTAGTGCAAACTGCTGCTGAGCATTCACTCCACAGAGCTTTTCTGGGGGGGAATGAAGGAAACTGATTCTATATTTGATGGCAGAGTTGTGTGTTATTTCATTATGTGATTTTTGTATATTTTTTCTCTTTGCCAGCAACCCCTCCTTTTCTTTCCTAAAGAAGATACTGCTGAGTATGAGGTCATTGGGTCTAATGCACGGTGATGGACACGAGCTGGAATTTTCACAGAATCCCAGGATCATTTAGGATGGAAAAGTCCTCTGAGATCAAGTCCAACCTGGGCCCAATCCCCACCCTGTCACCAGCCCAGAGCACTGAGTGCCACATCCAGTCATTCCTTGGACACCTCCCAGTGCAAATCCTTCAATCTGAGTAGCCCACTCTTGTTTTATGGACTCACCTCTGGTTTAAAATTAAGAAAACAACATAAAAGAGCCTTTTTGGGATGGCATTTTGTGTGTGCCTTTCAGAGCTGATGCATTTCCCTCAGAGCATGCAGATGTTGTGCCATGTGCATCCAGATGGGTGGCATAAACAAGGGTCTTTTCTTTTTTTTTATGATTTGGGAAACAACTGTAATTTCTAAATTGTTGCAGGATTGTTTACTTTGGTCCACATCTGACAGAAACAACTGCAGTCACTGAGCTGAACAGAAATTAAACCAGAAGTATTTATATGTCACGTGGGGTAACAGAGCAATCTGTGATTCCTGACCTCTCTAAACAGCCAAGGAGCATCTGATGAAAACAAAAAGCAAGTTTCAATTAAGAAAAGATGGATACTCTTTCATGTGGGTGGCCACTTTGGGACCACGACCAGATTATATATATTTAAATCTATGATTTCACTGAGTCAGGATGCCTTTTGGTCACATCTTAAACTTTAGGGGGGTATGAACAGCAAAGCTGCACAAACCTCCTTACCAAAGCCTCTTTCTCTTGCCAGCCTTTGATATTTTCCTACCTGGCTCCTGATTTTCTTTTTTTTTTTTTTTATATTGACCCCTAAAATGCAAGTTATCTGCGAAATTACAGTTATTGCAGCATCTCTCTTCCATGGGCAGGGAGCCTGAGCAACTGGCAACCTGAAATAACAACCCTGAGCAATTTGGTTGTGCTTTTTTTGATGCTCTTGTTTTCACCTCCCCCAGCCCTGTGCTGGCATGATAAGCATAATCATTTTCTCCCTTGGACTGTATTTGGGCCATATACTGGAATTTGATCCAACACTCCCCATTTGCTAAGGATAAGAAATGGCTTTAATGCTGCACACTGACGTGTGAATCCCATCAATTTTTCCCTGTTTCATTTCTTCCAATCACCCAACCAATTGGCTTGAGCAAGCAATTCAGGGGAAAAAAATAAATGTAATAGAGGTCCCTCTTTTGAGAAAGGTACTTCTGTCCAATTGCTTTCATCTTGAGAATACAGCTCTGAGGTCTGTTTCTAGGGATGTCCTTCAGCAGGCAGCATGAATTGCAAAATCAGTCACACAAATGGCCTCCCATATATAAAAATAACCAATATATCAACAGGGCTGAAGCCAAGCAGCAGTTAAAATAACTACCAGATCAGCAGCACTAAACTTACAACAGACAGATGCATCTGAAAAGGGAAAGTGCACGGCATTTTTAGTTCGATTTATGTTGTTGCTTCATTTTTTATTCAAGATACGAAACATTCTGAAAAGCAAATGCTAAGAATTTGAAGAGATTGCCATAACAAAAGGAAGTACAGTGCAAGTGTAAAATTACTGGGGGAATATTCCTGTCTCTAATGAGGCAGGGTGCTGTGGCTGAGGAAAAAATTGGGATAGCCTTTGTGGTAGAAGAGCCTTTTCAGATGGGAGCTGCAATCCCTGCTCGTGCTCCATGGAATTTTCTGTCCTCCTTGCTGCTGCTCCAGGGATCAGCCTCACCCTGCACGAGACAGCAAGTCCCTTTTAGGCTGAGCTGTATTTACTCATACTCATGTTCCTAAAGTTTTTCAAGTGGTTTTTGGTTTTTTTTTGTTGTTTTGTGGTTTTTTTTGAGAGTTCCAGCAGGAGGATGGAGAGGTTTAAGGCAGGGAGGTAACGAGGTAAAATGCACGAGTAAAAGCAGGGTTATGACACTCCAACAGGGAAACCTTCCGCTAGACCAGGTTGCTCCAAACCCTGTCCAACCTGGCCTGGATGAAGGCAAATAATATGAATTATCTGGTTATATGAGAATAACCTTGTCTGTGTATGAATAACAGGGTTTAATGAGAGAGTAATTGCTGGAAGACATGATTGATCTGCCTTAGAAGAGAGACTGAAATCTCACTCATTAGCAAAATTCATGCTGACTTCAGTGAGGCCAGAATTTTACCTATTGCTTGATTTTAAAAAATGCAAATGTATTCTCTTATGTAATGACAATTACTTTATAAATTGTTGCTACCTAGGTAAAACTCATAGAGGGAATAGATACCCCTTTAGGTAAAATATGTGTGCAAGTGGATACAATTCTGGCTACAAAAACAGTAAATTCAGACCCAATATATCTTCAAAGCCCAAAGTGTTTGAGCTGTGCCCAAGGTTCAGTATAAACAGATATTGAATCAATATATTCAATAGATTTCATTCAAACTGAACAGGGAAGCTTCATTTAGAACTCTAATGACACCTTGCATAGCCCTGGGTTGATTCAGGGCTTTGGAAGCCCTGAAGATGAATTTCCTGTAGCTCTGGTATTAATTTGAGCATGTTTTCTGCTGTGCTGGCAGCTGCCAGGCTTACAGGAGAGCTGGTAATTCATTTTATCAGATGGTTTTCAAGGGGTGAGACAGGTGCACCAGACTTCACAGACAGAGCCTGGATACCCCACAGGCATCTGTCAGAGGAGAAATTTCCTTCCAGGGTTTTGATAGCTTTATTTGTGTGAAATATGTCAGCGGTGTTTACTTGATAATTAGGAATGTTTGCTTAGCAATTGGTGATGTTTAATGAGGTATGTTGGGACGGAGGGTGTCTTTTCAGGGTCTGAAAAACAGGCATCTGAACATCCTGTGCTGCGGTGCTGAACAGGGAATCATAGAATTAGAGTTATTTAGGTTGGAAAAGACCAAGGGGAAAAAAAAAGAGTTGAGTCCAACCATTCCCCCAGCACTAACCCATGTCCCCAAGTGCCACATTTACACACCCCTCCAGGGATGGGGACACCACCACTGCCTTGGGCCTGTCCCAATGCTTGACAAACATTTTGGTGAAGAAATCTTCCCTGATATCCGAACTAAACATTTTCTGTCACAATCTGAGGCCGTTTCCTCTTGTCCCGTCACCTGTTAGAAACCGACTGTCACCCGGCTGTCCCCTCCTGTCAGGGAGCTGTGCAGAGCCACAAGGTCCCCCTGAGCCTCCTTTTCTCCAGGCTGAGCCCCTTTTCCAGCTCCCTTAGCCGCTCCTGGTCCTGCAGCCCTTCTCCAGCCCCTCCATGTCTGTCTTGTCACGAGGGTCCCAAAACTGTCCCAAAACTGTCCCAAATTTTCTGCGTCCCCCCCGCATCCCGCGCCCCCTGCGCACTCCCCGACAGCGCCACGCGAGGGCGCCCGCGGGCCGCGCTCCGGCCCCGCGTCCCGGGAAAAGCGCCGG
>VZTG01009978.1:335902-418004 GCA_013397845.1 Melanocharis versteri
GGGAAAAGCGGGCTGGAATCACCGCCCGACCCCGGGAAAACCGGGAAAAGCGGGCTGGGATCATCTCCCGACCCTTCCATCCCGGGAAAAGCGGGCTGGAATCACCTCCCGACCCTTCCATCCCGGGAAAAGCGAGCTGGAATCACCTCCCGGCCGCGCATCCCGAGAAAAGCGAAACTCTTTGCAGAACTCTTTGAATTGCAGATACTTTAAGAATTCATTATAAATGTAACGGGATTTCAAAATTATCCACATTATACCTGGTTTTAATGTTTTTTGTACTTCACGGTGGCTTTGTAAAAAACCCGTGCCAGCTGCTTTCATTTTGTGGGTGATTTACAGCAATTCACCCTCCAGCGACTGCTGTGCTCCCGGGGTTACAATCTCCCACAGTTTTTTGTCTGCTCTTTGTTGCTCCTGTGCAATTATTTCTGTGGTACAAGGGGATAACTCAGATATAACCATATGAATGTTCCTCTGATTACTTGCGATGCCTGTAATACACCGAGGAAGATTTCTCAGCATTAGGAAATTCTCTGGCAAATTCCAGCAGAAACGAAGAGCAGGGAATTTAAGTGTTTTAGAACTGAGTGGTTGAGGCCATAAATACACACCCATCCAAAGGGTCAGGCAGCTGGGAAATGCCAAGGCCCTACAGCTAAAATTACCCAGATCCTGCGTTTAGAGTGGAGGCTTTTCCTGGGGATTCAGCCCCAGAGGCAAATAACTGGTGGTGGCAGGGGTGAGGGCTGCAGTGGCAGCTCACAACTGTCCCACCATCTCCAGTCCATAAACACACCCCACACAATGGATCTCTCCTTTCCAGCCCTCTGGATGTGATGCAACGCAAGTTTTTATTTTCTTCTTGATTCAGACTTGCTGATAACATTATTCCCCCCCAGCAAATATCCAAAATCTTTCCTTCTTTACTCACAAAAGTCAAGTCATACCTCGTTTCTCTACTCCTTGATTCTCCTTACGAGTCCTAGTTTGGGCTGAGAATTTCCAGGTGAAAAAAAAATTCCTTCCTGAAGAAAATGCAAGTAAACCAGGCCTTTTTTTTCCTTTCCTTTCCTTTCCTTTTTTTTTTTTTTGAATAGGAACATGTGTGTGTTTTGGGTATTTTTCCCAGCAATAATGGACCAAAGCAACCGAGCATCCATCTCCTTCACCCACACAAGATGTCAGAGAAATCCCCTGTATCAGGCAGCATCTTTCCCCTGAGCAGTTATTTGTATCCAATAGCTTCCTGATTAAATAATTTACCGGCACCTTGCATATTTATAATTTTTTAATGAGATCAGCTGTGAAAGTTAACGATGTGCTGTCAAGGGCGGCTGGGAGGTTTGAGACACGTGTTGGACACACTTTCTTCTCTGGCTGTACAAATGTGTCCCCAGCCCCAGCAGGTGACATGGCAGTGGCTTCAGGGACTTCCTAGAGGGCAGAAAATAGAGAATACCCAAAAGCAATGCCTGAAACATCAAATAAAGCCTCTGCTATTATGGATCTTAATCAAGCCCTGGGAAGCTGTTCCTGAGTTCGGATGTCCTTTGTGGATTTTGTGTTTTTCTCAGCAGGTGGGTGGCAAGCAGATAATATATGGGGCTATCACAGGATCCCCCTTTCTCAACCATAGAATTATAGAATCATAGAATTATTTTACAATTATGGAATGGCCTGGGTAGGAAAGGATCTCAAAGCACATTTAGTTCCAACCTCCTTAGATATCTCCCAAGGCAGGATTTCAGCAGCACCTCCAGGTTCACGTAAAGGCCCTGTAGCAGCTTCATTTCCAAAGCTGTACAGACAAATGGTGGAATATAAAAAGAAAATATGGCTTGACTAGGTCTTCACAGAAAAACATCAGGAGAGGTAGGAGTAGAGTCTTGAGGCAGGAAACTTGATTGTGAGAACATCCCTGCATGAGGAACCTCACAGCAGCGGAGACCTGAGCCAGAAAATAATTATAATATTAAATATTTGTGTCCGATAACCTCTGGAGGAGATCACTGTGGGAGTTCCCCTCCAGTGTCACTAAACAGGGCGTTGTGACTGCTTTTCTTCCTGATTGTCCCCTTCACCTGCTCCTGGGTAGGCCAGTAGGTAAAAATAAAACTCTTCAGATAAAAGGTGTTATAAAGTGCACACAACCTTTAGTCTGATCACACTGACCACGTGTCTTAGTTTGAAAAGACAGGAGTATAATTCTGAAATTGAGGAGCTTTTAGGCAATGATATGAGGAAAAAGAATAACAGTTTTTTATTAATATAAATAACAACAGTACCCACTGACAGAGTCAGGAATACAACCTGGCACCCTGTTCAGGGTGGTTGGTAGCAGTCCAGATGAAAATGGCTCTCTGAAGCGCTGATCGGGTAAAAGGAAAAATCCTGATAGTCCAGTGAAAAGCTCTTGTCCTCTGGATATCCAGGAGCAGGAGCTAGCTGGTGTGTCTCAGAGTCCACCTTATATTCAGGTGAGAATGCTTGGCTCCTCCCCCCTGGGTGGAGCCTCTTACAATGGGTTGAGATGACTCATGAGTCATGTGGTGAGTTCTTAATGGCCCATTAGCAGAGATAATGGGCCCTCGGATAGCAGGAGATAACAGTGTTTTAACAGTTTAACAGCTGTTTCAACGGTTGTGGAGATGATAATAGAATAAACCTATTTTTAACCTAGGACACCACGTAAGCTGAGCTTCTTGAGAAGCTTTTCAAGTCATCGAAATTTAGAGCGCGCTGCAAACCACGTAAAAAAAAATAAATTACGTGGTGATGATGCACCCTGTGGAAAACGTGGGTGGGGAATCAGGCCTGGGATTGTCAAAGATGAAATGCAAACTGTGCAGGCCAAGGCTCATTTGTATCACCCAGGATCCTGGCACGGTCCTGGGCAAGTGGCACCATACGGAGCCCAACGCTGACAGAGATGGAAAATTGCATTTCCAGGAGCAACACAGCTGCCTTTGTGGGCATTAATCAACAAACTGAAAAGCTGAAAATGGAGGGGAAATAATTACTAATGATGATGATGATGATGAGAATGATGATAATAATAATAGCAATAATAATAATAGCAATAATAATAATAATAGTAATAATAAAAAGACACTTGGAGAGATCAAAGGCAAGGAGGCTTTTCTGGATGTGACGGAGGAAATCCAGCCCAACCTTCCAGCATGGCTGTGAGGGGAAATTTTTTGTGCTGTTGGCATCTTGTTGATATGTGCTGAGTTGTGCAAGGCCCAGAAGTCCTTTGGTATACTTAGATTACACAAGTAAAAAAAATAATAAATATATAAAGCATGGTTTCTTTAGATCAAAACTGCCTCTAAGCACGTGTTTAAAAGTTTAGCTGAGAGTCTGAATGTTTTCATTTTCTGAAGGGTAGGCTGCAATAAGCAAGGTGCTGAAATTAAACACAGTAACCTGGTGATTTTAATGAGGTTTTAAATTACTGGTACACAAATAGCCACAGCTGAATTAATATTAAAAAAAAAAAAGTGGCAGAGCATCCTGATGAGGCACCAAGTCTAACCAGGGGATTAATCACGTTAGAAAGCAGTACTGGGGGAAAAAATTATATTTTATAAGGAATGGAAAAACAAAGAATAATCAGAAAACTGCCTGTATGCTCCATGTCATTAAGGAAGGGAATGAAATGAGAAGTGACAAAAGTTAATTTTTTGTAAAGGCTTTGGGAAGGATTTTAATACAAACAGCAAAATCTTGTTATGGCATGTAACCATGAAAAGGAAAGAAGCTGGATAATTGTGCAGGAAGGATATTTTAGAGCTTGGAGTTAATCCACATAAGGCCCAAAATTAATGGAAGTTTTGCTTCCTTTCTGTTCAGAGATAAAGAAAACAAGCACTGCAGAAACAAAATAAATTAATAAAGTGAACCAGGGTATGAAAATGGAAATTACTTCATCAAACTGCTGCATAAATGCAAACTGTCTGCAACAATTGATAGCAAAGAAAATGAAAGAAGCTGGTCACGAGAAATGACATCTGACACCGTTATTTCTGAGGAATGGATCAAATTACAGACCAACAACTTAAAATAAATAAAGTAAGGTAAGGAAAGGCTGGATGTGGCCCTGAGCAACCTGGGATAGTGGAAGGTGTCCCTGCCCACGACAGGGAGTGGAACAAGGTGGTCTTTAAGGTCCCTTCCAACCCAAAGCAGTCTGGGATTCCATGAAACAGGAAGAAGCAGCAAACTTAACTCTTCAATTAACACCTCTGAGAAAAAAAAATCCTATTTTCATGTTAAAATGGGACATAATGGCACAATGCTTGAAATGAAGGAGCAGCCTGCATTAGCAAGAGCTGTAATTTGCTGTGTCATTGGATGTTGCAGTACACGAGGATAGGGAAAGACATTTGCAGACAGCGCCATCCCCACAAATTTTCACACCAAAAAAACCAGTGGATAACTTCTTTACACAGCCAAAAATCTCAATTATTCGTGTATGAAGGATTTGGGAGTCCAGCAGATCTCTCTTGCACTCAGGCTATGTCCTGCCTTGGAAATATTCATGAGTTGGTATTGCAGCTGAGCACACAAATACATGGAAAAGCTTTCATGGAGATCCTCTGAGCGACGTTGCTCAAAGTGTGGCTGAACAAAACACAAATGCCACACCAGTTTTAATAAAAAGGATAAAACTGGCAGCAGTTCCTGCCAGCATAAACACATGGAAATTTTGAGCTGATCTTTCTCACCCTGACTGGAACTGTAGGGAAGGGGAAGATGGAAGTCAACGGAATCACGGAATGAGATATTGCTCATCATGGACATTTAAATTATTTCCCCAGAGGCTGTAATTTCTTCGAGGAATGTGCTCACTCTAACTCATTTCACACACTAATCGTGCCTATAATTTGTTCTGAGGATTTCTGCCCTTCTCTGGTTTGTTTTTGGTCCTGTCAGTCCTCTGGGATGGCATCTCCCACTGAGTGTCCCATTGGGCACCCTGAGCCTGCCCAGGGTCTGCTGGACAAGAGCAGGACGGTGCTTGGGGGTCTCAACTTCTGTGTGACCAGGGGCAGGACCTGAGGGAACGGCTGGAGCTGTCAGGGAGGTTTAGGTTGGATCTCAGGAAAGGTTCTCCCCCCGAGGGTGCTGGGCACTGCCCAGGCTCCCCAGGGAATGGGCACAGCCCCGAGGCTGCCAGAGCTCCAGGAGCGTTGGGACAGCGCTGCCAGGGATGCACAGGGCGGGGTTGTTGGGGTGTCTGGGCAGGGACAGGAGCTGGACTGATGATCCTGTGGGTCCCTTCCAACTCAGGATATTCTGTGATTCTGTGAATCTCCCTAAACTGGAATCCTCTGATGGACGGGAGGCACTGCAGTCTGGATTTTGGGTTTGGCACCCAAGAATCTGCAGTCCCAAGCAAGCCTTTCCAAGACGTTGAAGGACCTCTTGCCCATTTTGCAGGAAGCTGGTGGAGACCTGATGGCACCTGGAAACCAGTTAAGCAGAACAGAGTTTGGGGAACTCATTCTCTTTTTTGGGAAGAGCCAACATTGAGCCATTTCCATGTAATTTCCTGAAATGAGGGTGCAGGAGAGGCAGTTCTTGGGTTTCCCCACCTGATGCTTCAGCAATTACTGAGGCCTACTGGGCTCCCTGGATTTTCCTTTCCTAAAAGAGTGGAGTGACCTTTTCCTGAGACTCCCAGTGGGGTGTGACCCACAGAGCTCGGGTGTGCCCTGACCCAGCACAGCAGCACTCACTGAGCTTTAGCACAAACCGAGATGCTGAAAAACCACGGGTGGGTGCAGCTCCTGCATCCACCACCCCAGAGACCTCCCTGGTCACTCAGGGAGATGCCCAGGTCTGGTATGAACTCTGGGAGTAGAGGATTTGCAGCTTGCAGCCTTAGATTTAGGCGCCAAATTCCACCTAAACCCTTGTTTAGGTAATTTAATCCTGTATTGAGTGCAGCCTTCAGCTCTCTCTGCCTCAGTTCACCTGTAAAGCATTTCTGGCCTGAGGCTGGAAGGATTTTGGAAGTGAGTGCCTGTTGCCTTTGGCTTGCAGGGAATTTGTCCAGCAGGGCCTGGAAAGGATTTCATGAGTTCTTGGTACTTGCTCACCCAGGAGGAGCAGCTCACAAATGGATGCCTTTCATTTGTGCAACCTGAGTATATGAAATGTCACCAAATCAGAGAATAACGAATGATGGGGAGGATTCCTTTGCAGCAAACAGCTTGTTAACCGTGGAAAAATGCCCTTCAGTGGCTCTGCTAATTGTTGGGGTATTTTACAGCTGGGAAATTTTGCTTAAGAATCTCCCAGCTACGTAAGAACCACAAAAATTAAGGAAAACAGGTAAGACACAGCATTCAGGACAGACCTGTGTCAGGAGACAGGCTTGTTGGAGAGAATTAAAATCACAGTTTGTTCAATGTAACCAGACAGTGAGTATGCAGTCCTTGGCTATTTATAACTCACAAATAAGGCAAGCAGACAGCTAATATAGCCAGGGGCCAGCAGGAACAGAGCAGTGCAGCTTTATTAGCAAACCTAGGTGGACAAGTCATTTGATATATCCATGTGGGAAAGTATTTTTATGGTCTGCGTGTTGTAAAAGGTCAGAGATGCTTTTAAAATGAAATTAAAGGAAATTAAACCTTATTGAAGATAGCCGTGTCCCTCAGGCGCTCGAGGTCCCTCAGAGGCTTAAAGATTATCTGTAGGGAGAAGTGGGTTAATCACAGGGGACTTCAGTCTGCGTGGAAAAATCCAACACAGACAGATTTGCAGTGGACGCGGAAAGAAACACCATTTAGGAACGTATGGCAATTATCAAGCAATAGAGAATAATCGCTGCTTAATTATAAACTCCTGCATGCAGACTTTCTGACAGGCGAGCTGAAAAAGCAACCCAGCTCTCTGAAAATGCTACAATCAAAATAATTCGATGGAGTTGTGATATTTCAGTGCCAGGAGTTGGGTAATCAGCCAGCACGAGCCAGTCCAGCCGCAGCAGAGGTGTTGGTGGCTTTCACACACCTGGATTTGTGTCTCGCAGGGACGGCTTTGTGCTGGGAAAATCAAATAAAACAACTCACCCCAGCCAGTGACATTCGAGGGGTTTCCATTTACTCTTTGCTGGGTTTCTTGCCTGGAAATATCCGCAGGGATGTGCTGTGGTTTGTCTTTGTGCTGGAGCCCCAGAGAGGCTGTGGCAGCGCTGGGATGGCTCCTCTGCAGCTCCTGCCATCCCTGGAGGGAAGTCACCCATCCCAGGAGAGCCACAAGTGTCCCAACAGCATCCACACACTCAGCTTGTGCCTCTGGAGAGGAAAGCTTCTCTTTGGTTAATAGCTTTATTTTCTGTATCCTTTAAAAAAAATCCTCAAACCATTTATGAAGGAAGCCCGTCGCTTTTTTGTCATTTTTCATGTATTTCGTTAAAAACTGAATCGGTGAAAAGAAGTTTGAACCACTCCCAGTTAAAGCTCCTTTTAAAAAAAGAGAAAAAGTGTATCAGTTTCTTCCCTTAAAATTTTCAACAGATGCAAAATGAAGGAAGAAAAGATAGATATGTAGGAGCTTTTTGTGGTGTTTTCTTTGGAGGCACAGCAATAACCACGACTCAGGCAGCTCTGCCCGTGGGATGATTTCCTCGTGCGTAGGGGCCTGTGGCTTTTGGGACCAGCCTCGAAGAGCCAAGGCAAGCACCCTTAAATATACAGATCCTTTCAGGCATTTCTGATTGCTTACTCATCCCTGTGCTCAGTAGTAATGGTGATTTAGTTGTTGTGAAAAAGTTAGGTATTATTAGCCACGGTTTAGCCCCCCTCTGCATTAAACTGCATTCAAGAATGCTGTTAGCTTCTATTTTTGTCCCAATAACTTTGTTTTCTTCAGGAAAAACATCCATCTGTCATTATTATAAATTCAAGACAGGTTATTCCCCTATCCAGAAAAAATTTCTGTCCACTGTTTTTAGCTCTCAGATACTTTTTATTGCAGCTTTTAAAATATTTTATTTGTGCCAGTGAAGATATGTACTTTCCTCAAGAACCAAGTCGATATTAAGTGGTCGCTGTGTTATCTTGAAATAAATGGGATCATCGAATCATGGAATTATAGAATTATATAGACTGGTTTGGGTGGGAAGGGACCTCAAAGCCCATCCAGTGCCACCCCTGCCATGGCAGGGACACCTTCCACTGTCCCAGGCTGCTCCAATCCCTGTCCAGCCTGGCCTTGGGCACTGCCAGGGATCCAGGGGCAGCCACAGCTTCTCTGGGCACCCTGTGCCAGGGCCTCCCCACCCTCCCAGGGAGCAATTCCTTCCTAAAATCTAATCTAAACCTACTCTGTTTCAGTTTGAAGCCAATCCTTGTGTCCTGTCACTCCATGCCCTTGTAAACAGTCTCTCTCCAGCTCTCCTGCAGCATCTCTAGGTGATGGAAAGCTGCTCCTTTATCCTTTTCACTTTTAATCTTTTCATCTAAGCCCATATTTGATTTTTATCTCGATGTTGGGAAAGGCGGTAGCAGAACAGAATAACACTAAGTGTTTGTGTGCATTTGAACTCTCCTGACACTTCAAACCCAAGGGCAGCAAGAAATCAACCTTGTTTTGCTACAGCCTGAGCAGGAAGAGAGAGAGCAGAAAACTCCAGGGTGGAAGGCAAAGATTTTATGATCTTCCATTTCTCTCTGTGCTGGAAAGGAAATGTCCTTGAACAGAACGATTCCAAGAGTGGCACAGCTCGTGACACCAGTGTTTCCTCACAGACCTCTCTGCTCCTCAGCCTCTCCTACAGCAACATGAAACGAAACTCCTCTCGTGCTATCAAAATTAGGGCAAGCTGTGGTCATTAAAAAATTGGGGGAAAATTAATTTCATCTATCAAAGCATAACCTTTCGCACAGAGCAGCCTGGAAGAATGCAAAGCCCAGTGAAAAAGATGTAATTTTTATTTCCACCACTGCTTTTGATCTGAGTTTTGCTGGGGAGGGTCACAGGGTTTTTATATTTTTAATTGCTCCTGGGAGCAAAATCTCAAAGAGTCCACTTCAATAACAAAATAAGCTTTGAATTTAGTGAGTGGAAATCAATAACTTAATGGGGAAGAGTTTTCTTTTTGTTGGTGAAAAAAGCAGTTTTACCTTCTAGAAGCAGAGCATTTCAGCCTGCATGGGTAATTTAAGACTTGCAAATGCAAGAGGATGTTGTTAAAAACAGAGGCCACAACGCAGAGAGTGAGTGCAAGCAGAGAGGTAAGAGCACACTGAATATCACTCAACAAGTAACACTGTGGACTGAAATGTTTGTTATTCCCCATTTTAACTTTTCACTAACCATTCGGAAGTTTATATTTCCTGTTATCTTTTCTGTAAGAGCAGACGTCTCTTTTTCTAACCTGAATTAATCTTATTATTTGTCATCTTAAAAACAGGAATAAAACCAGGTCACATGCTTAAAATCACAAGAATCTTTTGAAATGCTCAATTTTCAGTGTCTTTAGAAGAATTCTATTAATTTAAATCCATTCGATTTCTTTTTTTATTTGCAACAACTGATGCAGTTCTACTGGAAAATATTTATTCCCTTGGCTAAGAACAGTATTGATACCATCTTTAATTCATGTTGCTATTTTGTCAGTGGCAAACCATAATATTTCCAGTGTGTAAGAAATGTTTCCTATACACCATACTGCATAAAAAGGCATTAAAATCAACCCATTCCTTCAGAGAGAAAAGAACTGGTGGGACTGGGAGAAGGTTTCCATCCCTCTGAGCCAAATGTTCTTCTGCTTAGGCCAAAAAGCAGCAACCCCCTGAAAAAAAAGCAGTTTCCTTGTGCATCACCCAGTACACTTGTCAAAATAAATTATATATTATGTACTTAGGAAAAAAGAATAACCAGGGAATTAGCTCAGGCTAATTTAAACCAAATTAATCTACCTCAGGAAAATACAAATCACCAGCTCTCTAATTTTTTTTTTCCAAAACTTTTTATAACTTTGCAAGAGGAAAAACTCCAGAAGCGCAATCCATAGCTGCAGATGCAGCTGCCTGAGACACGAAGAAAAGAATTTCTTTCTCTGTGCCTCTGACATTTTTCTTGGGTAAGAAAGATATTTAAGCTTCACAGCACAAATATCAAGACTGCAGGATCTTCGTATTTCTGGGATAGACTCATGGTGTGTTTGACTCTGTGAGATGAAGCTGAAGAACCAGGACAGTCTTTTTGGCCCATCCTTTACGTGGTCTTGATTTTTGTTTTTTTTAAGGGCAATGGTTTATCTGCTTTCAACTCCAGTGTGTTCTGGGGACTCCTGGCGATAATTCCTTACTGAGAAGCCCAATTGCACCCATTTTTATTTTTTCCTTCCCCGCCACTTTAGCTCCCAACAAGCCTCCAGAAACACTTTCTGGGGATGAAGCTGTGAAAATCCATAGTGATACCAAGAGTTTATCAGCTTCTGGTTTTTTTCTAAAAATATTCGCATAAATAAAAAAAGGTCATTTGCAGAGATGTTCGTGAAGATTGTACAGGAGGAATTGCAAAGGTAGCACAGAGGAAAACGTTGGTTTTATTGAGGTGAGCAGGTGAATGATGTTTTTACAGGCTGCACACAGCTCGCGTTGTGCTTATGCATTTATATCTACACATACTTGTGTGTACCTGTAGAGAAACCAAAAAAATGTGCCAATGCCAACCCTCGAGCCCACTGAGGACCTTTGTGACCAAAATGCCCTCATGAAATGGAAAGCAAGGTGAAAGCAACCCCACTTGGTGAAGCTCCTGAAAACCTGACTGCAGAGCCAAGCGTTCCTATTTATGATCACTGATATGGCAAAGCACCAGGGGTTTTTGGGCTGTTTTTGACAGGGTTTCCTCAAAAATCTTCATCTTTGTCACTGAATAGATTGCAAATTCTTGTGGGCCAGGAATTTTTCGAAACTGGCAATACCTGCTATGATGAAGACATGGTTTCAGCCATTCCTCTGCTAAAATCAGTACCTGCTGAGATACCGTCTTGCATTCCTGAGATTTCTGGGAATTTTGTTTGTTTGTTATTCTGATATACAGAAAATCCAAGGCAACTGGGGAGATATTCCATCCTTTGGAAAGGCTGCTGAGCTGAAGCTGTAAGGAATGGTGTACCCAGCAGCGTGGCTTCTGTTGTCACGGGTGTGCTGGTGACAAAGTTTTCTCCAAATGAGGAATTAAATGACTGGATTGCAGCCGCTGTCTACCAGCACAGGCACCCCAGGGATGTGAGATTTGTCACAGGAATGTGGAGAAAATCTGGGAGAGGCTTCTGGGGAAGTGCTAATGACACCTTCTGGAAGAGTCTGTGGGAGCCCCCACTGATACATGCCACAAACTCTGCTGGCACTGAGGGGCTCCCGGGCTCACACACGTGTCAAAAGCCATGTGCAAAGTCCTGGAGGACTTCCAGCTTCCTGGGCCCTCTATGGGTACAGCAATATCCACAGGGATAGAAATAAAGAAGGCATTTTATCCCAGAAGTGCACACGAAATGGATCCTTGATAAAAAATAATTTACAGCGGCGATGAAAAAATACACAGGATAAAACCCCATTCCAAAGCCAAATCATCCTCCCCAACTGAAGACCAACCACAGACAAAACTAATAACTAGAAGCAATTTATAAGGAGCTGAAAACACCATGAGAATAGGGGAATAAAATACATTTTGACTAGAACAATATAATGTTATTGGCAACACAATGGCATACAAGCCTCTGGAGGTGTCATGCTGTCTTCTTTGATTAAAAGCTTGAAGAGAAGCATGAGTATTAATTTAGAAAAACTGTTTATATCTTCTGTCTCTCTAGAATATTATTAATTGGAGTGTGCAAAATTAGGTCTTCAGAGCTCCTGCAAATTACAGTAAGCAGCAAGTCTTTATGCAGAAGGATAAAGCGAGGATTTCAGAGGCTTTGGGAGAAGTAATTAAGTTCTGTTACTTGCAAGTGTGTTTGTTTACAGGAAGAACTTTCCCCACAGAAGTGGACACAGTTATTTTTCTTTGTTTTCCTAACAAATATTTCCTGAGGGATGACTACCAAGATTAATTAATCTTATAAAGTCTAAGGCAGGAAACATCTCACTGCTGTGAGAGACTTGAAAATCTGAATTAGTTGTTCTGGATCCTCGGGCTCCATTGCTTGGGCATCAATAATATCACCCCATCCAAAGGCAAGGGACAGCTGAAAAAATGTCATTTGCAACAATTCCTTTCTTTCAGCTGGCTAAGGAGGTGAATTCCACTTTTAAATGGGTTCAGGTAAGGCAGACACAGCTTTCTGATCTTTCCTTTAGTGACAGCATGGGATCCATGACGAGCTTTAGTCCTGGGTATTTGGTGGTGTGGCAATGGCAAAAGTGTTTTATATTCATCCCTCCTTTTAGGCTTTGAAATCAACATTCATCGTTCCTTTTCTACCTTCTTTCTTTTTAATCCAAAACCATCCTTCACTTATCTCTTGATACTTTTAAGAGATCAAATCTGGGGCTCAAGCACAGACAGAAAACCCAAAAAATCATAGATTGTTTTTGTACCCTGGAGTAGTAATTTGAAAAAAATTGGGGTCATATTGTGGTCTAAGTACAATTAAATTATTCCCTAATTTTCACCGCAGTCTCTTAATGGAGGCTTTAACTCCCAAGCTCTGCAGGTCAATCAGAGGGATGGTATTTTCCCATGAATAAGGGTTAAAAGATTGGGACCCCAAATCTGCAGCTGGTGCTGAGCAGAAAAGCAGTGGCTGGGAGGATGATCTATGCTCAACTTCCAGCTAAAGTCATTACACTGAAAGCAAAGGAGCTCGGGGAGTGCCCATTGCCCAAATCCAATTTTCATAGCAATGTGTTGCTGAGAGCACAAATTACTGAAAATTTGCCAATCCAAAGGTAATAGTCACAAAAAGCCTTTCCAGTAAAAGTGGAAACAGCCTCTCAGTTAGAAGTGCTGCTCTTCCAATAAAGCACAGGTGGAATAAACCGCACATAATTTCAATAAATAAAACAAAACGCAAGGAAAACGCAGTTGTAAAAATATTGGTGAGAGGAATTGCATTCTAACACTGAGCACGTGGAAATAAACCCTTTTGGAATGCTTACACTCCAGCTGAGTTAGAAGTAAAATAAACCTCCATGTGTAGCCAAAGACCGATGGATTTCTTGGTGGGAGGAAAGTCAAATAGTTGAGTATTACCAGTGGAAAGGTGGGAATGCTGGATCCCAGAAAAGCCTGAAGTTTGTCTGCTAAAGAGACTTTTCCCCATCTAATCATTTCACTGCCCCTCACATATGACGTATTTCCCTGCCTTGTTTTCTGCCAGATTCTCTCCCATATTTGTCCCTGTCCATCCCCATGGGAGATGATGTGGCTGCTCAGTTCCCAGGTCTCTCACACATCCCACATCCCACTGAGGGTGTGTCCTGTCACCCCCTCCGTGGGTGCATCTGCCTCACCAGCCTTGGGTGGGGGTCTCCAGAGGTCATAAACTTATTGCCTTTGACACTAATTAATGATTTCCTTTCTAAATGTGATAATCCAGTGTCTAACCTGCCTGGGACGTGTGTCTGTGAATCCCTGATCATTGCTTTACCCCACAGGAGGGAAGAGTTTGCTGTCATCGCCTGGAAGCTGAGCATGTCCCTCAGTCCCAACCAGAGGCTTACTGATAAAAAGTCAAACATTGTGAAAGACAAACTTGTTAAAAATACAATTAAACCCAGGGGGTGCATAAGGAATAATACAGCTTTGATGTGGTTCAAACCTATAAATGCGAGTGAATGCTTCCACTTTGGCTTGTGCTGATTTCTTTGGCCAGTTTGGGTGGGAATTCCAGAAAAGGGGAGTTGGTTCCATGTGGATGCTCCAGCACTGAGCCAGCCTGGCTTTACCTGGCATGGCATTGGGCTGAGCTGTTGATAGGCATCACATCTGCTCTAAAGGAGAGCTTGTGTGGAAAACTGTTTTGGAAATCAAGGAGTTCGATGGAAAATAAAGACTTATTCCTCTCAGTGAAGTTTGATTGCTGAGAGTCGATTTGGTGCCTTACGAAACAGGAAAAATATTTTCTGCCTCAGGAAATACGCAGGTTAACTGGATATTACTTTGAATATTTTAATATTCTGGCTGACACACCTGTTCCAAGGAGACACAAACTTCTCTTTCCTAATGGCAGTTGATAATCTGGCAGCTGGTGGAGGACCACTGACGAAGATTGTTTCAGAGGAAGATTGTTCTGAAACATGATTTAAACGGTACCCTGGGATTTATAAACTTTAATTGGTCTCAGTTCGAATGCTTTTGTTTCCAAGCAGACAGAAAGTGCTGATGCTTGTCCAGGGCTTGTGCAGTGCTCCTGGGCTTGGGGTGGGGGTCACTGGGTGCTTTTTTCCCCCGTGCTCTCAGGGAAACTCAAATCTCTGCCAGCCACAGGAGAGCACATGTGCTGCCACCAGATTTACACAGATGTCATTGTCTGCCGTCCCGTAAACATTTCTTTTCATGATGGCCCAGAAAGAGAATCTAGTTCACTTCCTCCAGGCTACGCAGAGCTAACTGGGATGGAAAAGAGTAAGCAAATACGTGGAAAAGAGCCAGCAGTGGGAAGGAGCGGCTGGCATCCCCGGGAAGCAGAGTGCCCTGCGAGGGAGGCTTTCCTGAAGCTGCAGGAGCACAGGGCAGCCAGCTGGGCTCGTTAAATGCACATTTTCTGATGAATAAATCTTGTGCCTGTCGTTTGGAGAGGTGATTCTTCCGAGGGGATGCTCCCTTCCCCAAAGACAGGCACGGAGATGCTGTTGAAGCCCTGCTGCTCGGGGCTGTCCCAGGGCTGCTTCCTCCTCTCCTCAGATAATTGGAGAGGACGTGATTCCAGTGTCCAGCTGGGAATCCTCTGCCCTGGGCACTCGAGCGTTCAGCCTTTCTGCTGCACTTTGAATCACTCCATGATACTTCTATTATTAGCAGCACCTGACCACAGCAAATGGAGCACGTCCTTTCGGGGGGATTGTTTCTGCCCTTAATCTGTTGGTTTATTTATTTGTGAACGCTTTGGCTGAAGGAGCTTATTAAATAATAATAATGCTGGGATACAATCCTGAAACAGCCGGCATAGTGTGTTCTTAAAAACCTGACAGCATCACCACACTGCTGGATATTCAACTTCAACATTGTAATGGATTCAAAAACAGAAACAAAAACAAAACCAAAAACAAACCAACAAATTCCCATGTGTGCTCTTAGATGGGATTAACTACCAGTTTGGTGGGTTTCACTTTCTCCTCCATAATTTTCCTTCTGCTCTTGCTCAGCATGGCAGACCTGACTCACTCGATTGCTGCACAAAGGAATTAACACTGCATTTCTGTGGCATCCCCAAACAGCCAGAGACGAGGTGAAGGGGGCTCTGAGTGATCGTGTGTGAGGAGAAGAGAAGTTGCAGCATGAGAAGCATCCATGAGCACAGAGATCTGTCCCTCCCCTGGCTGAGGGACTTGTGCAGCTTCACCCTGCACCAACTCACTGCAGCTGCTGCTTCCAGAGTTATCCAGGGGGTTGGCATTGCCTTGGTAACTCAGCAAGAGTCTTCTCCTCGCAAAAATTACCATGTTTTAGGTTTTTTTCAAAATATGGGAGTAATTTGGGTGCCCAAACGAAGGGCTTGTGCTATTTCAGTCCTTCCAGGCTGTCTCTGCTGCTGCCTGAGCTGCCCCCCAACCCCTCCACAGCCCCAAAGGAGGTCTCAGCCACCCTCAGGGGTGAGAATGGCACTAGGTGCCTGTGTCTGAGTCATTAAATATCATCTGGCAGCCCTCTTTGCACACAGAACCTGATGGAATCGAGTGAAAGCACGAGAGAAAAATAAACTAAGCAACACTGAGCCTTCCTTAGGATAGGCCTGGAAGTCAGCAGCTTTCATCAGTCTGGGGTAAGGGCCAATTTACTGGGGGGTCCCCTGCAATTAGGAGGCTCTTCCCCTTGCTCTGGAGCTCTGGCAGGCAGCTGAGAGGAGAGACCCTCTGGTTCGAGGGATTTCCTGCTGATTATGGCTTTTCCCCTGTGTTTTGTATGACAGTCAGGCCTCCAAGTACTTTTCCGTAACAATCTCAGTGATGATAACAATTGTCCCCAGCTTAAACAGAGGTGAGGGAGAATCAAGGTGAGGAGATGCTGCCTTCACCATTAAAGCTCTTTGCTTTCCCTGAGCCTCCTGCTGCCTCTTTCAGGGGCTGGGTTATGACTCCTGTGCTCAGATAACACGCTGCCCCTTCCCATCCCAAAGTGGGCTCTGTGGGAAATGAAGCTCTTGGTTGCCTTTGGAATTTCCCCAGCAGCTTCTCTGGAGCAGCTCCTGCAGGAATCAGGGCTGTCACAGCTCCCACTGCAACGGGTCAAACCCCAAATCACACACCTTGCAAGTGTAAAAGATCCATCACCGCTCCCTTTGCTGAGGCTGGGATTTTTATTGGAGCTGCAGCAGAATCAGACATCCTAAATCCGCTGCATTTCAGTGGGATTTGTGTGTCTGATTCCCCTCTGACAGGCTTCCCCTCTGTTCCTGCTGCAGCCACCTCTAAGCCTTTCATCTATTTTGGCAATTACCACGCTATTAGCACCATTTCCCATTAAATCTCACCCTACATCAAGCTCCTGACACATAACAGTGTTATAATACTTCATAACTTCACATTTACCTTATAACATTTTCAAACGAGATGAAATGATTCACTCGTTTGGCAATCTCCCCCTTTTGTGGCACATAAATTATTATAGGAGTCTTTAAAATTGGAGTGTGTCTGTTGAAAATATGTTTCTAAGTGAGGAGGATGTATGAACAAAATAAGCTTTGTGCAGAAATTTTTAACCTGGTAGATTTAAAGCAACGCTGCTCAGAGCTTACGAATGCACCTCTCAAAATCTCTCCCACATCACCTCAGCTGGCTGCTTGCAGGGTGATTTTGCCAGAGTCCCCAGAGAGAATGACCAGATTTTGGGGTTCATGCCTCATTATATGCTTCCTGTGGCTGTGGGCTGATTTACTGCCTCGCACTTGGCTCAGGTGAGGGTTTGGAGAGCAGATCTCCTCCCTGCTGTTGTCTCACCTGAGCACAGGGGTTGAACTCTCACGTAGTCATCACAGGACAATTAAATCACAGCACAGTCAGAGTTGTTTTCATGGCTCTTGCTGGGATATAATCTGGATTTCATAATCAAACAAGCCTGACATAGTTGATCTCGCACACTGAAGTCTGTGGCTCGCCACAAATATGAGCAGCAAATCATGGCCTACTTCTTTTTTTTTCCCTGTACGTATTCTTAAGAGGACAAGTGAGGGCTTTGTGAGCCACCTCTGTGTTCTGGGGCCAAAAAGGGCTTTTCCACCCTTTGTGTGAGTTGGATGAGCCTGACACACATTCTCACAGAATGGGATCCTACCATGGAATCAGAGTCGTTTGTGCTGGAAGGGACCTTAAGGATCATCCTGTCCCAACCCCCTGCCACGGGCAGGGACACCTTCCCACTAGATTTCTCCATTTTTGTGCTCTCTTTCCATAACCAAGTCTGAAACACAAGAATACGGAGCTGATAAACACCGAGTGGCATGAGTTTGTGAGGGGACAAATGCCTGGCTAAAGCCAACAGTAGCCATCCAATATCTCTGTAGGTACCTCATTTCAGCTGGTGGCACTGGCACGTCTCCCCTCAGTGCTCTGCAGAGCTGGAGGCCAGGTTTGCCCCAGGGAGGGTGCTGGGGACTGGGCTTGACCTCACCCAGGGCCAGACAGGGAGACACCCAACACTTCTCACCCACCCCGATCGAAGGCTCCGTGCTTGCAGAGCTGGCAGAAGAGCCTTTAGCAAATCTCCCGAAGATGGTGCAAGCAAAATGGACTGGGAGGTTTGCTCACAGCCCTGCTCTCGTTAGCAATTAACACCCCTCCCTCCTGGAGAAGAGTTAACGATTCCTGCACAGGGGTTGACATTTTCCCATCTCCAGAAGTTGCTCCCTGTAGGCAGAATGCCACGAACTGTTAGAATTCCTCCCTAAAGTGACTTGTCACTGAGAGAGCAAGCAGGGAAACAGGAGGTTCACCGCTTGCAATTACCACATCTCCCCTCCTGTTTATATATCCAAATCCATCTGGATCAATCCTGATCTCTCTGGATTGCTCTATCCCCAGTTGTCCCACGACAGCCACCCCTCTTGCACTGCACATGTCTTCAGCCAAAAGTAGCAGCTCATAAATAAAAAAGGGATTTCTACCCACTACATCCTATATTCATACTGCGTACACAGGACTCATTTTGCTTGCATGGAGTGATGTTATTTGATGGCACACAATACCTGTCCTGTGATCCAGGAGCTGAGTGGAGCACAGTGCTTCCCTAACACCTTCCACTTCTCGGAAATCACCTGCACGAAGCTCCAAAGATGCTGACCTCAAGACTGTTTCACACACACACTTTAAAAGTGGCATGGTCGGAGTTTTCCACGTTTCACACTGTGGTAACAGGTCAAAAATAGGCCTTTGCTCTTCTGAGAGTGCAGTGATGCAAGAGGATCCAGGAGAATCAGAGTCAGGGGATATCCAGAGCTGGAAGGGACCCACAAGGATCATCAAATCCAGCTCCTGGCCCTGCACAGGACACCCCAACAATCCCACTGTGCTCCCTGCCATGGGAAAGAAGACAAGGGGCTGATGTACAGCAGCAATCCTCTCCCATGGACACTAAGCCCAGTGCCTCCAGGGAGCAGCCAACGCTTTTCCAATGCCTGCTGCTTGCTGCCCAATTTGTCACCCCCTGGAAAACCCAGCACATCCTCAGGAGAGGGAGGAAGAGCCCAACAGCAGTGATTTCAGGAGTTTGGGCAGTCTGACACGTTCCTGTGGATCCATTCCCTCCTGGGCATTGCTATTGCTCGGGGTGGCAGCAATACCCCCCTGAGCTGTGATTAATCAGTGACGTCCATGCCTGGTGCTTGGTGCACTGCCTGAGCACATCTCTTCGTCTTTTCCAGGGAATCCTGGAATTCTGAATTCTTCTGAATTCGTATTCCGAGAAAATTCTGGTTTTACTGGGAAATGAAGCATTCCTGGACACTTTGAGAAATGTCACATTCGTGGCTCATTTAATCTGCATATTTGTATTTGGGGTAGTATTACATTAGGTCAACTGTTATTATCATTCCAGATATTCACTGATTTCCATATCTGCACCCAGCTGCTCTGTCCCATCTGATGTTATACCAGGAGCTTTTCCTTCTTCATTTTTAATCTTTCTATTTCTTCCTTAGAACAGTTTAAGGGACTGTAAAACCCCCATAATACGGAAGATAAGGTAGTTTTCAAATATAGCAGACCACAGGAAGAAAATCCAATCTTTCAACTGTTTTTATTTAAATTCATTTTATAACCAGGGAGTGAGAGCTTATTGCTCTTTAGAACATGATGCTGAATTTGTCCGGATTTCTCGGTACAGACATTCATCCAGTTACATTTATTTAATGTGCTAAATGACCTTTTAAAAGTGCTTTTCGATGTCATGTAGAATATCAGCAACACATTTTAGAACAGCAGCAATGCAAGTTCTTTTTCTTTCTTACTTCTGCTGTAAATCAAAAAACCAAACGTGCTTGCAGTATTTTTTTCTAACAGTTCTTTGGATCAACTGCAATATCTGTTTTTAAAAAAAGAAGGACCTTCAGTCTTTCCAAGCCATCTCAGGCATTAGAAGAAATAAGAGACTGAGAATTAATCAGTAATTTCACTTATTTGTCTAAAATTTTCATGTTCATAGCTGAAGGGACCTATTAGTCTTATTTTTCCACAATTTGCTTCTAGAGCTGAAAAATACCTGGAGAGTATGGACAGAACACCAAACCCCAGGGGTGTTTGAGATGAGTTACACCGTATGGAAGAGCTTTAACAGAATAATCTTTCAGGATACTAATTGGTTGGTAACACTGACAATTAGTTGCTTCAACTCTGTTTCATTTCCTTCAATTTAGACAGTTAAATATAGATGCAAAGTTTGATAATTACACTCCAGTTGGGAGATGTACTAAAAACAAATAAGCTGTGTGTCTAAATTGATTAGCAAATTTGCATAAAGCTTTCTTTAAATGCAAGATGTATTTTTCATTACTGTGTAATTATTCATTAAACACCAGCTGTTAAAAATCAAGTTAATGAAATATGAAAAAGTGTAGGATAACAATCAAAGTCAACTCATTTCAAAAGCATTTTCTTAAAAGGGTTCTTCAGAAATAAACACGTTTGATTTGAGCCAGTGAAACTTGTCACACAAATCCGAGGAGGAGAGGATAATGTTTGCTGAGGATTTCATTGTGAAAACAAAAACGTTCCTATTTCCAAATACCATCTTCATGTTGGTTTTCGAGAATCAAACATAACATTTTACCCAAAGTCTCCTAGAGCACCGTGATATTTAAGCTCTTAGGAAGTTTATGGGAAAGCAAAACTCAACGCTCCTTTTCTGTCAGAAATATTTCCCAGACTTTCACTGTCAATTACTTCTCATTCTAATTTAAACAAGAACTTAATTGCATTCTACACATTTGACTGCTTCCATATGGAATGAGACCACAGTGAGGTTTGGCAGACCACAGAGGTGCTGCCATTTGGAATCCTCTCGTGAACTGCAGAGGCAGGAAAATGCAATGGCACAGAGGAATTCTTCTGTGTACAGAGGAACACTCCTCAAATAGCAGAAGCCTTTACATAAAGACATGTGTGCTCCTCAGCTGCAGCTGGGACATGGAAAGCTCCTGGTTCTGGTTATTCAGCAGAACTGTAGAAGGATTGGAAAAGATTTGGGGCCTCTGCTCCTCAGTCACCTCCCTGCTGCTGATCCGGCATCTTTTCAACCAACTTTATTCAGGAAAGCCAGGAGTTTGGGACACGGAGAAACAAAGAATTACAGATTGGTTTGGGTGGGAAGGGACATTAAAGCCCATCCCCTTAAACCCTGTCCAGCCTGGCCTTGGGCACTTCCAGGGATCCAGGGGCAGCCACAGCTTCTCTGGGCACCCTGTGCCAGGGCCTGCCCACCCTCATTGTAAAAACATCGTCCTTAAACCTGGTGTAAACTGATCTTCCTTCAGTTCCAAACCATCACCCCTCGTCCCATGGCAGCAGGACCTGCTAAAATATTTGTCCCCAGTCTGTCAAACTGCAAAGTCTGACAAAACTCATGCAGCTGCATTTTTCAGCCTCTCTGCCAGTTAAGCAGCAAGAGTTGTCATACATAAACATTTTTTTTCAGAAATCTGATATTATTCCCTGCTGCCAATTAGGTTTAGCATAAGCAATTTTTTTTCCCCAGCTCTTTTTCCACTCAGTGGAAAAGCTTGATGTTTTTCTGCCTAAGTCCAGCTGAGAAGGCAGCAAGCTGAGTGATTTGCAGAATGGAAAGTTGAAGGCAGCATGGATACAGCAAAACATTTGGTTTTAACTTTTTAAACGGAAGCAAAAGGTTTGGATGGGCCCAAATCAAAGCATGTAATTTGGATTTGTTAAACGAAATCAAAACTCTGGATTGCAGTCTGGTCTGACACGAGATGCCCACAACATCTGAATGTTGTTTCCCTGGATGCATGATGATTCACGGACACCAAGCTGACATCACTGTGGTTCTTCAAGTCTGGGAGATAAATCACATTGAAAATCAGTTTTCTAACGTTATGGCAGCCACAGGGAAAGGGCAGAGTAGCAGGAGGGAGGTGAATGTCTTTGGGTTGTTGATAAGAGAAGAGAGAGTGGTTTTTAAGCCAGTCTGCTGGCTAAGCCTGTATTACACTGGAGATGATGTTTGGGACTTCTACCCTATTTTGGATCATTTGTCATGGCTTCCTAATCCTGTTTTATTCCTCAGAGCTGGAAATTTTTCCTTGCATGTCTGTATTGCACAAACCACTTGGGTGTGTATCAGCCTTTATCCAAAATGCTCTTTGAAATTCCACTGCCATTGAATTCTAATGGCAGGAGATGTCTACACAGTTTATTAAATATTGAGTGATTACCTTAGCTACAGAGTATTTATTTCCAGGCTGATAATTTTCTGATAAGAAGCTGAATATCTATAATTAACTAAATTAGCTCTAAAGATTGTAATATATCTTATCTACTACAAGGGCCACATAAATGTAAAATACTTTCTGCGAAAGAAATAATGGCTGTTTAGGAAGTTTGTTCATGTTTATGAGCAGAAACTAATTTTTTAAGAATTAGAGTGCCAAGGAATCCATAACTGTATATAATTCTGGCTGTTGGGGCAATAAATAAACTGCAAGTATGAGAACAAACCCACTCCCCACTCTGAAATGCGTGAAGTCACAATTCACAGAAGGGATCAGTGTGTTTTCCTTTGGGCATTTCTTAGGAATAAGAGGTCAAACTATTAAAAGGGATGCCAACCCAGCCTTCAAATTTAGGTTGGTCTTACTTTCCTATCCCTGAATGCATTTACTCAGCTAAGACAGAGAGCATCTTACCGAATTCCATTTTTCAGAGTGAATTCCATGGTGATCAGGGTGTTTTATCACACCTTTACAGGGTTGCCCATGATCACAGGACACTCCTTGGAGCAGATATGACACTCACAAGGACCCAGTCTGAGACAAGCGTTCATCATTTTCACCTGAAGAACGAAGAGATGGAGAGATCTTCGCAGAAACACGCTGAAGATTTCCAATTATCAACAACTAATGTAAAAATTGATTGAAGAAAACCCTTTAGGCTGGCAGACACTTTGCTGAGAGAGATGTGTTGGGAGAGGGTGAAGGCTTTAAATCAGGCACTTGCAGGGCTTGGTTGTCACTCATCTTTCAATCCCATCAAGAGAAAATAGTGGCTTTCTCCATGTGCTGGTTTATCTGCTTTAGGGTGACCGAGATCATACAAACCCCAATGTCCTGAATGATTGACAGCAAACTGACTCTTGGGTTTACCTTTTTCATTTTATTCGGTATAAATATATCAAATATTTCAGTTTCATAACTTGATTCGTGGTCTGCCACTTTGGGATGTACTCACTCTTTCCCAGTTAGTGCAGGAAGGCAACTAAAGCCAATTATTTTTGCCTGTTTGGGAAGTTTTCCCTGTTTGCTGAAAAGCTTAACAAGGGTTAATGAAAAGCCCTCAAATTCTTTCCACTGGTCTTTACATAAGTCTTTCTACTCCAGCAAGCTCAGGGTCAGGCCTTAAATGCTGTGTGCTATAGGGATGGATGTCTAAAGCAAATAATGAGCAGGGGATAGAAATGACATGAATGAGAAATAATCCTGATTCCAGCATAAAGAATGACCTAAAATATTGAAATGCAGTAGACTTGTGTCTTGACAACTCCTGCCCATGCTGCAAATAACAGCAAGACACATAAGTAATAGCCTTTTCTATCTAATCTTGCCAGAATTGCTCAAGAAATATCTTTTGGGGGATTAACTGTTCCTGAACACTTTTTTCAGTGTATCAGCCCAGAAAGCCTTTTTCTTTGTCGTGTCTTTCTTACCTATGAGTTTTTTTCTTTAGACAAAAAGCAACGTTAACCCAGAAAGTGCAGCTTTTCAGATGCTGCTAGAAAAGACCACTTTTTGCTTGTGCCTTTTATGCTGCTGTATTGAGGAATGAAGCAACGCTGGGGACACTCATCTGGGAATGAAATGCTCAGGGCTAACAGAGGTGGCCGACTCAGGAGGAGCAGTTTTAGAGAAAACAGAACGAGGATATTGTTTCTTTTAAAAAAATTCCAACCAAGCCCTTTCCATATAAATTCAGTAAATCACCAAAGGAGAATTTAGTAATATTTTAAAGCAGTTTCCTCTGGTAGAGGCAGCAGCAGATGAACAAGGTGGTTGCAATCAGGAGAGAGCCCAAATAACCCAAGGATATATTTAGAACACATTTTGCTGGGATGGCTGGAAGCCTGAGCAGGACATTGTTTTTGCAAGGAGTGTCACCATTCCCAGTTCCCACTTTTGCAAGTCCATACCCACCTATACCCACAGGTGCTGCCACAAACTCAGTCTTTCTTAAAATCCATGCTCCTTTAATACCCATACAGGCAAAATCCCTCTCTTAATTTGTCTTGGATCTAATATGATACTCCTGACCCAGGAACTGGGTGATGAAAATATAGATTCCATGTTATTCTGAATATCAGATTATCAGATTATCAGAAACCTACATGCCAAGTATAGCATCTTACAGTGGGACAATTAAAAAATTAAGGAAATGAGACGAAGCACTTTGTTACCAGAATCCCTTAAAATACATAAAGTTCTGTTTGGATAATGTATTGCCTCTTGGAATTTTTACTGCAGGTCCTGTGCTGTTTTTCACCCCCATTATGATACAGCTTTCTCTGGTGAAACTCATCCAACACAGTGCTTAATAAAGTTGCACAGCCACTAATCCTGTCCTTTGGTGGATAAGGGTAATATCCTGGAATACCCATGGATTTATCTGTATTTCTGTCTGGACCTCTGTCTATCTGCAGTAATTTTCCAAGAACAATTACAGCAGCCAGGGTTATTTTCATGCTGAGGAAGGAGAGAGGTGTTAAGGAGGAACAAGGAAGGAGGAAGAAGACTTTAAATCCACTTTTCCTGTTATCAGCTCAAGGATGGAGGAGAGAGGGGGTTTTTACCTCCTTCCTCATTATGGGATCTCTGTGGATAACTGGGAGCAAGTTCAGGCTCTAAAGAGCCTCCAGTCCTTTCTGGGGTGGGAACAGGATTTCACCAATTACAGCTCCTACACCTCACAGGATCTGAGCAAAGAAAGGTAATAAATACTTGCTGCTACACCCAGCACCACCATCCACACCAGGGATTTTACACACTGCTCACCCCCTGTGCCGCCACAGCTCAGACTATTCTATTAAATGCCAGAAAATCACACAATTTGGCTCGAATTTGTTGTGGTTTAAACCCTCACGGGGTGTCACCGAGGCAAAATGGCTTTTGAGGAACATTTGTGTGGAACACAGAGCGTTTCTCTGAGCCACTGTCAGCGCAGGTTTGTGTTCACAGTGCCATAAACCTGTGCCATCACTTCCATTACAAACAAATATCCTCAGTGATGCATGTCTTGTCAGAAAAAATAATCTTAAAGCTGGGCTTTGGCAGTGCAGGCCTCATCCTGCGACGCTTACAAAGAAAAAAATTCCCGAAGAATATTTTAAAATAAAAATATTGATTTTAGCTGATTCCCCACTCGGTGGATAAACATGAGGTTTTATCCTGCTTTGGGAAGCCTGGAAATACAGGGTTTGGGTGTCCCTGCTGCAAAGGGAGATTGACTGTCTCTGGAATTACACTGTAATTTTATTAGACTGATAAGAGACCAATGTTTGTTGATAAAGCCTCCAAATTTGTTTCAACATTGCCTTATCATCTCCTCCAGTTGCAACAACCCAACGAGTCTTTTTAAGGCAGGTTTTACTTGTCCCTAAAATTGAATTGAAGAATTGAAGAATTGAAGCCAACCGGCAAATTCTTATGAGATTTCCTTCCGGAAATCATTACAAAGACTCCATGAAAATCATGGGCAGAAATTGTCCAGCTTTTTGAAGATTTGGATTTTCTGCCTTTTCAGTCCTGTTGCCACCTCCATGTAACACATTGGGAAGGAGATGACCTTTAAAGGTCCCTTCCAACCCAAACCATTCTGTGATCCCATGATCCGAGAGGGTTCACTGCCCTGCCAGGGTGAGTTAGAGGATTTCCTGAGGGGCAGACATGCAGATTCTACTAATTGGATTGAACTTTTTATTCTCTGTGAGTGTGCTCTCCAGTATCACTCACTGGAATGCTCTTCCCTTCCCTCAGTTTAGCACCAAAGACAGACTGCCAGACGTTAAAGAGCTCCGATGAGGGAAAAAAAAATGAAGGAAAGTAGCAGAGATTTGAGTTTTTGTTGCTTCCCGCCGCTAACAGGGAAGAAATGTCAGAAGGTTTGCAAGAAAGATGAGAAGAAAACAAATTCAAAATCCACAGTGACCTTCCACAGCTGGAATCAAAGAGGGGGAGAAGCCAATGTACAGGGAGGAGGAATGGTGATAGCTGGAAATCCAAGGCAACAGCACTGTTTGCAAATGAGGAAATATTGCAGAGGTTTGCATTAAGACAGCCTCGATTTCTCTGCACTCAAAGCCATTTTTGAAGCCGTTGTTTCCATTTCAAAAAGTGTACCTGGAAGAAAAGAGAAGCTGCAGCACCTCTGGCTGTGGGGCTGAGGGACATTTCCTGTGTCTCCAGGTGTGGGGATGCTCCTCCTGCACTGCTTCCTCACCTCCCAGGCCCAGAGGATGGGGAGGAACAACTCCTTGAAGCTAATTAAATTATACTGATTTCAAATGGAATTTTTTAAAAAAAACTTTTGTTAGTGGTAATTAACATTTTTTCTTTCACATGACAGAAAAAAATCAGCATTTTGGAAGGAAAGCAAATCCCCATTTGTAGGTTTCTGTCCAAATCTTTAGGGGGTTTGGCTTTCACACGAATAACAGCCCTGGGGACTTGGAGTTAATTTAATAAAGCTAAAACTTGTGATGAAGAGCAAGAGATCCTCAACACTGGGAAAAGAAATCAGTTGGCAACTCCTTTAATTTTTCTCTCTTTACAGCTACCAGATCAATGAGGCACTCAGGACTGCAGAGGAAATTCTTAACATGAACACTGTTAAAGCATTTTCATCTCCAGAGCTTGCCAAGAAAATGCAGGTGTTCCTGAAGCCCCAAGTAATAAAAGCCCAGGGCTCCTGGGTCTGGCTGAAAGGTATTCCTGACAAAAGGAAGTCATCTTTCTGCGTGGGAGATAATTGCAGGTGATGTTTATTATGCCTTGGCTTGATAAAAATCAAAGAGTTATTAAGGACATAGACAAAACTTCACCACTTTCTTCTTTTCTGCCTTATAATTAGATTTTGTGGCTAGAATCTCAGCTATCAGGTGAAATTTAATATAAGAAAAGCAAAAAAATATTCTAGAATATTATGAGATAAAGGATATAACAGCTCACTTCAAAGTCTCTGTCCTCAATTGCTCCTTCCACAAATCTCATATCTTCCTGTGTGTTTGCTTTTTTTCCTTACTCATGATTTCTCTGAACCTTCATCAGAAGAGTGTTCTAAAAAGACAAATGGATTAACCAGTAGACATGGAAACAGTCTACATGAACGTGGATTCAATTAACTTTTCCCATGGGAAGAACTCACTTGAGACAGGTCAGGAGTTCCTGGTAAAAATGAACTGGAGGTATCCCCGTTCATTTACAGCTAATAAATGCACAGTACCGCTGTGGACTGGGTAGTTTTCCAATTTTTTTTCCATGAGGATCTTGCTGAGCTTGGACACCAGGCTGGTTCTGTCTCTGTCTGGGTTTTACACAAGTTCTCTTTGATTCCAGGTAACCCGCATGGACTACTTACTGAGAGGAGCACAGGAGAAAGCAGCCAATACTTGCTATTTCAGTAGGTGATTTTAAACATTCACTGCGTTGGAAAAAGACTAAAGGAGATGGCAAGGCAGAGTTAGAGCTGGCTGAAAGGCTGTGACTGTTTTAGAGGAGTTTTATGCCCATGTTCTACACTAGCAGAAGGATAGGGGCATTGCTGAGCTCTTGAACACAGACGCTGGGGCAGCTGAATCTTGGCAAAATATGAAACCCCTGAAACCAGACCTCAGCACTCTTTGGGTGGAGCTACTGAATGAAAAACAAAATATTAACCCTTGTGGAATTTAGCAGAACTCACCAATTTTGCGTTTGTATTTTTTTATGGAACGTGATCTGCTCCAAGCCCAAGGAGAGCCATCACACATGACCTGCCATAAAACAAATGTCACATTTGCTGTAGAAAGCAACTGGTGTACAAACGAGATCACTCAGAGCTAAAGTCCTCTTTGGTGTCCATAAAGGATCTCAGGATTTGCTCTTCCAGTTTATTGTGATCTTAATAATTTGATACGAGAAGCCAAGATGTTTTCAAAGAGCAGCCAGTGATCCATCTTCCTGGATTACAAGGAAATGCCAGCACAGATGCATTTCTGGTGATTTCCAGCAACCTCAGAACCTGCTGGTTGTGGTTGATGGCCACAGGATTGCTTTGCTTTAACACAGAAACCAAGTGAGGTGAGTATTCTCCTCTTTTTACCCACCATTTACTCATAGAAGCTGTGGCTGCCCCTGGATCCCTGGCAGTGCCCAAGGCCAGGTTGGATGGGGGTAGGAGCGCCCTGGGATAGTGGGAGGTGTCCCTGCCCATGGCAGGGGGTGGAATGAGATGATCTTTAAGGTCCCTTCCAACCCAAACCATTCTATGATTCTATTTTGCTTGTGAAATGTTGACTTAGATTTACAGGTTCTAACCAAAACTCTTTTACACTACTAACATTTTAAAATGAAACAGCTAAACTGATGGCAAGGGCAGGCCACACCTCATTAATAGTGCTTCCCAAACTGTGGCCTGGAAATAACTTATGTATTTTTAAAAGGCTGCTGAGTTCATTGGAGGGATTGCATAATTCCTTCATTACCATGGTAAGCCAGTTAAATCAATAATTAAAATGAGAATTTCAAAGTCCTTAAACCTACTGGACCTGTAGAAAAGCTGCCAGTGAAGAAAGCCTTATAAAACCTTGTCAATATATCACAGATCCAAGGGGATCACGACCCCAAAAGAGCTGTTACAGGGACATAACTTAAGCCTTTAATAGGCTGCTTTGCAATGAGTCTTTTAGTCTCTGAGAGAATGAACTGGATGTCTCCTTCCCTGAGCTGGAATAGCATTAATAAGCTTTCCAGTATATTTAAATTAGTTGTGCAGAATTCGCAGGTGACACACAAGGAGTTGAGCCCTGAAGTCCAAAATCCCAGCAGAGTAAGGGAGGCAAAGCAAAACCAAGCTCTGCAAAAAAATATGTATGCTCATGGAAATGAAATGTATTTTTGAACCCAAACTCTTCTGCCCAGCCTGCGGCAAAGATCCAAATATCCTTCGTTAATAAAGCAGACATATTTGGTTAGATCATCCCCATATGTATCATAACCTCCTCCCCTGCAGAACTTATTAGAAAGAGCAGAAATGCTATCAGTTAAAAAAAAACCCCGAACAAACCAAACCCCAAACCAACCAAGATGCAAAAATCAAGTATTGCAATCACAAGATAACAAGGTTAATAATGGACATGTCATGGAAAAAAGTGAACAGATATGAATATCCACATAAAATTGCTGTAGTAGAAGAAATTATGAAAAATTGAATATTTAGCTAATTGCTAAATGGAAGTTTACAAGGGTGCATGCTCATAGATGACTTTTTATATAGAAGCAGGCACTGACATCTACGTATCATTTTGAAAGCCTTCTGTTCAAGCCTCTATTTTCATCTTTGCTGAGTGAGAAGGAGCCAGCCCAGTTTAAAACAAGAGGAAATTGAAATACCACACATCTAAAAAGAGCAAGTGTGACAAAAGTGATTTCTGCTCTGACATTTTGAAGGAGTACAGGGTAAAGCGAGCAAATTCTATCTAGAGCAGTGTAGATGTGACAGGTGTCACTTATATCACTTATATCACATATAGGACCGATATAAAATGTAACATCTAGCAAATTCAGTCCTGCCTTTCCTCCACAAAAATTGGGAATTAATTTGCTTTACCTGTCTTCAGACAACCAGGAATATTTGGTGTCTTTAAATTAACAACTGCCTTCCTTCCTCCTCTGCATTTCAAATATCCAGCTCTTTGCCCAGGACAGTTTAAATCCCAGAGTGACAGCACATCACAGGTGACATTATGAGAGGTCACCCCGAGCTTAATTCTTTTCCCTGAATAAAAACTTTCCAGTTCCACCACCTTCCCACTTGGATACAGGCCCCTCAACCTCTTCAAGCCCTTTCCAGGTCCCCATAACAAGTACAAACTTCCCAGGGCAAAGCAAAGCTCAGGGCTGCTGCATCAATTCACAAGGCAGCTCTGATTGCAAGGATAATTCTCTTTCAGCTGCTGCACAAAGCATCCTGGAGAGAAAGGGAAATGGGAAACTGGCACAGATTTCCCAGAGAAGCTGTGGCTGCCCCTGGATCCCTGGCAGTGCCCAAGGCCAGGCTGGAGCAACCTGGGACAGTGGAAGGTGTCCCTGCCATGGCAGGGGTGGCACTGGATGGGATTGAAGGTCTCTTCCAACCCAAACCATCTAAGATTCTAAATTATTTCAACACTTCCTGGAGGCTGGAAATCATCCTTCCTAGAAAGGTTTGAAACAGAAAGGGTGTTGGTGTGTGCTGAATAATTCTACAGGCTGCAGTATTATGGATATACTAATTTAATTCTGATTTAAATGTGATGGAATTTTATTTGTTTAATTGGAGTTTTTCAACATCCCTCAAAGATGTTAATTTTCCCATTAGTTACTCTTTTATTCATTAGCATTAAGCAAGAGGCGAGGAGTAAAAATAGGTTGAGAACAAAAAAAAAAATCAGAAAACCAAACTAGAAGCCTCTTATATCTTTAAAAGCATAAAAACGTAGCTAATTATTTTTTGTTAATAAATATTTCCTGGGGTGAGAAATGGCAGTGCAATTAAAATCTAATGCCCAAGCTCTATTTTGAGCCCCCCTTTTTGTCTTTGAGGTGAACAAGATAAAGCAGGTACATCCACACACTCTCTCCTTTAAAAGAATGCTGTGCTAACAGAGCTCCATATGAAGATGAAGTGTGACTCAATATCTGCATCACTGATGGTGCTGATAGGGAGTGATTCTAAAATATGAATTGTGAACCAGGCCCCATGCTGGAATGTGTCATTTAACATCCTGCATTTGCCAGAATAACACAGAGGGACCAAGTCCCTGAGCTGGCTCATCCCCTAATTGGTCCCCAGGAAGGAAGCTCTCACCTGGCTCCAAAGGAACCCGGGGAAAGGGAGAGTTCTGCTGTCCACCTACACACACATCCACCCACAAACCTCCCTGACTCAAAGCTTCCCACGGCTTTCTGCTCTTCCTGCCTTGATTTGATTTCCTCAGCTGCCCTAAGAGTCCTTAAAAACCCATCCAGCAGGCAGGAGTGCCAGGAGCACCAGCCACGTGCCTGCGGACCTGATGTTCCTTCAGTTCCATGAAGCAAAGCAGCAGTGACAGCCCGAGCGTGAATAATTCACCAGGAGGGCTCTGGGGAGCAGCTGTGGAGCTGTCCCGGCACGCTCAGCTCCAGGGCTCTGAGGTGAAGCACTGGAGGGCTTCTCTCCCCACACCCCCAGAGTGCTGGCCCATGAGAAGCCGTGTGGCTGGCCAAGATGTCCCAGTTTGTCCCAGTGTGCCACACACGGGACCTGCTGGAGAGGAAGGAGCCAGGCAAGAATCCACCGGCTGATGCTCATTATCTGGGGCTAGGGAGAGTAGGGGCTGAAGCAAATTAGGTTTTGGTTAGTGAAGGTGGCTGGGAAGGTGTAAAGGGCACCTCTGACACCTCCAAGAGGGACAGACCTGTGGCTTCTGTCTCCATCAGGAAATCCTGACAAGGGTTTGCATGGCAGTGGCTGAAGAGAGACCCAGGTCAACCCACACGGGTGCCTAAAGAGCTTCCTTGTCTTCCTTGGACCCAGTGGTCTTAGATTTTGTTCTAACCCAAATGACTCAGGGATTCTATCCCCAGTTCTATCCCAGGATTCCATCCCCTGGGGAAGGGGGAGTGGCTGTGCAGTGCTCAGTCGCCAGCTGGGGTTGACCCTCGACAGATGCCCGGCAGATTCTTTCCTCCTGATTTGTATAAAGGGAAGCCATTTGATGGGTCCATCATGCTCCCTTAGGTACACATGATAAATAAACCCAGAGGTGTTCAGCAAACCCCCTGTGCTGCAGGGATTAGCAGCAGGGGAATTAATTATGTAAATCACTTGGGCCTTCAGAATACAAAATACACACCGAGACTCAAATCACTCACAGAGAGAAAACTTCAGCTTCCTCCCGAAATCAACAAAGGTTTTCCCCTCGATTGTAGGTTTTCTCCCAAATCTGACCTTCCATATTCCATCACAGCTTCACTGAACTCTCTCGTTCTGCCTCCCATTATTTCACGTCTATCGCTTAGGGAAAATCCTCTTTTCCCAACTGTTATCCCTAATCCTTTTTCTCCGGGCATAAATTTCCTCCCCCACTGTTCACCCAGGCTTGACACTGCTGCCAGACCCCCGTCACAGCAGGGAATTACTCAGGAGCAGAGCTTGTCAGTCCTGGAGGCAGCACAGCTCACTGAAGGGATAACAGCGTGCTGTGTCAGGGAACCACCCTGATAAACCCACAGCCTCGTGCATTGAAGACAGGGAAAAAGCCTGAATTCCCCAGTCCTTGTGCAGCTGGGGGTCTTGCAAGGTTCAGCTGAGCCCAGGAGGAGGCTGAGTGTGGCAAGAAGACTCAGGAATCACCTTGATGCCAAGTGGGGGTGAGTTTCCCCTCCACCACTGTCCCAGAGTACCTGCCTCTCCTATATCACCAGGTTTTCCCTTTTTTTTCTCCCTGTTCTTCCTAGTCTCCCAGCAAGTTTTCCCACACTTTTCTTCACAGTGACTCCCAACTCTCAGAGCACCTTCCTGTGGTCCTGCAGCTGCCTTTGTCTGCTGAGCTTTAGGGTGTCCCTGGCTGTCCCTTGGACACCCTGCTCAGGCTCTTGGTGCCAGGAGACCCCTCTCAGCAGGGCTGTTGCTTCCTGCCCGAGGAGGAAACTTGCTGACCTTCTGGTGCTGTGAAGCAGCAGCAAAACCTTCACCTTCTCCCTCATTTCTTTAGTCCACCTCTTCTAAGAGGGTAAAAACCCCTCTTATTTAAAGAAGGGGTCACCTTTAGGCTTTTCTCATAGAATCACTAAGGTTGGAAAATCCCTCCAAGATCATCAAGTCCAGCCGTCAATCCAACATCTCCACCACATTCACCACTAAGCCACGTCCTCAAACGCCACGTCCACGCACCTTTTGAACACTTCTGGGATGGTCACTCTACCACTTCACTGACCCTGGGAAAGAGACAGACACTGTGGTTCTCTCCTCATCCTCTCAGCACGAGGAGTTGTGCTCTGGAGACAGGGAGCTCTCAGGGCTGACAGGCAGACCTGGTCTCTGCCCCCTGAGCTGCTCCTCTGGTGACTCTATCAGCCCTCTAAAGCCTGGCTTTTGGAAACAAAACAAGCCAAAACTGAAGTGAAAGAGGCTTTTTCTACAAGTTGCCAAGCTCTGGCAGCGTGCCGGGTGCCAGCTCTGCTCCTGAGCTGCAGTGAGCAGCTGCTGTTCGTGGGGATGCACGGCTCTGGAGGGCTCCGAGGGAAAACTGCCCGAGCATCGAGCTCTCCTACACGTGCAGAGGCACTTACTAAGCCCCAGTAACCGTGCTGCAGGGTATCTTTTGCCTTCTTATTGTGCAGGGATTAAAGCTTGGCTGCCTCGATCAGAAAGCTGTCCTGATTGCTCACAAACTCTCAGCCTCCCCAGTTAAAACTGATTTAAAGAGACAGAAAAGCAACGAGAAAACAACTCCCGCTCCATCCTTTAAAACAAACTTAATTTTGACACCTAATTATGTGCAAGTCAGACTCATTCCTATTTCCTTTGCCAAGCTGCTTTTTAGTTTTGATCTCGCGGGGTGCTCACCCTCACAGGGAGGGAGGCTTTGATTAGGAGGAAGGAAAAACTCCTGGAGAGGAGAAAGGCTGAGTGAACAGAGGTACCTGCAGCACGATGCTGCCTCTGCCCCTCACCTGCTCTGTGACCTTGGGCATGTGGCACTGGCATCTGGGCTTTGATTTCCCTGCTTTTAAAGGAGGAGGGGAAGCGATCGGTTTCCTCCTCCGCATCGTATTTGGAGACAACGAACTGCAAAGTGCTGAACCCGAGCAGTGAAACCGTTCCTGTAGCCTAATGACAGCTCCGGAGAAGTGGCAGAATATATCCATTTCCCCCCATCTCTTTAATGAAGAGAAAAGAAAGCCCCTGCCCTGGCTGAGAGCAGCAGCAGCGCTGCAAGTGATGCACCGAAATGTAGGGAACGCTCTGGAGTGCAGGAATTCGGTTACAAGGCTGTTTGCAAATTAATGGCTAAATCAATTAGATGAAAGCATGGGATTTCTCTTGAGGGAAGTCTAGTCACAGTCGCAAGGAGAAGGGGAGGGGTTGTGGAGCAGGGATGACATAATCACGTTTGCGAATCACCAGCAGTGTGCATGCTTTAATCCATTAATGGGGTTTTTATCTGTGATCATAAAAAGCAGGTTACATTCAGCCTGGAAGGGAGTGAGGGCTGGAGGAGAGGGGAGGGGAGAGAAAGGCAGAGAGGGAGAGAGAGGCAGAAAGCAAGGGAGAAAGGGAGCACAATTCACTCGGTGGATTGCTTGCAAGCTTGGGGCTGATAATTAGGGATCTCAGGAGAGCAGCTCCTCAGAATAACGTGCTCTCCTCAAAATGAACCGACGGGAGACAGTGGTTCAGTCCTGCTGATATTTTTTTAAGCCCTCCTTGCAGTTTGATGGGCATTCCCAGTGCTTTTGTGCACGTCTCGGGAAGCGTTGACGTGGAAAGGAGCAGCGAGGAGGGGGAGGCTGGAGGAGAAAACTGCAGCTCCTCTAAAAACACGGAGGGCATGCACGGGAGCGAGCAGGCTGGGGAGGAGGGCGAAGCGGGGGCACCTCGCACCATGGTCCCCCGGAGCCGGCGCGGCGCAGTTTCGGAGATGTCCCTCCTGTGACTGGACGCACCATGAGCATCTGGGAGCTGCTGCTGGCTTTCGTGGTGGTGGTGCTGATGCTCGTGGCCCTGCTGGCCAACGTGCTGGTGCTGATGTGCTTCCTGCACAGCGCCGACATCCGCAAGCAGGTCCCGGGATTGTTCATCCTCAACCTCACCTTCTGCAACCTGTTGATGGCCGTCTCGAGCATGCCCCTGACCTTGGCTGGGATCATTTACAAGGGTCAGCCGGCAGGAGATCAGGTCTGCCACGTTGTGGGCTTCCTGGAGACTTTCCTCACCACCAACTCCATGCTGAGCATGGCAGCTTTGAGCATTGACAGGTGGATTGCTGTGGTCTTCCCTCTGAGTTATCACTCCAAAATGAGGTACCGGGACGCTGCTCTCATCCTGAGCTACACGTGGCTGCACTCGGCGTCGTTCCCCATAGTGGCAGCTTCTCTCTCCTGGGTGGGTTTCCATCACCTCTATGCCTCCTGCACGCTCTACAACAAGAGACAAGAGGATAGGACACAGTTTGTGATTTTCACTGGGGTCTTTCACGCCCTCAGCTTCCTCCTGTCCCTTGTAGTCCTGTGTTTCACATATCTCAAAGTGCTGAAGGTGGCACGGTTCCACTGTAAGAGGATCGACGTGATCACTATGCAGACCCTGGTGCTGCTGGTGGACATCCATCCCAGGTAAGCTTCCTGTGAGTTCAGCAGCTGTTCATGGCAGAGGAAGTGAGGAGGGGGCTCAGTGGTGTGTTAAATACAGACTAATCTGTCTCACAGCAGGGGACGGGGAGGGGGACAAAACAAGCATCCTCCCGGCTGGTGTCTATTCTGCATGTTTCTTTTCACGAGTGTTTAATTCTCTGATCGCAGAACTCATTTTTTGTTAGGTTCGAGGACTTGTTTTGGGAGGGAGAGCAAAGGAACAGGCGGTTTTGGTTAAGCATGCACTTCCCTTTGAGACAGTGATCAGATCACTGCCCTTTGTCTCGGAAGGTGGATTTATTGGTGAATAGCTTTGCATTTTCTGGGCACTGTCAGCCCAAAACGTTGCTGGATCTCTGAGAGGGAGGAGGCTGCACATGTCCCTTGGAGTTTGGAAGGGAAGCTGAGCGCTGCCTGCTGCTCCTTTTCCCAGCAGTTTCCCCATTGCTCTGCTCTCTGTAACTTTATCATTCCTGAAGGCAGAATCCCAAGGGAATTACATCTGCAAAATTCATGCTCTCGAATGCCTGTACTTAAACATTAAGTGAGAGAGAATTCAGCAGCAATGTTAATGTAACAAACAAGGGATGTATAAAACTCATTTCAAATGAGAGATTTTAGGCAAGTCCCTTGTGCCTGGAGACAGGAGGAGAAAAGTCCCCAGGGACTGGCAGGACTGTGGGCTGGAAGGCAGGAACCAGACAGGGAGAGAGGAATGTGTGCAAAAGTCACGCCAGGGATTATGCACAAGCTATAAATCCTGCATGAATAATCAATGCCTAGATCTGGAAGGGGTGCAGGCTTGGTGTGTGATACGGGGAAGAAATCCGCCTGGAAGAGAGGGAAGCAGGGAGCGGTCAGAGAGGGCAGTCCCACGCCACACATTCCGTCTGACCATCCCTGCTCCCCTTTGCCCCACGGGCTGGAGGGGAGCACCAGCCTCCCCATTTGCAGCCAGCCAGGAGCAGAGCTGCCGGGCTCAGAGCACATGTGGCTGTCCTCAAAAACAGGTCATGGTTTGGGGATGCCTGAGGCTAAGACAAATAAGTCTGGAAGGATCAGGGCAGGGCAGCACATTTTAGAGGAGCAGAAACATTTGCTCAGAATTCTCCTGTCAAGCAGTTTGAGCTGTCTCTTGACCAGGAATGCAGAGCAGAACTTTGGGTGAGTCTTGCTGCCGTTCTTGAGAAATACAGGTATAAATCTTCCCTTACTCACCAAGTCACCCTGAGGAAAAAACACCCTCCTGCCGTACGTGCTGTCTGGTTGATGAACTGTGCCTCGACTGCTTTAGTTCCTGCAGCATGAGGAGATGTGCTGGTTACTCCCAGGAAAGTGCCATAAACCCACCAGGGCTGTTTGAAACTCCGTTCGTTTTGCCTAATGCTAAAAGTATGCCTGGACTGCACAGCGAAGTTTAGTAAAAGGGCAAAAATCTCAGTTTTATTTCTCCTCCTCTGCATTTTTTCTGGTTGAGGTTGATTGGAGGGTGTTTGTGCATTTTGTGATGCTCTCACTGCGGGATGGATTCAGCGGGGCTGTGGGAATGATGCTTCCTTTCTTCGGGGGACACAAGACTTGTGCAGGCACTTTGCTGTGAGTAACCTGCACCACTGACTCTCACCTCTGGCATCAGGTTATTCTGACGCCTCTCTCTAAGAAAAGAGAGTTTTAGCTTCTTTTCTACGCTACAGAACTGGTGGCTGATCTGACCTGCGGAGGGGCTGCTTTAACCAGCGACAGCTCCTGCTGCTGGAGGGGGCAGCTCCCAGGTCACCTTTTCCCCGCTGTGAGAGCTGCACGGGAGCTGCAGCTCCGCTGGGAGAGCCGGTGATGCTCAGAAACGCCTGACAGAACAAAGGCATCATTTGCATTATGTAACAGGCGATTTCAGGGTGCGCTGGAGTACCTGACAGCACAGCCGTGAATGCTGGGAGAGTCCAGACGGGAGAGCCAAGTTTACAATCCCGGTTTAGACTACTCTGACTCCTCCGGCCCTTTGCAGGGTACAGTTTCAACGCTGGGAAATGAGTACAGACAATTTTCTGCTCCCTGTGACTCGGAATGCACCCGCAGGGGGGTCTAGTGACAGGCTTTGTGACAGATGGCTTTATTACCTGTGACTTAGAGAGACGCGAGTTATCTCCTGAAGATCATTCAAGACGAGCACAAAGGAAACCTCCAAATACCCTACAAATATGTGTGAATGTTTAGGGCATGTGTCCTTCCAAGTTAGCTGAGGCTTTTTTAGTGAGTCCTGCTTTTTCTTTGTTCTTAAGACCAAAATATCTTGGGTATTGTGGGGGATTTGGGCAAAACTTCACTTAAGCGCTTAACCCATGTATTTCTTAATTCAAATTATCTATATTATCTTTTTGGTGTATCCAGCTCTACACATCTTAAGGTCCAGTATCCCATAAACTTTGTTTAAAATACCAAACCTTCAAAGGAATAGATCTCAGATTTCCCAGGATATTAAAATCTTTAAATGAAAGCTTAGTCAATAATCCTGTTCTATTACTGATGTCACTGCTAGAACTCACAAGTGTCTTATCTCAGTGCATGAAAGTGTGTGCAAAAGCAAAATATTCATCTGTGTACATTGTCTACAGGAAGGAGTGAGATAAAATACCTTCCTCTGTGATGTGGTATTTATTGGATGCATCTGGAAAGGCCGAACAAAAGAAATGGGTTTAAGTCTACCAGGACAGTCACGGGTGAGCTCCAGGAGTGAGAGACAGCTTTGCACGTGCCAGTAAGGAAAGGATGTAACTGGGGAAACAGAGACAGAAAACACAGCACCCTCTCCTCCCTAACAACACCTGAATTGAACCTGCTTTGGAGATTCACTGTCCTGCATTGCCGTGGGCTTGGGATATTATGGATTTAAGAACACAGGTCTTAAGTAAAGCTCGTGAAACTCTCAGATGATTTTTCTGCACATAAAAATACCCCAAGTTCCCCAGCTCTTGCAGAACTGAAAGCACATGGGTTCCCTTGAAAAAATGGATTTTTCTTTCCTTCTCATCTGTAATTTCTAGCTGCAAATAACTCACATATAGAACGTGTAACACCTTTAAATGTGTCATATTCTTTAAGACACAGACAATTTGTTAGGAGAACAAACTTTTCCTCCAGTATTTATTTCATCACATCGTGGTAGCTGCTCTGGGGACTGGCAACGTAAGACCTAACTTAGAATGTTACAAAATAAACACTTTTTCTTTAACACAACCAAAAGCTATTATTGCCACAGAGACCACTGAGACACACAGAGATCCTCAGGACACAACACGTGTTTGAGTGTTGATAAAACATTTACAGATGAAGTAAATAATGTAAGGGTATGGCCATGAGCCTCAGAGCTGTGAGAGTGTGGAGCCTGAGAGTGAGTCATCAATTAAAAATTTACAACAAAAATGCAAAGACCAATGCCAAACAGTTGGATTTTTAAAAACTATTTATATAAATACAAGACATGGGCCAGCCCATTCAGTTTGCCTGAGAAGTGACTGTTTCACTGTGAGATCTGTGCAAGGAGTCAACACGTGGCAGCTCTGCCATGTGCACAGAGTGCACAGAGAGGGGTGCAGGTTGGCAATCTGGCTTTGCTGTGCCCTTTCCAAAGGGATTTATTGAGGTACAGGCAGTCCTGGCACAGTGGGAGATACCAGTGCTGCCCAATCCACTGGTCTGGAGTAGACAGGAACTCATCCACTTCCCTCAGAAATCAGAGGGAGAACAGGAGTCACTTAAACAGACAGAGGAAGAGGATGAGCTCTCACATTAATCACTGTTTTCACGAGCGAATGTGCTGATTTCAGGGATTTTTTGCAGTGAAAGCAAGGTCTCAGCCCTGTCCTCTTTGCTGGCACACCGAGGGAATTCAGAGCTCTCTGGTGTCCTGCTGAGACCACCAACAGGAAACTCAGAGGGAAAGCTCTTGTCCTAAAATACCATAGGTAGGGAAATAACCCCGAGTGTGACTAATTTGTACCTGTTTAGTTGGAAATGGGGCTGGTTTGAGGTGAGGAATGAGGATGTCCCAGCACTGTGGATTTATTAAACAATTCCAGCTCTGCAGAGCGTTCAGCATGGCAGCCCTGCAGGTCTGCATGGGCTGATGGAGTATTTATGGCCACACAGCTCACAGCTACAGGACACAGTCATTGCTCCTATGTTGGGCTGAAGGCTCAGATTGTTCTTTTTCCTGTTATGATTTTGTTGTTTTGTGGCTTATCTCGCTGGGAAGTTTCTCCTCTCCAAGGCAGTGGTGTTGGAATTGCTGTTTCTAGGGAAGTAGCGTGCTGCCTATCCCACTCTGGATATTTTCCAGATCTCTGAGTATCATCTTGCCTGTAAATACAGCTTACAGTAGTTCAAAAAGAAGCTGCAAGCTGAATTCAGGGATGAATTCCACCAATTTTACTACAAATCAATTGATATAATGGGGGTGTGTGCACATAAATACACAATCATGTATCTGTCAGTAACTTTGTGGAGGGTCAGATGATCAGACAATGCATTAATATTTGGTATTGTCCCACATAAATGCAGTTCACCTGCTATTGGTTTATGCAATTAAAACAGATCATTCTCCATCATTCCATAGTGAAGCCACTAAAAATTGCCACCTGATGTTGTGATTGATGTTCCTGTTTGTGTTGAATGTCACACAGCGTGCGGGAGCGTTGTCTCGAAGAGCAGAGGAGACGGAGGCAGCGGGCGACGAAGAAAATCAGTACCTTTATTGGTACTTTCATACTTTGCTTTGCACCTTACGTAATTACAAGGTAAGTGTGAACCTACATCCTGGAAAAGGCTGCTGAGCTGCACTCCCAACTCAGGGAAGTAGGGCACTCTGAGCCAGAAAATCGTTCCAGTCTCCTGTGAAAATCTGATGCGCTGTTTTCCCTCCTGTGACTGAGGTTGCATTTCCTGAGCTAACAAATGATGTAAAATGTCACAGTGCTGCTCCACTCAGTCCTGATGCAGTCTGAGGGTCAGACTCTGCTCACTCAGCCCAGCCAATGTGATTTAGGGATTTAGGAAGTCAGTCCATGAGATTTTGCAGACTTTTTTCAGTTGTGTCACCTACTGCTCTGATTGACTCCCCAGTCCAGGGGTTGATCTCCAGGGAAACACTCTCCTGAATAGCTCAGACTGTAAAAATTTGGTCAGCAAGATCCAGCTGAGGTGAGAACATGGTCCACAGACTTAAACAACGGTTTTGTCTGATTGGGTAGGGTTTATTAGTCATAAATATCAAGCATCAAAGCTGTGCTGGCTCAAAACTAAGAAACTTCTCGTGATTTATGGTCAGATCTCCATCCACAGCTTATCTCTGGAAATGGCTCCCGTGGAAAGCACTAAATTACTCCTATGAAATAAAAAGTATTAGAAAGTGAGCATATCCAGAAAAAAAGTTATCTAGCTGTTGAAGGAAATTTACAGCTTGCATTCCTTATTAAAAGATTTTGGAAAAACTGAGATGCTGCTATGCATAACAGAGAAAGAAAAAAAAAATAAGGTATCTCCTATTCCAATACTATTAAGTAGAAATTAGTGGGGCTGACTTCAGTCAAACTCAGGTCCACCTTTAAGAAATCATTGAAAAATCTGGATTAAGAGTCAATGTAATTGAACATTTGGCCAGATTTGAGCTTTTCCAATTCAGTGTAATATCCTGAATTCCCAGAATTAAAAAATAAAAATAATCTACTAGAATTACCTTCACTTTCACTTAGTTGCCACAAGACACCACTGCAAGCCACGCACTTAAATGGTATGAAAGGATTTGTAATCAAGGACATTTAGCCTTAATTCTCAGGCTGTAAGGTATTAAAGTATTTGTCTTTTTGCAAATGGTTAATTTTCATTTCATGTTGGGTCTCTGAACTAAATGAAAATCCTCCCAGTCACAGAATAGCTGGCAGCTCATCCTGAGTGACACCGAGTGCTCTAACCAGAGCTGTCAGGAGTATTTTTGTGCTCCTCCAAAGGCATCTCAGCACTCAGGCACCACCTCCCCACCTCCTCTTCACTCCGTGGCATCCCAGTTCGTGTCCCAGTAGCCTCAAGACAGAGAAGAGGGGTTAGAAAAATCCTGAGCCTCCTCCCTTTAGGCTGTGCAAGGATCGCTTTAATATTCTGCTGAGAAACAGCTTCTCCACAGATATTGATGGTGGGAAGAGGAAAAATGCAGGGTCCTGGGTGCATGAGGATGTTTTGGGGTAGGGTGGAGCTGGCCAGGCACATCAGGAGGGGTGAAGTCTCCCGCATTCCTGGCCTTTTCCAATCTGATACGTGTGAGGGGATCACTGCACAGCGGGCAAAGGGCAATTCCCTCTTGAGCTCCCCGAGAGACCTTGCAGGGCCCGGTGTTCCAGGCCACTCATCCCTTGCTTTCCTGGGCCTCTCACACAGGGATGAGGGTGTGGACACCCAGGGGATTGGGAGAATTTGATTTTAGTTGTGTGAGCAAGTGGTAATTTCTGGACTATGTCCAGTGCTTGGCGTTCTCAAGAGAGACACAATCAAATCACAGTTCAAGCCGTGGACAGAAGTCAGGAGAGGGAGTGCCTCTCAGCCATCTCTAATCAGCAATACACTCCAATTAAACACGCTTTTAAATACTCCCTGAACTGGGGGCTGACAGCAGCAAATCACAAGGCTTTGCTATAACATCTTCCTGTTTCTACATTAAAAGTGTTCCATGAACCAGTGAAGGAGTTGTGCTCATGACCCCAGAGAGATAAATGCTCCTCCAGATAAACCAGAGCTTTTCAGATCACACTGAGGTAAAAATCAGATCAGGCACTTCTTTTATCAAGAAAACACCCTTCTAATTAGTTCAGTGGATGACCTTAAGTGGTGAATGAAAATCTGATTGTCTTTGACCCAGTGTTTCCACTTTACCAGCAAGACAGGTGTATTCCCCCACATCATATATTTCTAGGCACAGTTTGTGTCTTGTTTGGTAAAATAATCTATTGGTACACATCTCTTCCTTTGCTATAGTTATCATTATGCAATTAAATATGCTTGTTCCAAGCCTCTTTTCTCCAAGGATCTTTTTCATAAGAAAAATGAAGATAAGTCATACAAGTTTCTAATATTCATTTCCAACTCCAGGCGTTTCATACTGAAATACAGAACTTTGCTCATGTAAGTTAATAAGTGCTGTCAGTGTGTGAGGAAATTGGCCTTAAATTAAAAACCCTGAAGTAATAGCAGGCAGAAGTTCATAGTCCCAAGCCCCCAGGTTACAGAGGAGGATGGTGGAACAGGCAGAAGATGATTAAAATTCTGTTGTATCATCTCAGGGGGATAGGGGGTAAGCAAACCCTGTTTTTAAACTGTTGTTTGCCCTCTGCATATGCAGATCCTGCTTGGGCACACAGGAAACTCAGAATTCTTCTGCAATTTGTGTTCTTCAGCCTCCCAGCTGGGTGGGCACACGTTCAGTAAAATATTTTAGTGTGGTGATTAACTGCACATCTAAATAAAGGATTTCCAGTGTGCATTATGTGTGTAGAGATCAAGGCCACACTCTTCAACATGGCATTTTCATTTGTTTACTGAAGGGGAAATAAAATAATTGGATAGCCATGTCAAATGACCCACTCTACAGAGTTATAAGTTTCTAAAATATGAACAAAATATCACAGAGAAAGAGCTTACAGCTTTGAAATAAAAAGGGTTTGAAAACCAGACAGTAGAAGTGAGGCTTATGAAAGCAAGCCAGGGAATTATGTCGTTGATACTGTAAAATTTAATTTACAGGTAGCATTGAAATATTAATGTTCCTTCACTGAAAATGTCTTCTTTTAGTCTGAAACGTTTCATGAAAATGGAAGCTATGCATATAATTTCCCTCACAAATGAGAAACAAAACCTTTCAAAGGCAATAAATTCTGTGATATGCCTTGAAAGGCTGACATTTAATTGTTTGTACATGAAATGGAAATGCATAGCTCGGGGTTTGGCTGCATTTCTGTGTTTGCTGCTTGATAACTGCAAGTGTAATTCACTATAAAAAATAATACATGAGAATTGAAAAATGTGTAAATGTCAAGGAACGCAACGAAAATATTTAAAATTTTCTTAATAAAAGTGTAGGCTTTTCATTTGATCAGTCAATGAAGGAAAAATTAGCAAGTCTAGGCTTGCAAGCCTGAAGTGTCTGTTTGATGTGCTTTAAATGGAGATTGTTAATGTCTCATAGAACTGACTGACAGAGCCTCAGACACAAATTTGTCATATTTTGGTTATTCAAGGCGTCCGCTGAATTTAATTAAACATAATCAAATTCACATCTGTAAAGCACTCAGCAAAAATAAATCATCCAAATGAATTCCAGCATGATGAAATTCAAAGCGTGAAGTAGGCATTGAATAAATGGAGAGCAACAAAGATGGCTCATGGTAGATTACAAAGCAAATATGACTCAGTAGATGATTAATTTCCAAATTGCCAATTCTCATTTTAGAACATGTTAACGTGGATGTCATAAGCTGCATTTTATCAAAGAAGAGAGAATACACCAGATGAGACCACCTGGAAACTCGAGCAGATGAAAATGGTGTCTCAGTTCTGATCTTAGTTTGTAGCAGAGACAATGACCACGAGTTACTAGGAGAGGCTGAAAGAACATTTTTTTAGTTGGGATGAAAGGAGAGAGAAATGGGACAGATGGGGGTTCTTTGGGACCTCAGAGTTGCTGAGCCAAGCAGCACCAGTGGAGTGGCACAAGCAATTCCCAAGTATTTTCACGTGACATTCCCTGGTCACCTGAAATGTCCCTCTCATTGACTGGACTGTGCCACCTGCCAGCATTATTTTAAACAATATGTTGTAGTGAAAGGTTACAGAATGGGAATAAAATGACTGAGGAAAAAAATCCTCATCTCTAAGCTGCTTGAAGGACAAACATTATTGTCATTGCTGCTGCAGGAGCCACCCTTCAGAATGCTTCTTGGAAGAGGTGCTTTATCTGGAGAAATGTGAGCAACTGGAGTATTTCCCAGGCAGATTTCAGAACATCTGCTGCTGCAGACAGGTTCAGCAAACATCTGATTTGCCATGTGGGGCTGTGTAACAGTGCACGTGGCTGTTTGACCTCTGTGAAAATCAATAGTTTCTAACAGCTATAGAGGCATATTGAACAGAGCTGCCCTTTGGCGTTGCTCAAAGACATGGGGAATTATCAATATTTCACTGTCAAAAATATTCTTTTAATGCATAGCGAACTATCTGGGCTAGTGTAGGTACGAGGACTATGTGAAGCTCTTCCTTCTACCCCTCCCCTAATGATTTAAAAGCTTTGCCTTGCTAAATTTGTTGCAAATGTGAATCCCTGCCCTTTGAACTGGACAGTTTTTAAATTCAAGGTATGATACGCCGTCTCTCAGTGAGGAATTTTCCTTGTGTGCTTCTATGGCTCAGACAAACCATTTAAAGGCATCAAACTCTGTCTGGAAGTTGGACTGGCCAAGAGACCTGGGTAGCCCTGGTGAGGTGACTCAGATACTGTAGAGGGGACCTAGAACCACGAGTTCAGGCTGATGCTGGGTTTTTAGGTTGCTCATGGTTGAGGAATATTACTCCCATGAGACCAAGCAATGGCATTTTGGCAAGCAGGCCTCAAGTTTACATTTGCAGTCTTTAAAATTTATGAGGAGGACAACATCCACGTTTTCATGAGTATGGCTTTCTTTTCTTTAGTTTTGTTGCAATTGCCTGGCAATAATTTGAGGGTTTGGGGCGAGTTAATGTCATTTTTAATGTCCACTCTTCCACCCTTCCTCTTTCCCCAGACTTGTTGAATTATCCTCTGTGGTCCACATCAACTCCCACTGGGGGATCATTTCCAAGTGCTTAGCTTACAGCAAAGCTGTTTCAGACCCTTTTGTGTACTCTTTGCTACGGCACCAGTACAAGAAGACGTGGAAGGACATCATAAACAAGATCCTCAAGAGAAGCTCCATCAACTCCTCGGCGCTGGCGGGCGAGTCGCACGGCCGGAACCTTCCGCAGCTGAGCGAATGAGGAGCCTGGTGTGGGACACCCGAAGGGATATTTGTGAAACGACAGGAACTGGCCCGTCCCCAGGAGCTCTCCTCAGCTGTCCAGGTTTCGGGAGGCAGCTGTGGGCAGGGTGAAGCCCAGCCCATGTCTCTCCAGTAGCCCAGGTAACATCCAGGCTGCTCCGGACCTCCTGCCTCCGACTGGAAGAGCGCGATTGATCCGTGCTCCTGCAGGTTCCACGAATACAAATCTCCCATTGATTTCCATCAGCAGCTGCATCTATAGATAAGAAACTCATCCTCCGCAGAGGGACTCGTGAAAGTGATGGGAGCAAACCGCTGCTGTCGTAAGATTATTCTCAAAAGCTGCACAGGGATATTTGCGCTGTGTTTGTCACTGGCTGCAGGTAAAGTTCCCTCTGATGTAGCTGCCAACGTGGCTTTACAAAAACCAACCCACCCTAGTGGCTTGTGAAGGTTGTGTGTAGAAAATATCTTAAATGGGAAAAGCATAAAAAAAAAAAAATCTAAATATTCATCCAGCGCCCAACACAGTTCAGCTTTTTCTGGTATACATTTTTTGAAGGATCTTGTAGAATTGAAGGAAGAGAAAAATCGCTTTTGGAGTGTGCTGGATTCAGCCATGTCTTCTCTAAATTTTTAAAGTTATTTACACAGAATCCCACTAATATCCTCCCCATTAAATTTCAGGAAAACAGGATCAAATGGTAGACAAGGTGGAAAGGTCAGGATGCTGCCTGCCTACTTTCCATATATCTGAGCTGTGAAGAGCTGGATTTTGCCCAAAGCTGCAGATCTGGGCCCTGCGCCCAGGAAGAAAAATAACAAATCTCTTTTTCTGAGGAGTTATTAATCATGGGGTTTTTTCCTACTTAAAGGAAAGATGAGCCTAAATCTGAGTTTCAAGTGTAATTTCCAAAGCAAGTGGAGCACAAATAATAGGCCCCCCTCTCCACCATGAGAGTGGAGCCAAAAATCTGAATCCACATCTGAACGTGCAAACCTCTGGAGGTTTCAGTACAAACCTTTGTAGCTCTGGATTGCAGTTCTGCATAGGAACATTATTCACAGCTACCATGCACTCAGATGCATGCCCAGATTTTAAAACAGGCTTGGTTAATTAGGCTTCATGAATGCAATGGCAGCTTCAATAACAGCTGACACAACTGGCTGTACTGCCATCTCTCCCTGATCATATTCCAACTGTCAAGGCCATTCTGAGGAAGTAAGGCCTCAAGTTGTAAAAAATGTGGGATTACTTTTTAGTTGCCACCTTCTCTCACACAAGAAAAGGGCTTGGTATGATGCAAAAAATGTCCACTGTTGAATTTTCTGGCCTCTGATTCAAAGCCCAGACTGGGAACTCAGTGAGGGGCTTCACCCCAAAGTCAGTGAATGTGGAGTAGCATCTCAGTTATTATCTGAAGATTCTCAGCTACCATGTAAATAAAAATTTTCAGCTTAATTATTAATTTCAGTTATTAAAAAATACCATCATTACAATAAAATCCACACATAATTATAGCCACAGAATTTAAGTAAGCTTTTACAACACTGCATTCAAATGAGCCCTCAGCCAGATTAAATAGTCTACCTCATCTTAATCATTTTGCTTCTTAGGCTTAACATAATTTTCTCAGGTGCAATAGATAATACCCAGTTCAATACTTGTTTCTTAAGAAATTTAAGACATATTGATGATTGGATTGGATTAGGATACAGCATGCTAGAAAGTTGATTATTACTGAGTTTAAAAGGAGAAAAAGCTCTATATTGAGCATACTTGACTTAAATTGCACACAGCTGTTGTAAACTCACACATGGAGCTGATGCCAAAGTCAATGGGAGGTTTGTATGTCAATAAGGGCAGCTCCAGAAACATTTAAACCTTCAAATTCAAAGAGAGTAAGCTAATTTCCCAGGAGAAAAAAAAAAAAACAAAACAAAACCAAACCATAATCCATTTAGGATGTCTAGTAAAAGGTGGAGAATACAGCACTGGACTTGTCTCATTATGCTTGTGCATCACAGTCAGTCACTGGTTGATTTATATCCCACCATGAGCAATAAATCTCTCCCCTTGTATGTGTTTAAAAATTTGTCTCTCTTTCATGGTGCCTTTCTTCTACAATTAATCTTATAACAGAATAGATATGATTTCCCCTTCCTTGCATCAGCTCTCTGTCATACTTTGACCATCTGAAGCAAGCAGGAGTTGTAAATGCTGGTTCTTGACAAACTGCCTCAGTACACGAAATAAAAACACCACCCCAACATTTCCTGATGACATTTCATAGGCTACTCCAAATATGATACTGTGGCTTGTTAAGTGCTAGATTTTCAGCTGAATTCTTATAGGCAACTGGCGAAATTTTCTAAAACGTGTGTCTCAGTGATGAATGTAGATATGAGTAACTATCTGTCTGCTGAGTATTCTGTGTCCTATACAACACTCTGACTCGAGTGAGTTAAATTAATGCTGGTAAATGTAATGCACAGTATTTATTATCTCTGCTCGTCAAGCAGAGCTGTTCTCTTGTCTAACACACGCGTGTGCAAAGGGGGGGTGGGGGAGTTTCTATTTGTTACTTAAATATTTTTGAAAAAGTTTGCAAAGTTTGGCTGCAACCTGTGCCCAAAACCTGGAGCTGCATGTGCAAAATCTGGGCAGCTGCTTAGGCAATGTGCAGTTTTCTGTTTGTTGGTATCTGTGACCCATCTGCAATATCTACTCCTCACACGCATGTTCAATTAACATTTCCTTCATATCTTGTAAATTTGGCAGGCAGAGCACTGGCAGATGATTAAGAGAATGTAGTCCACTATGTCATTTTGTGGATTCTGAGCTTTTTTCCTTTGTTCATTTTAACGTTTTTTACATCATTTCAGAGCCCTAATTGTGAGCTGTGATCCTGGTTTCTGTTATGTTCTCGAGCCAGTTTGAACGTGAGGATCTGGGTAATTGCATTTGGCAAAAACTATGAGAGACTGATAAGGGTTTCTTGAACAGTTATTAAGTACCTGGCCCTCTCTCGACATAAATCAAAATAATGCTTATTTCAGCTAAGGACTGGGTCCATTACACGATTTTATCCAGGTTTTATAGATGTCTTCTCAATGTGTAGGGCCCTGTTTTTATGGTATTTCCAAATGGAAGGATGTAAACAGGATTTAGGGAGTTCTTCTGGTGTGCAAGTGCTCACTTTCAATGTCAGGCAACCACGTAACTAATTTAGTTCTATCCTTGGTCTTACACTTTGAGCAGATCACCCCAAAAACCTCTTTTCAGTAGCCCTAAATCAGACTTTTTAGATCTTCCCTTATGTCTGAAAAAAACCCCCAAAAACCTAGAGATTAAAAATGCTCCAGACAAATCCTCATGGAGCCTGATGGCTGCTGCAGCAGTAGCCACACAAATCACAGCATCCCAGAGCAGCTGGAGGTTGAAAGGAACCTCAAAACGCCCCCAAAAGCCCCCAAAAGCCACAAATAACTCTCTGGCAGTGATTTACCCTCTCAATTTTGCCAATGCATCTAGGAAATTATCTTGGTCTGCTTCAGGTCAACAGTAAAATCTCTGGGCAAGGATTTTTTTTTTTAAATAACTTTAAGAAGACATTTTAGACTTAACTTCAAAAAACAGCTGTATCAGAATGTCTTTAAGAGGTTCCAAAAGTGAGGCAGGAATAGATGGGAATGGGAGGCTGAGGGTCAGGGAGGCTGGGAAGCACAAACTGGCTTTGCTGCAATGATTTGGGATTCCTTGGCAGCAGTGGGCTTTCCCCAGTGCCCTGTCTCCACCCTGAGAGCCCTCCCAGTCTCCCAGACATCCACTCATTCCAAAGAAAAAGGTGAAAATCCTGGCAAAGCCCTGTAGCTGTGCCATAGATTGGGCTGAGGATGCACGAGCAGTCTCTAATGGTTTTCAGATGGTTTATGTGGAAATTACTCACATTATTTGAATCACCATAGAGTCTAATTCTTAAAATCCAAGAGGTTTAGGTCACTTGCAGAATGTGAATTTTTCTGGACCCACATGCCTAAGGTTTCATAGCTCCCTTACCTCTCTTAACCCTAAATGAAGAAGGCTCTGAATTTCTTGCCCTATACATTTTTACATGTACAGTGAATATCTCTGGAACAACCCTTTGGAAATTGCTTTGCCCTGCTGTTAGATCTGCCTTCTCCCCACACTCAATGCTCTTACGATTAAACAAAGCTTAAAAGCAAAGACAGAGCCTTCACACCTCTGTCAGCTCGTTGTTGCTTGACTCTAAAAATCACTGATCAGCACGGAAAACTCAGTTAGATCCTGATCCCATGGTCACTGTGTGTTTGCTTTGCTGGATTGTGAGGGCTGAGCACAGGCTCATTGTGTCTGCACGATCAGGGATTATGTCTTTGTAACCTCCCCAGACCTGAATAAGTGACAACAACGACATTGTAGCCTTAAATCTATTTCTTCTTAATTTGCTTTTTATGCTTTCAGCATTCAGTATAGTGAAAATTTTCGATAGGTGAAGTTTTATTTTTTTCAGGAAAACCATCCTGCTCCAAAAGGCAGCTGTCCCTTTGGGAGGGTATAAAAGTTTACACGGAGAAAAGAGCTGCTGCAGTCTTTGTAAAATGTCAGCTTCTTACCTGTACCCCTGGCGTGTATGGTGTAAATATGTATTTAGGATCGTTGGTTTTTAAGCAAATACTGCTGATCTAATGAACTGGAGAAATTGCTGTGGTTTATCATATATGTCTATATTTCTAAGGAGGATTAGCCCTACAGGCTGTAAGTGCCCTTCAGAAATGCGTGTGCCAAGAAGTAAAATGCATCAGGGTGTGACAGCAGGGGTGGCAATTGTGGAGTAAAATAACTTTTTTTTTGGTTGAAGAAATGCTATTTCACATGGTTTCAATATACCTAAAGTCACGAGTCCATATGGCTGATTATTCACACACAAAGTCACGTTAGGAAAAGGATTTCCATTTGCAGTTATTCCTGAGTCAGAGGATCATAGAGGGGTTTGGGTTGGAAGGGAGCTAAAAGATCATCCAGTTTCAGCCCTCTGCCATGGGCAGGGACACCTTCCACTGTCCCAGGCTGCTCCAAGCCCCATCCAGCCTGGCCTTGGACACTGCCAGGGATCCAGGGGCAGCCACAGCTTCTCTGTCACCCTGTGCCAGGGCCTCCCCACCCTCACAGGGAGGAATTTTCCCCCTAATATCCCATCTAAACCTCTGTCAGTTTGAATCCATCTCCTCTTGTTCTGTCACTATCTCCTCTTGCCCAAAGTTCCTCTCCATCTTTCTGGTATTAGAAAACTTTTTTAGTCGCTGTAGTTCTACAATTAGAGCTTTAAAATGAAAGTTTTTTAAAAGCCGTGCAAAGAGCAAAAAATCGAAAGTCCCCATTCCCTTGGGATTTGGATCCAGGGCTTTAGAATGAAATGCCAGAGCATCCCAGTGAGGTATCAGTGGGAATGCAGCAGGTCCCCGGTGCAGAGCTGGCTGCAGCCTTCCCCCTGCTGCCCATCCCGGGGTCCTGCTCTGTACTGCACTTGTGTGACACTGAGCTCCTGAACAAAAACTTTAAAAAGCCCTGTCAGATACCAAAGTGTTTTAATTTACCTCCTGACCACTAAACCCTTGTGCACAGACAGGCAAATTCTCCTCCTGTTTTGCTAATGGGATCAATGAGCAACAGAGGGAAAGAAATACAAAGGAAGAAATCTCATTAATTGAATGATTTTGTGAGGAAAAAGTCGGTAAAATGCTCGGTGCCCTCAGGGTCACAGAGCAAACATGTGACAAGGTTGGGGACAAGTTCTCTGTGCTCTGTGCCCAGCCTCATTCAAGTAAAATAAAGCTACCCACATCAGCCAGACTAAAGAATGGGTCTTTTTATAGCAGAAACCATAGGGCTTCCCAGATAAGATATTTGAAAACTATTATCACATATTGCCTTGGAAAATAGGAATAGGTAACTAAGAGGTGCCTTGATTAACTTTATTTATACACAGGGCATTTTTCTAATCCTTAGAATTTTTTTCACAGCGTTTTTATTTTTGAGGATTGTTTTAGGATTAAAGGTTCCATATATTTGGCAATCACCAACCATTCCCTTCTGAATTCTTGCAGGAATGTAAGCTATTACCAATCCTTCCAGATACAGTTAGATATAAACATTTACCCCTAGATTGGCCTATTAGAAGATTATTTGATTTTTAAAAAAATGTTAGGACCTGTTTTTACAACTCCTTGCTGCAAAGACAGTGGGGTTGCTTGGGTGAGTAAGGACCATTCATATCATGAGAGGTAAAAAAAGTTGAGTCTGTGTATTTAAAGTATTTATTTTGTTTTGAAGATATTGAAAATAGATGGTTTCCTATTTCTAAAAGCACCTAGAGCCAGTCTGAAGGAAGATAATTATGAAACAACATTAATAATAGCTGCTGTAGATAGGGCATGTTTGATTATATTATTATAAATATAATACCACTATAATTTATTGCATTTAACTTTTTTGTATAACAATGGGGTGTAATTGCAGGGGCTATTTATTTAGGGGGAAAATGGGAATATAAATGAAACCTTTCTAAATTGCATGGATAAAGGGATGCACAGACCTCTTTGTAAAGACAACACACTCAAGAGTGCCATGAGTTAACATGGATTTTAGAGTCCCAGGTAAGCTAAACTCTGATAAGGGTTAAGAGATATTCCAGAGAAACAAATCCATTCACGCAAAGGCAGACACGTAAAATCCTCTGTGTCCACAGTTTAAAGGAATACAACAAAATCAGTGTTAATCCTGAGTTCAGATTTGTAATACTGGGGCCTGTGCTGTCTGCTCTGTTTACAATGGCTTGTGCTTCGTGGGTACATATCAAATGTTGTAATCTATTTTTATGACATAGAGCTAATGGTTGATACAAAGTGACATATATAAATAAATACATACTATATCTGTATATTGTGATTTTGTTAACTTTACCGTTAATGAAATGTGATTATGACAAATGACTTGGCATGAGCTATTTTTTCATATAAAATTAATGTTTTAAAAAGTCTGCTTCACTTCATTGCTGCGAAAGTCAAGCTTGTGGTGTCATTGTAATGATGTGACCTGGTCAGTCCCTCCCATTTTTTTTGGAAAACAGCTACAAAGTCCATTGCAATGGAATATTACTTAATTCCAGTGTGAGTGGAATCCCATGAGTGGAATCCCACAAGTGGAATAACTGGAGAATCTGAATACACAGTGCTTATGTCTAGTCTTGAATATATGTTTGGTCTTAGTACACATGATTTTATTTAAGTTAATTATTCTCTGACATCTTGGGCAGGTTTCAGGGTTGCTGTGAAACCAAGGTCGAGGGGGAATCCCTTTTCTGCTCCCTGAACATCCTCCCCCATTCAGAGTTCCCACAGAAAGGTCTCAGGTTGAAGACTCTTCCTCAACGCCACCCAAGTGGCAAACCCTGCACAGGGAAAAACTTCTGGTCCTCACAGAGCAGAGTCTTTATTGTCCATGTAAATACTCTTTGGATTGGAATGGACCTTGAAATTCTTGGTCCCCAAATGTGTTTTTCTGCTGATTTACAGGGATTAATCATTAATACTTTAATAATTAATAATGAATTTTAATATCAGCACAGAATCACAGAATAGTTTGGATTGGAATGGACCTTGAAGGTTATCTCATTCCACAGCCCCTGCCGTGGGCAGAGACACTTTCCACTCACTGGAATCAGCAACATTTCCATTCTCCCTGTGATCTCCAGACAGAGATTTGAGCTGAAGATTAAATTCCACTCCAGTGCACAGATTCGGCCTCTTAAGGGCTCTTTTGCTTCCCATACAGGTGCTAAATCTCCACTGTAGAAAAGCAGAAGAGATCCCAGAAGAGCTGAAAATCCTCAGACATCAAATAATTTCTGAATTAATCAACGCGATTACTTTGTGCTTCGTCTTTTATTCCCACTTCCCCCCATTATTTTAAACAAGTATTTTCCCCTAGCTTTCTCTGTGCATGCCCCACCTCCCTGCTCTCTCAAAGGCTGGCAGGGCTGGGTGAGGTAAATCATTTATTCACATGGAGCCTGTGGCCACTTTTAATTTGTACTGGGAGCAAGGCACAAACCAGGCTCTGAACACAAAGCTTTCGCTACTACCTTTGAAAGGAGAAGCTGGCTCTGCAAACCTCAGCACAACAATGGTGTTCTCACGCAGGGGGAAAGGCATTTCCCACAATCACAGCTCCATCCTGGGCTCCAGGCTCAGACAAACAGGCAAAGGAAAGCTGCTAACACCGTCTGAGGGATTCTGGGACGCTGCTCCCTCTCTGAATCCGTGGGAGGTTTTATTTTGCTCTGGTCTCCATTACAGCTTTTTTTTTCATCCCTTAGGAAGGACCTAAATATTGTCTTTCACAGTACAAAGGCAAATGCAAAGGAATATTAATTCCTGGAAAGTTTCGCCTGGAGATTTAGCAGAGACAGAATAATTACCCTGGAAAAGGCAAGGAAATGTCGTTTCAAAGGACTTGCCATCCATATCATTATATAACTTTTTGCTTTTGCCAGCATTGTGCTAGGACCAAGTTAAAAGCCTCGTGTAAACTTCTGCTGGCCTGGCTTGGGAAGGAAAGCAGCTGCAATGTCAGTTAGACAGTGGGCACGTTCCCAGCGTGGCAAGGCACCTCAAACAACACAAATATTTATCTGAATCCTTCGTACCTAGTGGCACGTACAGTGTAGAAGAGGGGCCCAGCCAGAGCTGTAGGAGTCCCAACACAAAATAAAGAGTTCAGATGTGTCCCTGAGCCACTCTGGTCCCCGATGGAGCAGCACAGCAAAGCTCAGCACAGCACCAGGGGCCCGAGAGGCCTCTGCAGGGAAAAGGTTGGGAGGCATTTAGTGGCTTCTGGGACATCTGATGACAAGCAGCTGACCTGAACTGATGTTACAGCCCCTTGTGTGGCTGTACTGACTGCTTTCCAGCGGGTGTGCTGGAACAGGCTTGCAAACAGTGCAGAAATATCCATTTTGATCAGGGGCCTGGAGCCCCTCTGCTCTGCAGCCAGGCTGGGAGAGCTGGGGGAGTTCACCTGGAGAGGAGAAGGCTCCAGGGAGAACTTAGAGCTCCTTCCAGGGCCTGAAGGGGTTCAGGAGAGCTGGGGAGGGACTGGGGACAAGGGATGGAGGGACAGGACACAGGGAATGGCTTCCACTGCCAGAGGGCAGGGATGGGTGGGATATTGGGAAGGAATTGTTCCCTGGGAGGGTGGTGTCAGTTCAAAACCATTGCCCTTGTCCTGTCACGAGCTGCCTGCATACCAAGACCCTCTTTTAAGCTTTTATAACCCCCCTTAAGCTACAGAATAACCCAGAAACAAGCAGCAAACCTGGCAGCACTCTGAGAGTCAGAATTCATCCATGATGAGTTTTTTCTGAACCTGGACAGAAGAGAAGAGCCAGGGTTGCATTTTCCTACATTAATATTTACAAAGGCCTACGCTTCCTCAGGCTTGCAAATTCTTATTTTACCACTATGAGAAAAAATCCCCCCGAGATTTAGAGTTTTTAATACATACGAAGTCATCATTTGTTAGTTTTTACAAGGCTACCTTTTCCTTCCATTTTTTCTGATCTAAAGATTGCTTTCAGTGCTTTGTCATCTGTCCTCATTTAATCCATTTCAAAATTTATCCTTGCAGCATGAAACGTTGCTGTTGATCCCATTAAGTGTCTTCTAATAATTGCAGGGTTTAAGAAAGCTAAAGACAAAAAACTGACTGAAATTAAGCTTGAAATGAATAGGAACATGAAAAAAAAAAACGAGTAGGAGTATGGTAATTACATGCTTATGACTGTGACATTAGGCAAAAGAAAACAGAGCAGCCAATGGTATCTGAATCTAACGAGAAATGTAAATGATGATGAACTCACCCAGTCCCTAAATAATGGTGTGTTTAGCAGCAGGTAGATGTTCCATGGAAAGAAGTGCTGCCTGATAATTCAAGGACATACATCCAACCCAGGAGGGGCATACCAGCACCCTTTGCTAGGTGGGAAATCACTTTATGGGTTTCTGTGTACTGCAGGGCCTTTCCCTCGCTTTCCTGGCCATCTCTACCATTGTGCTTGTCAATAAACTCTCATTAGAGTTGATTTTTGTCACTGGTAGTCACACAAAAACATCACCTTCTCCTGTGACCTTGGCAGCCCTGACACAGCTATTGCAGCCTGGGTCGGTTTGTTAAAGATATTTTTTCTCTTATTTGTCCCTTCTTTGCAATGCAAAAGAAAGAAGAGGAAGGAAATACATCTATCTATGCATTTTTTCGTATTTATATACTTCTATATTTGTAGCACCTATAAATATGTATGGGCTTTACAAACGCATTCCTCCGAAGGAATACTACCAAGGCAATAAAATCTATCATCTGCTAAAAAATTAGTCAATTAATTTTATAAAAGATATTAGTATTTTGTAATTATAATTTCCACTTCTTCCACATCAAGAGGACTAAAAGAATATTTCTGCCTAGCAGCAAACAATGAATATACATGGGCAGTGAGATCATCTCAGAAGAACTTGTAGTTACTTTGGATTGTTTTCTTCTCTATTTTTTGGCCAGCTTTCACAGGCTTCTTCCAGGCACTGAGGCATGTTCTTGTTATGGTAAAAATGAGCAGAGTAGATGGAGTTGATTAGGTGACATAGCTACTACCCGTGCCTTTCTAATTTTACATTTTCTTCCTCCATAACCCAAATTCCACGTGTGTTCCAAAATCTCCATCGATTTTAGGAGGGAGACAAATATCTGTGTGAGCTTCATCACACCATCTCAGGCTGTCTTACACTTCATTTTCTCTTGTCTCTGTCCACCCCAGTTCCCACCAGCTCTTCCCATGCCCCACAGATGAGCTGGCAAGTTGCAGCTTGTTATTCCTGATATTCTGCTTCTTTTAATGGATGCAGGTGCACACACGGCTGCACTGCTTTCCCCAGGAGCCCACAGCTCTTAATCATCCTATTAAAGTGATTCCGTGCTTGCCACCATTTTCACATTAGGATGATCTGCTTTAACTGCACACACAGAGATGTTCAAATTATTTGTTGTGAGCAGCTGATTGAATTTAGCTCTGTTTGCTTACAAATTACCCCCTGCCTGTTCGGAGAGCTGCTGAGTCACTGAAGTTATTTGAGATATTTCAGGTATTTTGGGCCAGAGGGGCACGGGCACCGTTGCTTAGAGAGAGCTGATGTGACAAACGGTGGCTGAAATGATGGGGGACACTTCGCAGGGAGCACCTCGGCTGGTGGCAATGCCTGATCCTTCAGGAGGTTATCAGAGCTCTTATCACCACTAATTCCCGTGTGCACAGAGCCTTCTGCAGTGGCAGTGAAACAGGAGCAGCCTCAGAGCTAACCAGTGGCTCTGGGGACAGAGCACTGAGGCATGAAGCCATTAAAAACCATATTTTTGTCCCTGCTGTGGCCACAGGACCAGGGCAGTGCCCGTCCCCTGTGCTGGTGTTGCTGCAGGACCTCAAAGCCTGTGTGCAGTTCAGGGTCCTTCATGACAAAGACAAGGAGGGGCTGGAGCGTGGCCAGGGAAAGGAACAGAGCTGGGGAAGGGGCTGGAGCCCCAGGAGGGGCTGAGGGAGCTGGGAAGGGGCTCAGCCTGGAGTCCTTCAGTTTTCCCTCTGTGCCACAGGTTCTGTTTCTCCCACCCCAATCTCACACTTTTTCTGGTCTCGCTTCCCAAAAATCTACCAAGCTCCTTGCAGAAGACAGGGATGAGTTCTAGGGAAGTTCTATTGATTTATATTTATATTAAATCTATTCTGCAGCAGTCAAGGTCTTAATGACACATCTAAAGGCTGTGATAATCTGAAAAGTACTCTCTGGAGACTCGTACTGCTCTAAGAATGATACATTGCTTCTGAAGCCGAGATGGAAATTCAGCAAATAATTTCTGTGGGCACTTTCATTAGTGAGAAACTGATTCTAAAATGCTGGATTTTCTGTCAGGTATGTTCTGCTCACCATGCTGAGGGTGCATTGACTGAGGCTGCTGTTGACATCAGGACCATCAGTACCCAAATCTGCAGTGACTCAGAGTCATTAAACCGGTGCTTGATGACCTTTTCAGGGCAAAAGTCACATAAAGTGTGCAAGTAAAAGCAGATAAATGTCTCTGAAGAACAACTCTCAAAGTTCTAACACTCAAGGAATTTGTTTTAGCATTTTAAAATGGCCACATAGCAACAAACAGTAGCAAAGCCATTTAGAATTAAACGGAATAAGCAGATTTAACAGCTTATGTCTCTCTGGTGGGGCTGTTGATTGATTGTCTTGGTCCTCCAGTGCAATCGTCGGGGTTTCAATGTTCCCAGAAATCATTATGGTCATTACAGTGGCTCCAGCTGCCCTTCGTTAGCCAAATATAGAAAAATAAGGCAGATGCAGGGTGGATCATAGAAACAGAACCTGTTTTTCCCTTCACTTCCCACTCATCTCCCAATTATTCTGTGAATTTACCCATTCTGACTGTGAGGACAACCTTGGAGTCAGGAGCTGCTCCCTGAGCTGAGCCAGAGCTGTGGCCAACCCAAATTAATTATTCCATCCCCTCGTGAGTTACGGGGCTCACAAAACTGTAATAAACAGCAATGTGATTTTAACACTTTTTACACTGAGGCCATGGAACCAGACCCAGATGCTTGTGGTAAGAAACAGATGTCAGATTTAAATTCCCCTGGTCTGGCTAAGTGAGATTATGCTGCCACTGCTCCTTATTCACACAGGTATTGGATTTCTGTCACATCTAAACCACAAAAACTAATTCCATTTTTCATATTTTTACTTGCTGACAATAAGGCTGGATGAATATTAAATCTTTAAATGACAGTTTACTCTGAATGTTCTTTGTTGTTGCTTTTGGGACAGCAGAGTTAATAAGAATTATTGTGCTGTTGACATAAATGATGTATTGAATTTTAGAAAGCAACTGCTGCAAATGAAGGGAGAGTTAATGACTAGAATAATTAAAATATCAGGTGGTTGAGATTACATAATGTAATAATAGGGAGGAATTGTTACTGTTTTCTCCAAACACCACCAGCATTTCAGAATACACAGTGCAATGTTCTTTTGTAGTGTTTTGGTGGAAAAAAATCCCTTTCAAAAGTGCTGCTGTAATGTGAAAATCCAGGTGTTCTCTCCAGGTGGGATGCTGGCACTCCAGCCACGCTCAGGGACCTTCCCTGATGAGGGCTGGACCTTCCCCTGGGAGAGGTAAGTGCTTGAAAGGGCTCTGGCCTGAAGATCAGCTTAGTAAAGAGCAGAAGACTGTGGGACATTGGTTGATCCAGCCTGTGGAAATCACCAAACACCAGCGAGGGGCAGGTGGATGTGACATCCCTGAGTGTGACACCCCAGCAGGTGAACAAAGGCACTCCAACACCTGAAAAGGCAGGTTAAGTATTAAAAACATGAACCTGTAAAGTACCTTTGTGTTCACTGCCTGAAGTTTTTTTCCAAGCTGTCCAAAATCCAATTCTTGTCATTTTTTACTGGTGAAAACATTCATTTACATATTAAGTCAAAAGGTTGCACCAAAAATTGTTGAGTCAGTACGGCCCCTCTGAAATTTGTGAAATGTATAAAAATATCCTTTATCTGCCTAATGAGCAAGGAGAAGATCACGAGCATGTGAGCAATGCTTAAAATTGTAATGGAAACTGTAATCTCCATCAAAATCAAACTGAGCCTCTTGTCAGGTTAAGAGGATGAAGAAGCCACAAAAGTGATCAACAAATTGTCCTGCAAATCTCGGTGTGGACGTGGTGGATTTTTAAGTCTCACCTAGCTATAAAGTGACAATGGATGCTACAAAATGTTGATTTTATCAATGGAAGATGGCAGAGAACGGTTATTTAGTGACAAGATTGCATTCACTGTGATGGCTTCATCGAATGTAAATTTTGCTGCTAAAAATCGTATTATAGTGTTACAGTGAAATACAAAAATACCAGCTGAAGTTTAATGACCTTCAAAAAGAAATTAAAGACCAGCAAACACTCTAGACTAAGTGTTAGATATGATTTAAACTTGGAATATTAAAGAGATTTCAGAAGAAAACACTAAAACTTCTAGAAGTTAATCACCTGAAGCCAAAAGGATTCATTGCTGTTTATTAAGGACTGGAAAGAGCCAAAAAACCCTGTTTGTCTCTATGATAACACAAAGCAGCACAGGCAAAAGTGGCTCTAAAAGTATCCATTAAATCAACTGCAAAAATCACTGACTCTTTCTCCATGTGTGCAACTGCTGCAGTAGGAAAGGAAAAAGGCTTTGAAAGGTTTTGTCCTCAGTGAGTGTGGAGCAGCAGAGCCTCTCTGGCTCTGGCTGGAGGGCTGGAAGTGTGCCCAGAGCTGTTTGTCCTGCAGCAGGAGGTGATGCCACCACAATTCCTACAATTTGTCTGTGCCTTTACACTTCCCTCTCAGGCTTATGGCTGCTGCCTGAATTCACCCAGAGCCTGGTTACAAAACAAAAGGTAAAAAAGCTCCAAACTTGGGCTTTTTCAGACCCACAGCAAAGGTATCTCATGCCAGTTTTTAAAGGTTAACTAGTGGAAGGCATTGGTGTGAAACCACTTGTGCTCTGTTTCAGGTTCATCTGTGTTTTGGTGTTTCTCATAAAGGTCAACCACCTGCCACAGCATGATAAAAGACAAGGAAATCTGGCTGGATCTCTGTCACTCACTGCTGAAATCCACACTGTGCAGAGATGGCCCAAATTCCGTGAAAATAATGAGCTGAAGTTAGAGGAAAAAACCCACAACAATACGTGGATAAGAGCAGGGAAAGTAGATGGTGACAGAAGCTGAAAATACGTGACAGGCTTAAAATATCCAATGAAAAAATGGCATTTCTTAACGAGCATAGACAATTATTTCATTCATATTCATTTTCATCAGTGTTTTACCCACACAGAGCTCAACCTCCTGGTAAAAGCCACGCTCAGATATTCCTAAAACTCTTCTGCTGCCAGCAAATTCAACTTGGATTAGAGATTACCAAATTATACAACATTTATACCGACGTGTGTAAGCAGATATAGTTTCAGTAGATTCCCAACCTGATTCACCCATCCCTGGAAGTGTCCCAGGCCAGGCTGGACTGGGCTTGGAGCAACCTGGGACAATGGAAGGTGTCCCTGCCCATGGCAGGGGTGGAATGAGATGGACTTTAGGATCCTTCCAACCCAAATCGGTCTGGGATTTGCATGTACCGAGAGCTGTCTTTGAGAGGTTACTGCACTTATAGTTACCAGGCTGGATGAGAAAAACCCAGATGATAATTAAACCAATAAAAATGAACAGCTGGATAACCTGACAGGGATAGTTAAGGAGAAACCAGGCAGCTCCCACTGTGTTTTATGATTGTCAGGGCTCGGCATGGGAGCAGATGACTGATGGCTGGTATTATCAAGCAGAGTGGAATATCTCCTGTTTTAACCTTTCATTTGTTTAACCTTTGCTGTGTGGGTGAGGCTGTGCAGCTGAATCTCTTATTACTTGGAAGGATTGTATTTTTCTCTTTTATATCAGGGATGATCAAGATTTAGCGAAGTTCTCACACAAGAGAACTGCTATAAACTGTTCAAATGGATCTGTAATTACAAAAGGGCTGTATCCACCCTCAAGTTTTATTTCTTGGCATCTCTGCAGGGCTGTCTGCTTTCCTACAACACTAAAAGGAAAAGAGATTTAAAGCACAGACTTGAGAAAAAATTACCTGTTCTAAAGAGGTGGAAAAGGCAGATAAATAGAAAACATTGGTATCCAGATTTACTGGTTTGTGGTTTGGATGTGTCTGAAAGTTAAATAATGGCACTCTGTATTTCAAAGGAAAGAAACATTTTAACTCCCAAGTGCATAACTGCAGCAGTAAATAGGGCACACATCAATTTGGTATTATTACATCCAGGGCAGGCATAAACATCTCAGCACAAGATATTCACACTTCTGAAACTCCCAGTGAAATTCCTTGGAGGCTGAGTGTTTTCCAGTGCTGGGCGATCAGGAAATAACTGCACAGACAAGTCCACTTGACAGCTATTAGGCCATTTATTCAGGAATGCCTGGACTAAAATGGAGTAAGGTCACCTGCATGAGTCCCAGTTCTGCTGTGCCCAAACTCGTGGAAGCACTAGTGACAGCCAGGAAAGAACACCAAAGCCACTGTCCCCAGCACCTGAGGCCCTCAGCAGCCAGAGTCCATCCAATCTTAGCCAACAGATGTCCCAGAATTCCCCATCAAATCCACTTCTTGCTATCCAATGAAAAGTAATTTCTCACAGAGAGAACCTCACTGCTGAGAACAAAGCACAGGAACGTCGAGGTTTGTAAAGTTAAACTCTCACATGGTTATCTCAAGGTAGAAAGAACTCACCTGCCAGGACTAAAACAGTGGTTTCCACCTTCAATCCAATTTAAATTTGGCTATTTTGTTCCACTTTTGCCTGTGCATTCCAACCACCCCCAGCAAGATGACTGGGTAGCCCTTGTGGGACTCCAAAGAGAATCCACCCAAAAAAACTCCATTCATAACCCAAAAAATCTTGTGTGCTCTTGATCTATCATGGCAGTAATAAAACGTACATATGCCAATGAACAGGTCAAATTAAACCGCAGACAAATTGTCTGCACTCATTACTCTGTATTCCAAAATTATTTCACTTTGTTACCTGCACAAAGATATCAATAATCCCTTCTCACCTCTCAAGAAAAAATAACCTTTCCTGACAAACTGCAGTTATATTTGCTACACAAAAATCTATGGCATACAGAATGCTGTAAGGGTGGTAAAGAGGGTGAAATTAGTAAAATATAACTCCACATGATGGAATGATTGGATGAGTTGTTTACTACTATTACTTAATTGAAACAATACTGACTTGGAGGTGTTCCATAATTTCAGTCAGAGAGAATTAAAAGTGCTCTCTTCTGTTTTCTTGGAGCCTTTGCTGCTATTTAATGGTAACTGCAGAACAAGCATGGGCTGGAATTGCCTAAGAAATTTAGGAATATTATTATTTACTATGCAAGGGCTCATGATTATATTTTCCATTCTGCAGTCTTTTGCCTTTTTTGTGTTTCCTACATTCCTTGACAATAAAAGTTAATTAATGCAGGTGGCACACGGTATTTTTACAGTAACTTTTCTACTTGCGCTTTATTTTTTCCTCAGTTTCAATGACATTTTGCTGAACATCTTTTCCAAGAATCCTATCAAACTGGCAAAAACTGTAAATAGCAATCAAAATGTTTAAAACAGAATTTTATTTGGAAGAGTATGCTGCAGTCTACTACCAAGCATGTTCAGAGATGTTTATTTAGCCACAGACTGGCTAAAATCATGCAGCTGACTCTGGTTTTTTAGGTATAATTTAGGTCCTAACATTGAAGCTAATGGAGCAAAGTTGTATTTTCACCAGCTGACACCTTGTCCAGTGTTAGTTAATTCTTAGTTAATTCCTTCCTAGATGTGCTCTGCATCTTTCCTGAACCTCAATCCTGTCCTGCTGTGCAATTTTATTACTCAAAAGCCAACAATAAAGCACAAATCCTGCTCCCAAAGGGGCATAAGGCCAGAAAAGCAGCAGCAAGATGAGCAGGCCTGCAGAGGAACCCAGAACCCTCTGCATGCCACAGGAGGCAGTGGCATGAGACGTGCAAGAGCACAAAAGGCTCTTCGAGTCGGGCCAAAAATCAAGAAAAAAGACGGTATCAGTGGATTTGTGAATGAAGCACGTCTCAGTGACTGAGCCTCTCCTCTCACACGTGCGACACAACTGGCTGTGTCCTCAGGAAAAGCTTTTCTCAAACCCTTCTCCCACATCAGGGAAGAGCTGCCACGCCACAGTGCTGAAGCGGTCCTGATCCCAAAACCTTTTCGTCAGGTTCAGTTCATGGAGTAAAACTGCAGCCTTAAAAAGCCAGAGGGGAAAACACTCCTGGCTTTCAACTCTGGCAGCACAAAGCATCCTTAAATCTAAACAACCCAAGCAGGAAAGCAAAGGTGGGTTATTCACTGCAGACTCTTTTCCTCAAATATAGTGCTTGTCAAAAGGCGAACTTTCAGAGAAAGAGAGAAATGTTGGCACAAGTTTTAATCACACTAAACAGAAGTTGTCCCCTCTCAGCTTTTCCTCCTATATGAGAATGAAACATAAAGAGTGTCAAAACTTTTTTGAGTTGCAAAAATATACCAATTTTATACTTTAGATACAACATTTTTCAATTTTTCATTCGGAACACTTCTCCTTTATAAGTATCTCTTTTTTGTTGGTGTTGCTTTTTATCCTTTCTCTTCCATTTTTACAGAAAAGAGATTAATAAAGGATTAAACAACTCAACAAGCAAAACATTCCACTCCAGCTCAACTCCAAACACCTTCCTCCATTCTCCCTGTCTCTCCCCTCAACCGGGGGCTCCTTTCGGCTCGACTCGAACTTCATTTCCGATCCTTTTCCCACCAAAAATGAGAACCCCCCCCCACCCCAGCAGCCATCCAGCTCCACTAACAGAAAGGCCTCGTGCAGAGAAAAACGCATGAAGAGACGGGCTATGTAACTCTCACTACGACTACAGCCAGGCTGAGAGAAGCAGAGCTGGGGCTGGGCTCTACCGCCGCCGCCGCTGCCACTGCCGCGCCCGCGGCCGCAGCCGGCGCGCCGACAGGCTCAGGGGCTGCTTCCCAAACTTCCTCATGATCTCCTTGATCCTCGCCAGGTTGGTCTTGGAGATGGTGAAGTCGCAGCGGGTGGCCCCCATGTCGTAGCCCACCTCGCAGGTCCTGGTGGCGGCGGTGTAGCCCTCGGCCTTGACGCCCACCACGTACTCGCCCGGGTTGAGGAGGCGCCAGTAATCCCCGTCAGCTCCTGGGGGGAAAAACACGGTTTTCAGGACTTTCTCCTCGAGGAAAATGCCGTTTATAATGTCACAGAACTGCTGAGGTTGGAAAAGATCTCTGAGGTCGGAAAAGATCTCTGAGATCCTCAAGTCCAACCATCATCCATCACCATCGTGTTCACCGCTAAGCCGCGTCCTCACATGCCAAATCCACAGATTTTTTGAACACTTCCAAGCATGGAGACTCCACCACTGCCCTGGGCAGCCTGTTCCAGTTCTTGAAAACCCTTTCCACAAAGAAATTTTTTCTCATATCCAATCGAAACCTTTCCTGGGGCAGCTTTAGTCCATGAAATGAGAACACAGAACCACAGAAGGAATCCCACGGGATGAGCTGATTTGGAAGGGACCCACAGGGACCATCGAGTCCCACTCCCAGCCCTGCACCACCCCCACGAGAAGTCCTTGGCCATGGGTAAGGTGACACCACAGGTGGAACCCTCCATCCTCACACCAGGAGGGTGTCCAAGGGGCTGCCCCCACCACAAGTAAGGCTCCGCCTTCTGCCAACCCTAGAGAAAAACACACCTCAATCATATTTTCCAAATGATGAAAAAAAGGCTCCGATCCAGCTGTAGATTTTTGGCAGTTGGAAAAGCCTGAGGCAAAATCTGGTGATTCTCATGGGTATAAAAGACTTTTCCCAAACTAATCCTAACTGAGGGATCCAGAGGAGCCCCAGTGAAATACCCACATCACATGACCCTGACCAGACTGCCAGGACACACAGATTTCAGTGCTATTTACTAGGAAAAGTGTGTGAATACATAATGTCAGCTCACTTTGAGATATAAGTAAATATCTCCTTCTATAAAGCCTTACATTGGGGTTTATTACACTGATTTTCCTACAAAGTATAATTCATGGACGTTTAACCACCTGGTTAAATGTAAATGCACAAACTGAGCTCCTGTAATCAACTAAACTACTCATAAAAATGTATTTTAACACCTCATTGAATCAGGAGTTTTTGGTTTCTTCTTTTTCCCCATGAACGATCTCAGATATACCCATTTTATGTACCCATATGTGCATCAGGATCGTTTTAGGTTTCTTTCAAATATGATTTTAACCACCGAGTATTCTTAGCTGTGAACTGAAAAAGCGGAAAAATTATTACCTAAAATTAGTTTTGCACTCTGTCCTGGAAAAACTGCCTGTGAATTAAAGTACATATTCAAATATGCAATTCCATGTAAAAATAGAAATGGAACATCTCCTGCAGGAGGAGGGGTTGGGGTTTTTTAGCACTGATGAGACCTGACAGCCTTACTACCACCAGCCTTGGCTCCCTGGCAGTGCAGGGTGTAGCAAAAACCGAAGATGATTTGCATAAAAATATCAGATTTGGGAAAGGATCAGACTGGTCAGCCTCTGTTTAAAGAAACAGTATTTTAATTTAGGGTTTGGTAAGCTAAAAAATGTGTTTGCAAACAGCAAGTGTTAACAAATGGCAACACTGACTACACCCTGATAATGCAGCCTCTGAGTATGCCAGAGTTGCACCTGAGCAGCTCCATTCTTACATCCCAATTTCATCAGGGCTTTGTAAGCCAATTTGACCACACTTGGGATGATAATAATGTCCAAATTTTCTGTTTCTCAGGACTTGTGCGTTTTTAGGAAAGACTCCAAGAGAGGTTCTTTATCCAGTTCTCCCTCACCACCGGGTCTGTTGGAAGCTGAACAAAAGACCAAACCATAAATCTGCCCAAATTCCTTATATTCACCCCTAAGGGCTCATTTTGAGCTGTAAATGCTCTGGCAATACCACAGGGCAGGCAGAGGGCTCTGGATCAGCCCGAGCGTGGCTGTGATCACATCCCTGCTCCCAGCCTGGCTTTAGCCCCGGGGCTGCCAGCCTGACCCACATTTTCCTGACACATTTAACAGCCTGTTCATCACAACCCCACACAGGGCCAGGAATAAACCCACACATTCACACCCCACTGGGAATTTATTGCAGAGCTGGGTATTAAGCCTTCAGCAGGATGCACTTTCCCTCCTCTCCATTTACAAGCAAGCAGACAGGAGTATTTCTGTCAGCTGTCAGTGCCCAGAATTTAATACCAGGCTAAAAGGTTAGGGTCTTTTGAAAATCAGATTAAATCCAGTAGGTAAAAAAAAAAAAAATCCGGAACAGATGGCAAAAAGAGACACAATTAAAAACACAGATAAATTTAGTAAATAATAGGTTTGCTGAAATAATAGGTTCCAGTGGGAGCAGGCTGGAGGCAGACTGCATCCATATCCACCTACTGGGGCTGGGAAAGGATTGCCATGTCTGCTTAGCTAAAATAGCAATGCATTAAAGGACAAAGATAGCATTGCTGTGAATTTAATATGTCAGATTACTCCATGAATTCTACAATTAAGAGAAATGTCCTTAGAGCCTGATAGGACAGACCTTAGTTGCAATTAAGTACTTGTAAAAGTGCAAAAGCAATTTTTACATTTAAATGTATCAAACTGCACTGATTTAAATACTTTATTAAAAAATCTTTCTAGTGCTTTTTTACCTACAAAAGACTCTCCAGGAAACCTGGCCATAGGGCTGCACACCCAAAGCATGTAACAACTTAAACTCAACTTTTCTGTATGGACCAGGCAGCCAAGAGTGAGGCTGGACAGTTGTAATACCAGAATTGTGCTTAGCTTTGACTAATTAGATAAATATTAAATATATTTCATATATAATATATTTTATATATTAAATATTACTAAATGCTACTTCAAAATCTTTGGGGTTTGGTACATAAGGTACGCTGAAATAGAGCAAACTTACCAAAATAGTCATAAAAATTTCTCTGGACTTTGTGTGAAATTAAATTAATTACGCTTTGGTTCAAAAACCACACAGAAGCATCTGCGTTTGAAGTCTGGCTGCGACATGGAAGTGTTTCACCAGGAAGAAACTGCACCCTTCTCCCTCAAAATATACTTTGACATTTCCAGAATTACAGGAAGCAACCCCCAAAATTGCCTTTGCACCATGGTGGGGGAGAAAAGGTGCATTTGTCCACCCAACTGAACTCTTTTCCAGAGGTTTTCTCACAGAGTCCAGCCCACATCTGACTGTAGCAACATGGAATCGCTCAGACTTAATCAATAGTTACCTCTGCACCGAGGGAAAATGGAATAATTTCCCACAAAGCTCTTGCTCTTGGAATCAATGCCTTCAATTAGCCCATTAACGGTGTCAGCTGAATGCCAGCATCCCCCTCGTTCCATCAGGGATATTGTATCCAGGAGAAAGTCAAACCAACGTGCTTCCCCTGCACTTTTATTGCAGTCCGCAGGAAGAAGCCAAGGAATTCTCTCAAACCTTTCAATGTTATTAGAGGGCTTTTACAGGCAGCTTTTGTCTGGCTCCACGGGGCAGCTGACCACGTTAAGGTATCAGAGAAACAGCAGAGCTCCCCTCACTTGAAACAAAACTTATGTGAATAGAGATAGTGGCCATAATTCTTCTCCTGCTTGGCCTATTTTTACATCAGAGGTTTAAATGGATACATTTTTCATTTTAAAAGGTATAAATGGAAGAAGGCTGCTGATTATTTGCCTTCTTTCTCTGGAGTTATACATGTCATTTTAGCTTTTTGGCTCCGGCATAAATCCTCTGGTTTCAGGGACTAATGAGACGTGTATTGTTATCTGGATAATATGAAACAAGATAGAACTTTTATGTTCCCATCTCCACAGTGATTCCAGAGTGTGAGCTTAAACGTCTCATTAAAAAGAAAAATTAAAGGGAATGAAATAAGTACTTTTATTTTTACTAACAAGTGCAGATGGCCTTGAGGCATAGAGGCTCAGCAATAAGTCAAGATGTAAATAGCTGCAAGATTCCCCGAGTGTTACAAGGTGGATTTGGGATCTTGCACATTTATTGCACTTTATTTTTCTTTCACATGACAATCCAGAGTACAGAGAGCTGGAGATTAATCACATATTGCATTAACTCAGCCTCAACCAGAGCAATACATTAATTTTGTTAACAGAGTAATACAACCCACACTTTATGGCAGACTTTCTGCACTGCCAAGGCTTCCAAGACTAGAAAAACCAGCTGATTACTTTAATTCCCACTGTCATTTCCCAGTGGTCCCACTTTGAAATATTTAAGGCAGCATCATTACTGCCTAATTAAATATCTGTCATTCAATGCTGTCTCTTACAATGGAGACACAGTAGCACTGAAATAAATCATAAACTAAGTTAGATATCGCAAGATTCATTAGTGGCTCAGACCACCTCTTATGGCAAACATTAAAGATTGGGAGGTCACAAAGCTCTGATATTCCATAGCCTGAAATCAGTTTCTGTGTCCAAATCTGCCACTCTGTACCTCAGTGGCAGCAGACGAAGGGCACAGAACACCACTAAAGAGATAAAAATACATGAAATTAGTGTTCAAAGAACATGTGGATGTGGTACTTACGAACGTGGCTTAGTGGATTTGTTGTTAAATCATAAATCTGTTCTTTTGCACTGATGTATTTTATTTTTATTGTTTTTTTTTTTTACCTGTGCGAATGTCATGGTTAACACCTTCCACTGAAATAACAGCATTTGGGATTCCCTTTCCATGCACATCTTTCACAATGCCTTTGATGCCACGATGGACCTGTGGAGAGAGCAAAAAAGCAAGTAAATATTGCCCAGCAATGAACAGAAGTATTTTCCTAGGAACTTACGACGAATCATTAATTCCATAAGTGAATTCTGTTTTTATATTCCTACTTTATGGCTCACAAAATTGTGGAATATCATTATTAACCCTGTAGCAGCCCTTCAGGCATTAACTTGGGAATCAGTTTGTGAATTTTGTTAGGATTCCTGAGGCATCAAATTCAAGATATAGATAAAAAGAACAGATGAAGCAACAGACACAATATTGGGGTTTTTTTCCTAGCAGCCCTTTCTAGCAAGCTCAGCACCCACATCAAATTTTCAGAAGCTTCATTATTTTATTCCCTGAAGTCAAACCAGTCTGGCTGAAGAGATACGTCTATCAAAAATACCAATAACCACATAATTAGTCATGCAAGAGAAACAGCAGAAACCTTAATCTCCCAGCCTGAAAGGAGCTACACTTCTGGTGAATACCTGCTCCATAAAAACAATCAGGGACTCGCGGTTGTTTTCCCACTCCTCGGGCAGCTCGCTCTCGTGGGGATACTTGTCACAGCCAACATAGATGGAGAGCTCAAAGCAGTTGGTGTGCAGGTAGCTGAAGTCATTGATGCCTGTCAGTATTGGGGAAAAAGGAAACAATTTCACATCCTTTTCAATTTATTGATCAGATCTGAGTTTTTACACAAATGAATGTAACTTCTATAAACGCATGTTGGGTATTCGTCCAGCTGGCTTAGCCTGCAGAACTGGAAGGGCAAAAGGTTTTTAGAAATGCCACATGTCCTGTAACAAATCACCAGACTGCTCAAGGCCAGGTTGGACAGGGCTTGGAGCAACCTGGGATAGTGAAAAGTCACTCCAAGCAGGGGGTGGAACTCGATGGGCTTTAAGGTCCCTTCCAACCCAAACCATTCCGAGATTCCATTGATGGAGAAGAGGGGGATACAACCAGGAGAAAGGTCTCTCTCTGCAGCAAAAACTTAGCTTTTCTTTTAGAAAAGCCCTAAGCATCCCTAATCCTGAACACTGCCCATGGAGCAGCTCTCCCTTACGTGTGCCCTGGGTAGAAATGGGATTGTCTGTGCTGGGTTGCAGGGAGGTGCAGCTGTTAACCCAATTTACAGAACCCTGAATGCCAGGACACAGAGCAATGTGCTCACAGGGGTTGTTATGTAAAAGCGATTTATAAGAGCAGTTGGTGAAATAGTTCCTCAGTCTGTTCCCCTCCCTGAGTAATCTAACTGATAGAAAAGCCAGAAAAATCAAGGTAGTAATAATTATTTCATGTTACATGTGGTGTCTGTAGTTTGCAAGAAATGAAAGGCTCTCTTTTCTCCCTTCCACGGTGTTGCAGAAGACTGGGATCTGCACTGTTGCAGGAGGGATTTCCATCAGAAACAATGTCCTAATCAAGGCCCAGGAACCTCAGTTCCTCCAATCTCCGAGGAGCTGCAGTTTAATTCTGCAATACAGAGACCCCTGTAACCTTTGCAAAGGTCCTGAGTGCTAAGGAGGACTGTCTTTACATATAGAGCTCAAACATTTCCATTCTTCAGATTTCTCTCCTGTTTCTCACCATTCTTTTTCCTGCTTATTAGTTTTCCACTATCGCACAGATAATGAGATACAGAACATGAACACTAGAGGAATAAACTCTGTGAGCTTCATTTCTCATTCCACCTGCATTTCTAATAAGAAAATGTTTTAAAATACATTTGTTAATGATCATTAATTGTTACGTTTTAAATGGCAAAAATTAGCAGGATTTGCTTTCACCGAGTGCTCCTGACCGAGAAGAGTTAAACCAAAATCCCTGTTCCTGTCCAATTACCACAGAGCAGTAGTCAAGTATTTAATGAGCCCTCAGTGCCTTCTGGAAGGAGAGCAGGAGGATTATGTAACACAGATGTTAAACTTTTCACTTTTGTTGATGGGGAAAGCCTAAACATCAGCCAGTGGCATATGCTACTCTGCATAAACGTGCTTCCCCTCCACTTGAGAAACAGCCACAATTATTTTCCCCTCACATACTGTATCACATCCTGATTAATCTGCTGTGAAATGTTTTGCCATACGCAGTAATTGCTCAGTTTTAATACATGTATTTAAGAAAATGGCTCAGTGTTGCCAAGAGCGACTCTTTCCTAGTGTCTGAACATGGAAATCCAGCCTCAAAACCACTGGAAATAAAACTAAATCAATCTCTTTTTTGCCTTTGTGCAGTTCACCGAGTGCAGAAACTTAATATGTAAAATTGCTGAAGAACTTGCATTCACTGCAGTCCAAAATATGTGCAGGAAATATCACGGCTGGGTTTTAAAGGCATGAGGAGGTGTTGGGTACCTGTGGTGCACATGCTTCTCTAGGGACTGAAATGAAATTAGAAAAATCCCATCTAAATCTTCCCATGGCATGAGCAGTGAGAAGTTTCTGTGCAGGACCACTGCAAGGAAGCAGATGGATGAGGAGAGAGGGGATGGGCAGTTTAGAGATGTGGTAAAACAAGGACAGTCCACCCACACCAAAGGATGGGTGGGAGAGCTTCTGCAAGCACTTTATTGGAGGTCTTACTATAATGTAACAGAGCAGGACATAAATCATAATTAAAACATCATCAAGGAATAAAACGAATCAGATGAAACAAATCCAATATGTAATTGGTCCTAAGGAATCAGGGTAATATTCAGCATCTCTATTGTCCATCTTTACTTAATGTAGCTCATTGTGACAGCTGTTAGTGACAAGGCCAATGCCATCTTCTCTGGATCAATTCATAATGATGTTTCTAGTAGCACTTAGGAAAATTAGATTCATAAATTAGATAATTAAGTGGTCAAGTTAGCTCTCAGAGTATGCTTTAGAATTTGCAGAAATACACAGGAACGTACCGTCAGACCTAAAAGTTCAAGGTCTCCCCCCAAATTCACCCAACACTTTTTACCCTGAAAAAATATTTGAACAGCTAATTCTTGACTGTAGCCTTTAAAGGCTGGCCAGCACTAACTCCACGTGGGCCAACGTAAAAGCCATAAAAGCCATGTCCAAAATCCCGAAATGTTTATGCAGTGGAAGTACCTGTGAGTTCCAAACACGAGCCAGGTCCAGCTAAACCTGGGCTGCACAGACACTGGCCTGCATCTGTTTGCCATTCGTGCTGTTCCTGCTGCCAGCCCAGTGGTTGCAGATGCCTGTCTCATTTCCTAATTTCGGGGAATATGTTGTTTGACTGATGCACTTAGAAAAACATGAGGATTTTGAGCAGAACTGTGGTGAATCAGCAGAGTGTCTGATTCCCAGCGTGCTCCAAGTGCACACCCAGAGAGATAAACGTGCCTAATGCTGTTAAAAATGGGCTTCTAATTGGGCTTTCCTGGAAATCGAGGTTTTGGCTGCACCACAGGTTGCAGCTTCCCCTTTGTGCTCCTTGACAGGGTGACAGGCTCGGGTGTGTGGGGATTCATGCAGGCTGTGATTTACCCTGGCAGCAGGAAGGCCTGTGGAGCCCGTGCAAAATTTAAGTGTAAATCAGGTGTTTCAGAAAGAGGAAAGTAGCAGAAAAGCAGTAGCTTTTTATGGCATGTTATTACAACTCCGAGTGAACGTGAGTGGGGGCTGATCTGAGGCTGAGTTCAGTCAGCAGGAGCCTGAAATCAGGATTTCCTTATCTGAGAGCCACGGGAATCTCTCCCTGAAGCCACTGTTTCAGCTCTGACGCTGGCTGTGGTGCCTGGCAGCAGTTTTCTTCTTGTCACCTTGTGTGTGGGTTTGGACTGAGCTGGTTTCTTCCTGACAGACTGTTCTGAATGCACGGAGCTCTTAAAACTAACATTCTGTACGTGCACTTTTGGAAAAGTTGGTCGTAAAAGAAACAGCCACCAGGTATTAATGACAGCAATGACATCTGATACGTGATGAAATCAGGAATATTTTACAACACACCTTTCACCACCACCGCCTCCACAACGCGCACCGGGCAGCGATGGCTTTACCCTAATTAGCAAGGTAACGCTAACTGGGGTTTCTACCACTTACTTCCAGCCACGGTGTGCCAAGAGGCTCCGTTGACAGTGCCATCCTCCTTCTGGAAGTCCTCGGTGTGGCAGGCTCTCCTCCTGGCATCCGTCATCAGGCGGTGCGTGGAGGCGTAGGAATACGCCAGCCAGCGGAACACGTGGTCGTCGGGGGTGGGCGTGTAGTCCTGGGTTTTCCACATGGATCTCACCATGTCGTAGGGATAGGCCACCACCAGCTCTCCCCCCTGCAAGTTGCCACCCAGCACGAAAGGGATTTTTTCCATCCAGGCGATGATGGCCCGCGTCTCCACCGCCACCTGGCAGGGAAAGGAAGAGCAGCTTTGGTTCAGCCTGGAAATCTGATAATGCTGCTTGAAAGGGAGACCCAGGCTCAGGAGTCCTGCCAGGAGTTCCCGAGCGTGAGCAGCCAGCAGAAGGGATGTGGGAGAAGGAGAAGGCATTCTTTAAATGATGGTGCTTGTCAGCCATCCTTGGAAGGTCGCAGACTTCCCTTAAGAACTCACAAAACCTTCACGTCAGTAATTTATGGAACAGGAACACCTACGTTGAGTGAGGCCAAGAGCAGGAACTGGCAGAGGTGTCAGACGGTGACATTGCTCCCTCTCTTTTTGTTTCCAAAAGAAGGAATTTTAAACATAGAAATAATAGCCATAAATTAAAATGCAACAAGCTTCCATCAACATGAGGATGATGGCAGAGCACCGGAAGAGCTGCCCAGGAAGGTCAGGGAGTCTCCCTCTCTGGAGACATTCCAAACCCACCTGGATGTGTTCCTGTGTCCCCTGCTCCCTGCCTTGGCAGTGGGTTGGACTGGCTGATCTCCAGAGGCCCCTTTAAACCATAACTATTCCATGAGTGTGTGATTCTAAAGAACTAAAAACTGCCACAGTGAGGCTGCTATTAATAGCTGCCATTATATTTAAAAGGTCAGGCCAAAATAAGTTAAATTTCTGGCACTACGAGCCAATAAACGACTTTAACATAAGCCACAGCACTGGGTTTGCATATGCCTGATCTCTCCCTGTGTTATTTCAGATAAGAATATATTTCAAGTAAGAGCAAGTAAGAAAACCCCAGGGGAAATCTGTGAGTGAATTTTCAAAGAGCTCATCTACACCACAAAACTTGGGAAAAGCCTGATCCACATGGCTGAGCTCATGGAGTGCTTCTCCTTGTCTACCTTGCTGCCTAAAAGTTGGGTATTGAGTCCTCCACGTTCTTGAAATATCTGAAGGAAAGAGTTCTTATCTCTAGGAAAGAGTTTCTTCCTCAAGACCTGCCTCTAAAACCTGAGGGGAATGGTCCTTTTGTGGTGCATTTTTATTTCTACTGACACAAAGGGAATTGTTGACAGAAAGCCTAGATCAGGTATGGAACTTCACTCACAGATTATTCATTTCTTGAGAAACATAAATCTCACTCTCCCAGCACATCCCAGCCTTTGTGTCCCCTCTCCTGGCCTTACTCACAGTGGCATTTTCGGACAGGTACCAGTCAGGGATCGGGATGTGATGGTTTGGAACTTTTCTTTTACTCTTCTTCTGATCTTCTGACTCCCAGAGCAGCGAGTTTAAGTCAGGGAAGTTATTGTTGATGTCAATGCCGTCCTGAGTCCATCGTCCCAAAGACCAGCCCCCCAGCTCTGAACCCTTAGTTAAAAAAAAAAAAAAAGAAAAAGGAAGAAAATAAAAATTAATGTTCATTCAGAATACATACAACCTGTGAGCCCTCACAGAGTGTTTGGGAATGTGCCAGAGGTAATTCTATACAGAGAAATGGAAGATTAATTATTTAATTAACTGAATTAAACAATTGGCACTTTTTTTTTAAATTTTCTATGAAATCTTCAATGAGGTGAAGGAAAACCCATGAAAATTTACTTGAGGTTCGCCAAAATATATCTTTCATCGGAGACAGCACACATTCCCTGCCATGACTATGATGCTGACTTTCCTGTTCCAGTCTTCTGCAGACTGTTTTGGAAGATTTTCCAGTGCATTTGACCAGCCCCTACAATTTTTCCTGGTGTCTGTCTTCATCTAGACTGAATTATTACGATTCCCAACACATCGTGCTCTCCTTAAAGGCACACTATTACATTTCAGCTGCAGAGGAATGCAAATTTTCACGTGCTGAGCCTGGTTTCTCGTGAGAAACAGACAGCATGAGTTTTCCATTTTCCATAATGGTGTTCCCATCGCTCTGTACACCTCAGCATGGTTTGCTCTGGCAGTCTTTGTGACCCTCCTTCCCATGTACATTTTCCTGTTAGCCAACATCACACAAAATACTGTTTCTTTCAGCTTTTTCCCAAGATGGTTCGTGGTTTTGATGCGCTCGTCTTTTCACTTTTAAATTCCGATCGCTTGCAAAATACCATCTTTGAAGAAAATAACGACGAGAGGAGCATTTTGGATTCAATTACTGGAAAGCAAAGAATTCCTTGATGTGTTCACAGTGCTAATTACCGCTTTGTATGCCTTGTCATATCCGTCAGGGTTCACCGAGGGCAGCAGGTGGATCCTCGTGTCCTGGATGAGGTGCACGATGCGTGGGCTGCCAGCCAGGTACTCCTGGCACATGAACTGCATCAGCAGAAGGATCAGCTCTCGCCCCAGCACTTCGTTCCCGTGAGCTCCTGCAATGTAGTGGAATTCTGGCTCCCCTGTGGAAAAAAGCACGGAGCACAGTTGTAGCCAGAGCAGCAAATCAAATCTCTATCAAACGGCATCGATGCCAATCGGCAGCATTTCACTTAATGAGTGTCGGAGAAAAGTCTTAACTGCACAGATGAGGGGTGAAAATGTCGCTTCGGAGAAAATAATTGCTTTCTGTTGCTATTTTAGAGCAGGCTTATATGTATTAGTGATATCTAAAGCCACTGTGTAAAACCTCCAAAACCCATTTTTGATTAAACATCTCTTTAATTATACTCACAACTTCAGCATGTTAGAGGTAGATTTTAACAGTTTCGAAGGTCTAAAAATCACATGAAAAATACTTTGCAAGAAGAGAATTTTCCTAACAACCAATCTAAACACCTAGCAGAGTATTCATGGGCATGGAAAAGCAAAAATTCCTTTATTCCAACAGCTGTCCCAGGCACTATCACAGTGAGAAGGACCAAAGACTAAATGAGTTCCTATGCTGAAGAATTATATCATGGTAGGAAATTGAACCCCAGCCCTCATGAGTGAAAAATTATTTGGAGATTTGACCTGTCCCTGCTTGCAATGCATTCACCCCACATAAAAAAGGTAAATTTCTATCCATAGCTACATCAATCCCACATCTAAAATCCATCCCTCAGCTCAAAATTCACTTTTATTTTATTACTGTAAAGAATGATCATTAAAGAATTTGATCCCACATTCAAAATGTCTTCTATTTGTGCTCACCCTCCTCTTCCCAATTTAGAAATGCAGCACTGAGGTTCCTCCCACATACATTTGAAATCTTTGCTGCCATGAATATAATTCCATCAGTGATAATTAGTGCAGATACAGAGAAACAGGAGGGGGAAAAAAAGCCAAATCCCAGAACCCCTTCAACAGATTTAGTTAAGACTAAAATCCTAACCAACTTCGTGTTCTCCTGGGTTGTCAGAAATCTCGACAGCATACAGCTTCAGTCCTTGGTTGCTTTTTCCAATATTGTAAATTCTTGTGATATTTGGGCACATTTTATTCACAGTTTTCATCAACTGCCAACCAAAAAAAGAGAAAAAAAGAAAAGAAAAAAAAAGAGACCATGTTTAGACAATGCAGCATCAAAATAGACCCACTACGAATTGGTTCATTCTAAATTGGATGTGGCCCTTCATTTGCTTCTCTGATTACTTCTTAGTTGTAAAAGCTTTATGGTTAGTTCACAAATTTATAGCTCTGATATCTCATTTTTAAAACATTATGCAGTGGAGAATAATTAAAATAATGGAGAGTAATTAAAACAACCACTCTGTGATGTCCTGTAAGAAAGGGACTTGAGGTGACGCAGGCTGTCAGTGCTCAGAAATGCATTTATTTTGCAGGTTGCACATTCTCTCCAGTAGAAATATTATTGTTTTCACACTGCCATCAAGTAGAGATACTGCATTAAAAGCAGTTCTAGCTTAGCTAAAGGCTAAAATACTTTATAAATAATGTTACTGACTCAGACCCGTGTTTACTAATTTCTCTCCTCACACCGTCTTCAAATCGAAGGGAACTCAGCTGGCTGATGTTTGCCTGCACCCATGCAGCTCCACAAGCTGAGAAATAGGTGAGATGAGCCTGTTGTCTCAGAGCTCTCTCCAAAACCCAGCAGAGAAACTTTTGCCTCTGAAACTTCCACCAGCAGAAGCTTTCCTGACGTGCCTGGCACTCCAGCGCTCACAGGATACCAAGAACACCAATTTAGAGAAGTGGTTGAAAGTATGGAAATGCTCATTAATAGCGAGGAAAATGCCCAGAACCAAGTTCAAAGTGTATTACATTCAGTGGAAATATTTGTATTGGCCTCGGTAAATTCCCCACCATCTCTTTAATTGCAAACATGTGATTATTTTCTGAGTCAAAGAACTTTTCCTGAATTACAGCCCCTGTAGCAGCCTTTCCTGTGACTCTTTTGGTAACGTGCAATGTAATGGAGCTCATTGTTTCTGAAAATACAATGCCAGAAATAATTATATTTCATATTTGATCTTCTCATACCCATTTCCTACAAATGGCCCAGTATTTCACCTACGATCTGGGTTTGTTATTTCAAAGACAAGGTTGTACTCAAATGTCCACATCAAACCATGTAACAGCTTCCTGTACCACATGAATACATATAAATATATACATAGAAATGAACACACATGAATATTTTGGGCAGTAAAACAATCCTGAGTTCTGCACACAAGATACAGCGAGTGTTCCCACTGACTGGAAGAAGAATATTGAATGCTCTTTTACAAGAAAAAAAACTGGAGCTATAAATTTCATCTTCCTAACCGGAGAGTTCTATTAAAATAACCTGACACTGAGAAAATCCCTCCCTCTCACAAACACTTGATTTATTGCAATGTAATGTAATGCTTCCAAATCATGGCCCAGGGAACACCATCTCCTCCTCCTTCAGTGCTGATAATAAATCACTTCAAAGAACAGCATTTTTCTAAGATGGTTGGTGGTGAAGTAGCTATGAAAAGTGAAAATAATGTATATTTTTGGGAGGCTGGGGATTTTTTTGGTTGCTGTTTGTTTGTTTGTTTTTAATAAGAAGTTGGCTCTGGCAGTTATTCTTCCATTTCGCACTGAGGTTTTGAGAATAGTTTTGGGAATATAAGACTTGTTGCAATGCAACCCACTGTCTTCTGCCCACCAGCAATTAAAATCCAATGAGCTCTAAACAAATTAACTATTTTGACACAGAGGAAAACAGAAATCGGGAGAGCACAAACACAGTTCACTCCTCTCAGCCACAGCCATGGATTTTCCACTTGTATGAAGAATGCAAAAACATTCTGCTTTAAAGCCGTGTTTTTTCCCCAAGATATTTCTAACCTGACCAACCTGTCTCTCTGCAATGACAACATAAATACATTTTATTTTATTGTTCTTGACAGTAATTATGCCAATTGAGTTCCTACTCGTCTAATCTTTGTGCTAAGAAATATAGGCCATGAAATCTCTACCAAAATAAACGTGTGACTCAGTACACAATTGCTCAATAGAACCCAGTGGTGATTCATGCAGTATAAATACACTGAAAACCCAGCACACGGCAAGTGATTCACACACATCAAGTCCAAACATATTATCTTTATATTTGAGGAGAAAGCGGGCAGAAATATTTCTCCAGGACAACCCACACTTGTGTCTGTGGTGATATGAAGCAAGATTAAAAACAGTAACAAAGCCAAGAACAAGGCTAGCTGTTGGAAGTTAAAGGAAAAAGATTAAAAAGGCTGGTAGATTTAAAATTATACTAACAGGGGTTTTTTCCTGGTGTTTTTGGCGAATTTTTGCTGATTTTCACAACTGTGAATATGGAATTGGACTCTAGAGTTTATTCTGATTATCCAAACCCACCAAAATATATGAGAAAACTGATGGCTAAATCAGAGTCAAATCTCAAAGGAGAAAGCACTGTGTCATTCACTCAAATACACATGGAAGAAAGAGTGGCACATTATATGAAAATACTTCCTCTGTCACGTGGCATCACATTTTTCAGGTTACTTTATGTACAAATTAAGACTTGGGGATTTTACTGGACTGTTGCTTTCAATAGATTAAAACAGGAAAAATATTTTAAAAACATATTGCAGACAGAATTTAATAATATTCTGAAGAGGTGGAATTCAGGTTCCATAGGGCTGAAAAGCCTGCACCCATCCACCCTCCATCACACACCAACCTCTTTGCCTACCTGCCTCATCTCCTTGTAGTTGTGATGCTTAAAGTCCAGATTATCAGTGGTTGTCATTTCATTTCTTCTGTGGTAATAATTATTTGGGTCTGAGAAAAGAAATAAAAGAGTTTTCACATGCTTAGGGATTTCGAACATAGAGGAACAATGCATGTAACGAAATCTGAATTCCACTGTCCTGTGTGTACTTAAATCAGGTTTTCTATAAGCAAAACTCAGAGAAACAATTCATTTTAAATATTTCTAATCACTGCGCAAATCAAATCATACAGATCCAAACAAAAGCAAGGAGGCATCAGCTTTCCAGAGAGCTCTTCTGCACAAAAAACCTATACTTCAACAGAGAAGCAGAAGGGCAGCCTTAGGCTGCAGAAGAGGAAAAAAGTCATTGGGAAATGATGAGTCAGATGCAAGATAAAAGAGTGGAAGAAAAATCAAATTAGAGGAAAAAGCCACAGTAAATGTTTTGTGCCCACTTGATTAATTTACTATTGCAAGGAATTTTAGTTTTCCTGATGAGTATTTTCCAAGTTTATGCACTGCTTGCAAAACACGGAAAGGAACAACTGTGCATATCAAACATTCCTAATTATCTTCCAAAAGAATTCTTGTGGCAGTCAGAGGTCTTCGTTACCTAAAAATTTACATATTCACTTATTTATGGATATTATTTGTAGTTTGTTCCTTTTGAAGTATCAAAGGAGGATGTGTGGTTAAAAAAGAATCTTTTGTCTCCTTGACATTCCAGGCCCTTCACCTGGAAAAAAAAACCAAAAAAACAGACCGAGATTGTTATGGCTCAGCTTTGAAGTTGCTGATAACTGTGCTCCTAGCCTAATCTATTATGATTTATTTTCAGAGACAAACAAGTCTATTTGGAAAACATCAGACACATTCCTTAACTTGCCACATCTGGGATGTCTGGAATTTTGAGTAATCATTTGTCAAGCCAGTGGTTGTCAGGCTTCTATGAAAAATTGCTTCCCTTCACACAAAATCATCTTCGTTGGTTTAAAATTATTGGGGGAAAAGTGAAATATGAAAAAGCCTAAGTATCATCCAGTCTCACTGCAACACAAACAGATACTGTCTCTAGAGAAGAAAAATGGTTTTAAACAGTATCACCTGTCAGCTGTGACTTTTTGGGGGGGGAGAAAAAGAACAATTCTGAGTAGGGAAAATATGTAGTTACCATCCCACAGCAACAAACACTTAATGAAATTATGGAAAAACTCGTAACACTGCAAAATACTTTTGAACATTTTTAAGTTTCATGTTTCTGACATTAAAACCACTAAATATTCCCATAAAATTCTAAAAGTTTTTGGGTCTTTTGCACTATTTAAGTTATTTATGAAATGAAACACGTGAGTCCCGTTAAGGTTCACAGTAACATGACCCATCCTTGCCTCCACTTCCATTTCCTGATCTACAGCAGAGATGCTGGAAGATCAACTAAGGGCTGCTCTACAAATACAACTGAAAAATGTCCAAAAAACCATCTTGTTTCATCAAAAGCCATGTTAATTTGTAGAAATTACTCGTTAATATACTGATGGCTGAGAAATCAGAAAAAAAACCCCCCCACTTCTTCTCAAAAGAGACGATGTGTTTAATGCCCCACAGAATATCTTCATAATTGCAAAAATATCCCCACGTTGTAAAAATATAAAAATAAACATCATAAAACTGCCAGGATGTTGAAGGTTTTCTGTATCACCACGAGCCAAAATATACAGCAACCGATTTTTTTCCCTGATACTTTAATCCCATTCCTTTCAAAGCCTGGCTCTTTTTCCATACATCAAACACTAATATCATGGGAATGACTGCGAATGCTGTAGAGTTGGTGGAAACTTAAAAAAACTGTGCAGTGAGAATGATTGTATCTCTGGCCCTTCCTCAACAACAGAGCTCAATTTGACAGTTCCCTAGGGAATTAACATTCATATTTTGCCAGGCTCTGCTGTAGCCTGCTTGGATCACTAGATTTCTGCTGCAGCAGGAATACAGATTAGAACATTAAAAGCTAAAATGTAGAAAGGCAAACAACGCTTGTGCACAGCTGGATGGGTCCACTTTGGCAAAATTCTTTTTTTTTAATAAAGCAGAGAATAAGAGACCAAGAAACTCCAATCACAGATGAGTTATAATAGAAATATACTGATTTATTCACAGAAATTCTGCAGGAAGTCTCTCTTTCTTCCAAGGAGAAAAGATCCTGCAAAACTGTGGCACTCACATTTACACAGGGGGATATATTTGTTTTTTCTACCGCTAATCTATCTTTGCATCAGCAGTAGAGATAATGAAGTTTGCTGGCAGAGGCACCTTGTTCCCTTCATCCCTCTACTCTTTGCAAAGATGAACTGTAGGATACTGTAAGGTTGATGTTGTTTCGGTGGACAGTTGGGACAGATGGTGATGAGAGATCTCTGTAGTTTGGTTTTAGAGCATGAGGTTTATTGTTAAGGGTGTGGATGTAGGGGCCTTGCTTGGAGCTGCCAGCCACAGCTCG
>VZTG01009978.1:418206-463176 GCA_013397845.1 Melanocharis versteri
CAGCCACAGCTTCTCTGGGCACCCTGTGCCAGGGTTTCACCACCCTCACAGGGAGGAATTCCTTCCCAATATCCCATCCATCCCTGCCCTCTGGCAGTGGGAAGCCATTCCCTTCCCCTGTCACTCCAGGCCCTTGTACGTCTCTCTCCATCTTTCCTGTAGCTCCCCTCAGGCACTGGGAGGCCTCAGTTAGGTCACCCCAAAACGTCTCCTCTCCAGGCTGAACGACCCCAATTCTCCCAGCCTTTCCTCACGGGAGAGCTGCTCCATCCCTCTGATCATCTCTGAGGCCTCCTCTGGAATTTCTCCAGCAGCTCCTTGTCCTTCCTGTGCTGGGGACCCCAGGGCTGGGGGCAGAACTCCGAGGGGGTTAATGCCCAGCTGCTCTGCAGCATGAGGGCTCTGGAAACTGCCCGTAAAATGTACCAGGAAGGACCAATTGCTCAGCAGTTGATGGAAAAAAAAGGCGATTTTCACTTATTACAGCTCCTCAGCACCTCAGCCAGTGGAGCCCTGATGCTTCCTGTGGGTTTCAGCTCCTCAGAAGTGGTGCTCCAAATGTAGGACATAATGAATTCCATCCAACTGATTCAGAGAAGTTTTTAATAAAAAGAATATTCTGGTCCTAATCCTTCACACTGCCTCAAAAACCCCGATGTGCTATTTCGCAAATGAATGATTTTTTTTAATTTCCGTGTAATTTAAGTGAATTTGACTTGTCTTCACTAAATTGAACATCTCACAGACAGCACATGTGTAATCTTGAAATAAATCCGCTGGCAGCCACATCAGGTGATCCTAAGTTTTTTTCCACATGATCTATTTCTTGGCAGCCCCATGACCATTGCTCATAAGCATTAACATCACACATGAAATCAGCAATGAAATAAAATTTTTCAACTATAAATTGATTCTTTTCTCCTTTTACTCTCAGAAGTAGTTTGCTGGATTTGGAACTGCTGTTTACACCACCATTTATAAGGAAAGATACTTGCAGAAAGTCACACTTTTATCAAAGAATGAACACAACTCTAGACTTGACCAGGTAGCCTGGCTCTAAGGGAGAAACAATAAAAATAAGACTGAAGCCACTGCAAAACACAGTACTCCATTACAGAGCTGTTAAAGTTCATTTTTTATCTTGGGTTCAAAGTAATGGCATAATCATGGTACCAGTGATAGCGTTCTATATAAGAACTATTAAAAATTAAATTTCATCACAAGTTTATTCCATTAAAATAATTGCCTCTTGCCTTGAACACTCTACAACGTAAATAAATGCATGAAGAACTCAACTAATTTTCTCTCTCCAATCTCTGGGTACTTTTGATCGTATGCAATTTCATTTTGACCTTCCTTAGGTTTGAGAAAGAAAAGGCAAGGAAATCACATCCATCCCTCTGAGGCAATTACAAAAGATTGTGTGTGTCAGTCTCTGTCTATGTAAACACCAGCATTTTTGGAAAGCAGAGAGGGAATTAAATGGTTTTTGTTCTCTTTTTGCCCAGTGAGGCATGGCAGCACTGATTGTTGCTACAGGTGGGATTTTCTGGCATCTTTCCTTCACAGAGAAATGTCTTTCCCTTGGTGAAACAGCAAATCCCTTCTGTTGCCCAAAGACAGCACTGACACACTTGGACAACACAGCTTTATTTTTTTTTTAGAGCTATTGTAACAGTCTAGAAAAAGCTGTTTCTCCAAACTAGCCTATGATACAATAAAAACATATGTTATGGATAAGATATATGCATTTCACTGATAAAAATTACAATTATCTTATATAATACTGCTTAGATAAGCAGTAACGTCTCTGTTCCAATTGTCCAAATAGTGTTTTATCATGATTTATCCAATTTTTAGTGCACCTAGCACATGCAGCAGGTTTTATGGACAGAGCCCTACCCACAGGAATGGGCTCTAGGTGCCTTTAACCATTTCCATCTCATTCCAGCAATGCTAACAAGCTTTCCTAGAATATCAATCTTATTCAGGTTTTTTCTTCATCTTTTATCCTTTCTCTTTATTCCTTTATTCCTTTATTCCTCCCTTGTGAACCTGCTTGATTGAAAGCTGATACAGAGCACAGACTGAGTGCAAATGGTTTAATATATTCAGGGATTAATAAAGAAATAAATCCTAAAATTACAAGTCTAGAAGACATGAAAAGAAATTCAGAGTTATGAAAAATGGGTTTCTTTCCTTCCACTCTCCTTCAGTTGTTGGGGTATTTCCCTATGCCCTGGGCTTTGGAAAGGCTAGAGGTGTGTGAAATACCAGAGCTCCACCTCCTGATTTTGGTGAATTTAGGAAAATTGGTCATTTTTATGGGAAAAAGACCTGTCAGAAAAGAAGAGCCCTTGATTTCCAGTCCCTCAGTTAATACAGCGTTAGAACAGCGCTGTCAAAACCACTGCTCCCACAGCCAAACCACCCAGATATTTGAGTCGGAATGAGCAAAATGACACCAATAAAGGGTGAGGAATCCACTTAGAGGGAGCTGCAGAAAAAAGTCCTGTCCTACAGGAGGAAAACGTGCGTGGAAAAGCCTCTGGAACCTGAGGAACAGCTTTGTTCCGGGCGCCTTGCGTGCGATGAACAAAATGAGCGAGGAGAAAGAAATGCCAGCTCTTTCTGAGCTAAAAAGATGGGTCAGCACTTATCAAAACCTATTAGTTCTTCAGTCCAATTACATTTTGAATGAACACACCCCATTCCCATTGTGTTTCTCAATGAATGATTCTGGTATTTTCTTTCAGGAATATACTGAATCAGCCACTGCGGGCAATTAACTCAATAAATGACTACCAGGGGGATGCACTGATGCTGTTTCCATGTGAATCCAAGATCTGTGAAAAGCTGGAAGAGCACTCAGCAGGACAGTGCTGAAAGAGGAGATGTGTTCCCAGCTTCACCCACTGACACAGCCCCGTGAAGCTGGAGGGGAACAAATGCCAACACTGCCAAGCAGAACTCGGCCCTGGATGGGTGGAAATCTAGCAAGAATCCAGGGTAAAAAACTGCTGCACTTAATAAAAATCACCTTTCCAAATACTGGCATTTTTGCTTTTTCCTGTTTAGATGCAGTTTTAGGAGACAGGAAAGGACCATGAGAATTTCCCTACAAATTGCCCTACGGAAGACTTTGGCTGTCATCTCTGTCACCCTGGAGACCTCTGTGTGTGTCTTGTGGGTGAGTAAAAAGTCGTACTGCTGAAGAAAGGTTCCTTTTCCTTCAGTCTCACACCCTGGTTTATAGAGAGTGGATCCTCTGCAAACCCACAGGAATTTGGGAGAAATCACTGCTCTCTGAGAGTCCTTCCAAGAGCTGAGGGGAAACGCTGGCTGTAGAATTTGCCATCACAATGGGAAACAAGCAACCCACAGAGGTGCAGAGCTCTAAACCCATAGCTAAAACCAATCAGAATCCTCCTGAAAATATGAAAATTCACATGCACAGGCACCTTTGGTCAGTGCCATCAAGCCCAGGATGTATTTTTTATCCACTGACAGCAGCTGTCTACGTGATGCTAAATTCCAGTGCTTCACGAAAATAGATCCACAGACTAAATTTTATGACAATACTTGCCCCACGCTTCTCTTTGGCAGAGAATTATTCCTTCCATGCCCCAAACATTTGGTTTTTTTTTTTTCCTTGAGCATTTAAACATCTAAAGGACAAAAATCAAGCTGTGTCTTCTCGGCATGTGAAGTCCCCACATCACCAGAGGAACTGGAGGCAGCAAGTTCTGAGCAGAGGCAGGAACAGTTAAAGCAGCAAAGAAAGACTCTGGAAAGGCATTTCTTTCTGGGTCTAGTATTTCTTAAAACACTATTCACAGACCTCTGCAAAAAAAATCCCCACGGTGCCAGAATTTGAGATCAAAGAAAACAGCAAAAAAAGCAGATGAGAGGTGTGGAATGAGTTGTGAGCAATTTAGAAAAGATTAGAGAAAAGAGGTTTTTAAAATATTTATATACATATACACACAGAAATGAAGACATAAATCCACCACAAGACTATTCACAATATGCTTAGCAGAATCATGGCTCTGCCAGAATTTGCTGTATTGAATGGTTTTGGGTTTCTTTAGCAAAGGACAATTTCCCCTCACTTCTGACTTACCAGGGATTATGCTGGATTTAATAACACTTGAGATATCCTAGAAATTCCTTACAACCCCAACACCCTTCTTTCCTTCCTACAAGCTAAGTATGAGTTCAGCAAAAGGATTTGCCTTCAAAATATTTCAGGGAAGTCCTTTGGCCTATATTATGAAAAAAAAATTAAAAATCAGGCTATATAATTGTTTTTTCTTGCCTTAGAAGCTTAAGATATCTGCAAGTGCCTGTCCCAATACATAATCCTATTGTCTCCATTGTACATGTGCACTCAGGAAGATTTATTGCACTGCATTTAAGCCCAAACAACAATCACATTGCTGTTAGATCATCCATGCAATCTTGTTTTACTAATAAAGGCACTTACAGATTTTGTCAGTTGCATATCAAAAGTTATCCTGATACTGTCCGTGGGCTTGGGCAGATATTTCTGATTCTTTTTGCATAACTCTACTCACTAAAGATAAATATTATACCAGAAGCAAAGATATCCAAAGGAAATGAAATTCTTGAGCCTCGGCAGAGGCAGCCGTGCCAACAGCAATTAATAAAGACTCTTACCTGGCAAGGGGCACCCCAGGATTTCCAGCCTCATGCAGATGCTGCCCTCCTGGAACCAGGAGCGGGGGTTGATGCGGATGTACCGCGCCACCAGCGGCACCGGCAGCATGTTCAGCACAGGGATCTCCTTCTCACTGTTCCCTTCGAAAATCTGGGCAGGCCAAACAGGGGGAAGTGGCAAGATCAGCGCCTCGAAACGTCTCCACGTGGTTTTGGTTACAGGAATGGAAAATCACCTTTCAGCTCCAGGCTGATGGTGGCTCAGGCCAGAACTGCTCTTCGAGGAGTGCAATCCCCCCACTGCCCCTCGACAATTCTGTATTCATTTCTGCACCGTGGGATTTGCTCTTAAATCCAGTGGAACCACTGAGAGATGCTGCCACTGACTCATCTGTGGCCAGCCCCTGCTTTCCCACCTCTGCTTTTCATAAAACCTGTTTCATTCTACTCACCACATCTCCAGACTCGTTTCTGACAGCAGTCCACGCGTGGCTGTCATTGCTCACCAACACTCTGTAAGAGGTCACCCAGTTACTCCTTGAAAAAGACAGAGAATAAATAAGTTATTTTTCATAACTTAGAGTGACTGCACATTATTTAATATAATCAGGCTCATAAGGCTGCTAACAGTGGAAATCCCATTTGGCAAAGTCATGCCAATCTGGATTCAACAGACAATTCAAAAAGCCTAGCACATAGAAGCAAAATCCTGGTGAGATAATATTCTGGGATTCCAGGAGGTGAGAGACTTGCTGCTCTCCTCTCCTTTTATATGCAGAGTTTGGGATAAATGGCTTATCTAGAACAGATTTATGCAGTGTTCAAAGATCATCTTTTCAGCTGCAGAACATTTATTAGTTCTGCTGTTGTTATCAGAGAGGATGGGAAAAAAGTAATAAATCCTCAAGGATGAAACATCTGTGAATTTCAACCAGCAAAATTTCCATTTCTTTCAATAGAAGAATAACTGAAGCCTGCAGCTATTCTTGTATTTATTAGCAAGAGATAGGGACAGAGAGACAATTGATCACAGGACTACTGCACTCCTACAGTATCCTGATCAAACCCCAATAGGCTGATTTTTCTAATGTTATCTGATTTACAGCAAAACCCCCTCTCATCTAAAACTGTCAAATACTTCAGTTATGCCTCGTCTGGATCCAGCTAAAGAGGAGCATGAGGAGATTTCAAATGCTGCTTCCTACATTCTGGATTAAAGCTGTGGAGTTTCCCACTGCTTGGGCGTTACCTGTGGAAATGTGTGTACAGGGACAGAGAAGGCTGGGGAAGGTAACGCCCAACTCTCCTCTCACATTTGTTACTCAGAAAGAGCAGCAGTGATTTATTTTTTCCCCTAACACCTGGTTTGAGTAGGCAGGGACTTGGAGGAGAGTTGTGGCTCGGAGGAATGTTTGTACCGTGAAGTCAGTCTGGGATGATTAAATTCTGCATTTATGGATACAAACTGATCATGTGCAACCAGCAGGGCGCTGGAGCTGCCCTTCTTCAGCACAGGTTCTTAGCTAAGCTACAGTCCCATGGCTGGGAGTGAAATCAGGGTAAGGAAAGCTCTCAGCACTGGAGAGAAGAGAAAGGGCCTTTGGGGCAGGTGTTGGAGAAGCATCAGAACATAAAAATTGGAGATGAGGAGAACCTGCAAGGACAGAACACCTAAGAACAACTTCCCCTTGTACTGCTCCTACACAAACACAACTTTGTTTTGTTTTTAAAATCAACTAACAATGTTAGCAAACTACCTATGAACACACACACACAGATTGAACCCGCTGTGCCTGTGTTCAAAGGGACAAACCAGCCTTTATGTGCTCACTAAAGAGAGTCAGGCTTCTAATGAAGACCAAAACAGGGACAAGGATGGAACAAGAGTAAAACCACCAGCCCCAGTTCACCGAGCCTCGTACAAAACAGACAACAGAGTTTTGGGGATTTTTTTACACACCCAAAAACAAAGATGAGGTGAATATTTAGTAGGATTTGGAAAATCACTTCTGGATATTCTATACTAATGCCCCCAAAAGTGAAAAAAAAAAGAGATTTAAAAAACAAACCAAAAAACCCCTGAACAAACCCAGCTCTGTTTTAGACACTAAACTAGTCCTTTGCAACTCTTTCACCAGCCTTTTTCAGTGAATAGATTTTGCCATTCATGTTAGATTAAATGGAAAAATCTTGACTATTGCCAAGCAGACTGAACTTTTTGTTATCGTAATGAAAAGAAGGGTACATCTATCACTTGTAATGCACACAACTTTAGTATTTGGTAAACAACTGTAACAAGTTAGCAGCACTCTGAAAATCCTCATTGTCTGCCTTTCAGTGGAAGGGTTCCTGGGGTAGGAGATTTACTGGAGAGCTGAGAAGTGCCGTGCTGGCATCTCTAGAATTTGGCTGTAAAATGATAAATGACACACAACAAAATAAACAGTGACTTCAGCATGCTGGATAAGTTTCTAGTGACTCTTGCAAAGAACTTTACTTTCTTCCCTCAGCTTCTTTGTATTCTGAAGTTGAAGAAAGGCAGATTTACTCCTGGCAAAGAAAGGAGCTGACAAGAAAGAAGGAGAGGGACTTGTGACAAGGACATGGAGTGCTAGGACAAGGGTGATGAAAGAAAGTAAGTCTGGATCAGATATTGGGAAGAAATTCTTCCCTGGGAGGGTGGGGAGGCCCTGGCACAGGGTGCCCAGAGAAGCTGTGGCTGCCCCTGGATCCCTGGCAGTGCCCAAGGCCAGGCTGGACGGGGCTTGGAGCAGCCTGGGACAGTGGAAGGCGTCCCTGCACGTGGCAGGGGGTGGTATGAGATGAGCTTTAAAGTCCCTTCCCAGTCCATGGTTCTACGAAATGGCCAACAGCAAAACTCTAAAAAGAGGAAAATAGTTTTTTCCGCATTAAAAGAAAAATAAAAGCTTGAGAGCAAAACTGCTGGGTTTGAAGGAGGGTGCTGGTGGCAGTGTACATATTCAATGTACATAACATTATATTGGGGGTTTTGTTGCGTTTTTTTATTTCCTTGCTTGTTTTGTTGGGGGTTTTGTGTGGGCTTTGCATAATTGGTTTTTTTAACTATTCTTGGCCATCTCTCAAAATCAGGCTAAATGACCAAAAGAGGCAACGCCACAAACCAAATAGCATCATTGCTTCTGGAGTATTACAGAACTTTTTTCACTTCAACTGCACGGATCAGATTAGGAGGGCAAACACAACACATCCATATTCATTGCTCAACATCTGCAGTAGAAATTCAAACGGAGTACTAAAGTCACATAAAACCACGACAACCGTGGACAGACTCTGTAACAGACTGTTGTAAGAAAATCATGGCACAGATAAGAGGTTTGAAAAGAACAAGCTCGCTTTATTGGCATGAGAAAATGTTGCTGTCACTGTAACATTTCTAAGCTGGGACTTTTATTTAACATATTTTGATTTTCTCACTCCCTACCACTACAAAAGCTCAAGTTTCTCCCAAAGGAAAACATATACAAATAGTCGTGCACATTTTCCATCTTGAGTGGCAACAAGTAACGTGCTTTGGAGAGGCAGAATGCAATTAAAATCCTAATGGACTGCATCCAGCCTTGGACACTGGCAGGATAGAAGGACCTCAAAGGGTCATGGATGAGGTAAATCGAGCAGTTCCATACACACGTGGTTTCTTCATGGAGGCACAGAAATCTAAAGCTTTTTTGTGGCAATCCATCAGAGGAACACGGCAGCTAAAGCAGAGCCTTGTGCTAGGAGAAGTATTGGGGAAATTCATCTGTGTGATTACCTGCTGACACCAAGATCCATCTCCTCGGCTTTGGGATTTGCAGACAGGGATTTCTGTCACATCCAATATTTTTGGGGCCCATCAGCACTGAACAATAAAGCTGTCTAAGGAAGGCTGAAAGAAAGCTGTAATGTTTTCCAAGACTCAGGATGTCCCTGCTGCTGTTTCAGAGAAGCTCCTCTGGTTTCACTCTATAAAATCTCCCAGGACCTACCACTGCACTCCTGAGAGAAAAATACAGGTATTTGTTGGGTTTATAGAGCTGAGGAGACAGAATTCCGGGGAAGTCCTAGGCCAGCACTCAGAAAAGAGTGCATTAATTATCGAGCTCTTTCTTGGCAGAGGGAGAGGCAATGCAGAAGCCATTGCCTGACAACCCACGAGTGTTTGAGGTTACCCCCAGCTCACCACCCTCTGTCACAAAGGGCCTCTTCTGCCTCACAAATTTCCTCCGTGCTGGAAAGAGACCACGAGGTACAGATTTGACAGGGATCCCTTGGATTCAGGTACACCCCTTTCAAATAATCCCTTTTAATATTTATGCCAGCCTTATCTCTTCAGAAGCAGCCTATCTGAAAAATCTCAGTATCCACTGCCAACATTAATCAATTCCTTTCAGAGACAGTAAATGCAAACATCAAAATATGACTCAAATTCACTTAATGTGGGCGATTTTTGAATTATTACTAATTACTTGGTTTTTATCTGTAATGCTCTGGCCGAAGACAAAGCTTATTTGAACACTTTCGATTTCAAGCTCAGTTTCTTGTGATGCATGGAAATGTCCTGCTTTTCCATTTTCATCCAAAAAGAAAAGCCTGGGGATTAAGTAACTTGCCCAGGGACAGCGAGAGGAAACCTGAATCAAAGCAGAGAATTAAAAGCAGATCTCCTACAGCTTTGGCAGGTTCCTGCCCCAATAATCAGCTTTTCCTTATCTAACCACAGCATCAGGCTACTGAGCATAGGCAAAAAGAGCATGGCAGCACCAGAACAACAAAACATCTTCCAGCCGTGCCTTCCCTGATACAATTTCCTGACTTTTCTTTCTGTGTGCTGGACACGAGGCTGAATCCCAGCTCAGCAGAACACCCAGCGAGTGCTGAATGGGAAGCAGTGGAGGGATGCCAGGCTTTTTCCTGCCCAGGCTCCAGCAGGCAGCGGATCAGCTGAGAATTGGGACTGTTTGGGTTCATTCTGTTTGAGCAGCATCTGCTGCGTATCATCTTTTAAGGCCAAGCTTTTCAATCGTGGAAGGCTGAAAAAGCAACAAGTGAAAGAAATCTGAACCTCTGATTCTCATCTCTGAGGTTGCTTTTCCACATCAAGGAAACCCCATGTGATTTGAGGTAAACGAGGAAGGCTGGCAGGTGCTGGTGAGCAGAAGCTCAAGCCCAGAGTGGCAGAGAAGGGACACAAAGAAGATTGAAGGGAGGGGGCACCTCTCCTGTCTGGAAAGGCTGAGAGAATTGGGGTTGTTCAGCCCAGAGAAGGCTCTGGACTGACTTTAAANTCCTACTAACCCAAACTATTGCTTGATTCTCTGACATTCTTGGGATGAAACCAGCAAACACCAGCAGAGCTCCCATGAACATCATCTACAACAGACCTGGCTCCAGCTGAGCGTTTTATTCTTCTGCTGTCAGGCTAACCTGATTTATCTGCAACACAAACGCCTAAAATTAATATAAAATAGAACCAGTCAGGCAAATAAATGTGCACCCAGCAATAATATATAAATTGACAAGCCACAATACTTGAAATAGCAAAATCTCAATACCAAAAAAACGCTGGGCATGCCTTATACTAAATGGTACTCATGCAACAAAATCAGCATGCTGGCAATTAAATGGCTTTCTACTTGAAAAATTAATTAGTACTCTCATGCAATTAAATGTAAAACCATTAATATTAATGTTCCATAATAATATTTATGTTGATAAAATTTTAAATCACCCACTGCCAAACATCTTCCAAACAAGCCAAGTCAAAAACTGCCCAGGCTAACCACAGGTAGCCTAGCAAGTTCTGCAAACTAATTAAAATAAATATGATTTAGGAGATGAAGACTGACTAGCCAGCAAGTGTATTTTTTTTCATAATTGAAATCTTTGAATGTTTAATTTTTAAAATTGCTTCTAGCTGACTGAAATGGATGCACTGCTGTGAAATCCATCTCTTTGGAGGCCCTAAGAAGAAAAGCTCAGAGCCAGAATTTCACTTGCTCGAAATGAATTCAGCACAGATTTTTCAAAGCTTTGCTCAATAAAGAGGAGTTGGGGTTGCAAGCACCTTTCCAACCCAACATCTGCAACTTACAGCCAGGTTTTTACGAGAATTTTATGACCTTCTACAAAATCTGGTGCCAGCTGTGGGTGTTTCTTTTTGCTGTTGTACATTCAGCCAGTAACGCCTGAAGGTGCTGGGGTCAGAGATCCTCTGCCCCAAACATTTTGGTCTTAACACCCATCATTTTGGGCCACTCTTCGCAACGAGACCTGCATGAGTTTGAAATTCTTCCTATGCCAGATCCTCTCTATCTGCTGAACTCAACCAAGCTGTGATGCCTTTTCTCCTGAACCTCCTTTCGAATTTTCCATTCTTTCTTGTGCCTATTGTAAATCAGCCGTGTATTTGAGGAGAAAAACCCAGACTTTATAGGCACTGCCTCCCTATGTGAATGTTAAAGGAAGAAAATGAAAAGCCCTGAGAGTAACCAGCAAACAAACACTGCCACTTGTGTCCACAGCTGAGAGAATATTTACAGCAGTGCTGGAGGCTCTCACAAGCCCACAGAGAGGTGGCCAAGTGCCACTCGGGGTGTGCAGAAGGGACACTGGCTTGGGAAGGGCACAGGTGGAGGGACAAGGAGCCTGATGACCCCAACATGACCCCCACATGACCACTCTCACTGCAACAAGTCATCGTGCACGTGCTAAACACACAAATCCAGGCTGTGATGAGTAAGTGTGAGTAATCTGCTGCAGCAGATGCCGAAATTCACTGGAAGTTGCCTCTTCCAAAAGGATTTGGCTCGTTGTTAGATTTCAAGTCCCTTCCGTGGAGGTTAAAAAGCTTTTCTTCCTCTTCTGAGCATCCCCAGTGAGCCTCACATTGCAGGGCAGGTTCTGTCCACTCCTCAGCACCCTTTGAGAGGGCAGAGTGACCGGGCAGGAGCTGTCCCTGGGGGTAGCAGTGACCTGCTCCCTCCCAGTGAGCCACCCAGGTTCGGGCAGAGGATCCCTGTGACAAACCAGACCCACAACAGAACAGCAGCAGCTCTGGCATTTCTGTCAAACAAACCTGTGACAGCATAAACCTGTCCCCTGGGTGTGCTGTCAGCGCCCCACCCACGCAGGATCACCCCAGCTGGTCACCAGGCAGCTCCCCAGCACCACGGGAGGGTGGGGAGCACTCATCGGGGACACCAAAACTGTGACAAAATCCTGGGCAGGGGACAAGAACTGAGCTGGAAAATCAACAGGGCCCAGGGACAGAACTTAAACGAATAGATGGAGAGCACTGGAGGTGCAGCTGCCAAAGGCTGGCTCGTGAAAGGCCGTGAGAAGGATTCACCAAGCCACAGTCTGCAGAAAATATAACTTATGTAGGCAAACCCATCATAAACATTAGTATAACATGAAACTGCTGACATTATTATCTCAAGGGAGCTTTTCCTGCAATGAGTTCAGCTTGTTTTATAACTCCCATCAATACACTTGATATGATTTCTATGGATTTGGAACGGTTCACTCCATGAGGCTGACTTCGGGAAAGCTGTAGCAATCTCTGGAGTCCTGTCACCCAGTCAGGGCAAATAACAGTTTGCACTGATTTAATGCACCAGAACAACTCGAGTCTGCATGCAGCAGCTGCTTGTTCTGTTACATGATTTGGGTAAAACTTTGAGACACAGCCACTGAACTTGCTGAAGTTTCACCAGGGTGTGTTTTCACAGCCTTTGCATGGGGACAGGAGGAACTGCCCCAAAAGTCAGTGCAAAGTTTGTCTGTTGTACTTGTGAGCTGGACAGAGTTTAGGGTTTATTCTTCTCTGCTCTCACAAGCAGCATTGCACTGCTGAATTTCAACCCTTCATGTGTATGGTGCAAAATTCTGCTTTCTTAAGTTGTAGTAACAACTCGAATTCCTGTGAATATCCACTCCACCTTCCCAAATGCTACCACAGGGTGCCACAGGAAGGATTATCACTGCTCTGTCTTCTGTTATTGTTGGAATACTGAAGATGCTCGTGTGATTCTCTGCTCAGGAAGCCAATGTTACTGCTGAGACCACAACCTTAGTACCAGGAATAGCTGATAAGACCCTGGCAGCATTATTTTAATGGTTGGACTTGATGATCTTAGAGGCCTTTTCCAACCTCAATGATTCTGTGACTCTGATTTTTACTGCCTTGCAAGCAAGGAAATTACCCCCTTGCCACACAGACTGCCTAAAAAACAAATCTCAGCTTCTGAGAAACTGCCAGTGAGTGCAGCAATAAGTTGAAATGTGGGGCAACACTTTAATTTTGTGACTAAAGAACAGGATGCTGTACACCACCGAAATTAGAAGCAAGCAAGCAAATTGCACTGACCTAAATTTATCCTCAACTGTATCTCTGGAAGGCACCCAGCTTGTTACAGACCTACAATTCCCTCAGGACAGTTTGTCAAAAGGGATGCTGGGCCATCGTGAAGAGCTGCACTGCACACAGGGAAGGCTGAGGTCGAGGGTGTACTACCCAAAAAATTGCAAAATCATTCCCCTATTCAATCACAAGAATCCTGTCTGTAGCAAAAGCATGATCAGACACAAAATCCAATCTGCTGGATATTTGTTATTTGCTATCCCTACAGAGCAGCACAGGGAAATCAAACAAGTGACACAGCAGGGAGTGTGCAATGGTGTCTGCACCAGCTTCTAGTTAAAAATTGCTTCAGGATTAATGAAAATAAGTGACCAGATTAAAAGTGTGCCAGTTTAGAACCAGGCAATACATGAAAATCATTCTTTCCAGCCAGCAACACCATTGATTTGGTGTCTCCTCAAACCTTTTAAGAGCTATTGCAATTTTGCAAGACACAAGGACCAACCTCTACCCAATTCAGACTTGAAAAATTAAGATGCTCCCCCTACGTTTTTTTTTTCCTAAAGACAAATATCTTGCATAAAAGTAAAATATCTTCAACATTTTCATTAAGCTGAAAGGTCTTAAAGAGAACAGACCTGAAAGAAAGTCTATTTTGATTTTTCTCTAAAAATTTCAAAATTTTGCTCTGGTATTCCAGCTTTCTTTTTGGAGATTATTTCCTCCATGCTTTTTCTTATTGTTGTCATTTTGTCACTCCATGGCATGCGGTGATAGTTCACAATTTACCATGACTGAAAGGTTGATTTTTAGAAAATGCATCGTCACAAATAACTCTTACTCACTGCAACATTCCATCCTCTCCTGTAAACCAAAGCATCCTCTGCATTCACACTGCCTGAAGCTTTATATTACTGTCAGCACACGCTGACTCTATTTTGACATGTGGGTTTTCTCTTGATACAAAAGATGATGCTGAATTATCAGAAGAGACTTTGGTTTGTGGGAAACAGGTTTCCTCTGTTTTTCAGATTCTTGCCAAACTGCTAAGAGTGATTAATTTCTTCTTTCCCTCTGTCAAGAGAGTGCATATTTTAAACTACCACATCATTGTTTTAAATCCATGGCACAATTCCACAGTGATGCTTCCAGTGTCCCACTCTACAGCCTTGAACAGTGGTTTAAAGATATTTGGTTCCTAAAACTGGAAGATGTATTGACAGCAACAGGAAGAATTACATATATTCTTTCTCCCCCAAAGCAATTGATATTCCGCTCACTTTCAAGGCATTGGATTTTATTCCTATTAACCAGCATTTGTGGCACTCCTGATTTTTGAATGTCTTCAGTGTAAAAATCAAAAAGAAGTCCTGGTCCTTGCAGCTGGGCTCCACTTTTTCTGTGAAATTCATTGTCTGCAGATCTTCTGGATGATCTAAGCAGATTTGCCCATTTATGGTGGCAAAAGAGCACTTTTCCATGATTTCAGGTTTCCCAGGAATGACTGAGATGCCTGAACAGCAACAACTCTTAAGCCCACATGCTTGCTTTGACTGGTAAAAGGAAGGACTCCTCAAATCCAGGATGTTTTGTTCAAAGCCTGGTTTTGCTTGTTACAGGCATAAAAAAACAAAGAGCAGAAAGATTTTGATTCCATGTGACCATCACCGAATTCACAGCCGGGCAGTTGGAGCGAAAAATTTGACTCCGAAGTGCTTTTCCTTAAAAAGGAAATGATTAAACAATCCAAGTATTCATTACAAACAAGGCTCAGTTTCCTTCTCTCCCGTCGGGTCTTCTGTGTTTCCAAGAGCTGTTTCTGCAACCCAGCCTCATCCTCCTCAAGGCTCTCCTGGGATGGGCAAGAGGACCCACAATCCACCAGAGACAGACAGGGAATAGCAGGACAGCAAGGACTGAGGAGAAGCAGCTCCTGCCAGCACACAGAAAGTGGTGACCCCAAGCATTCCTGTGCTCTTTGCATCGTGTGAAGTGTAACCTTCAGCCCATCGTTGCATAGAAAGCTCAAAAAAACCCCAGTGAGCAAAGCTGCATGTGAGCAGCTCGTGTCTGGTTGGAGTGGTCACCAACAAAACCAGGCTCCAGGTGCCAGAGCTGCTCCGAGGGAGGGAAAGGATGAGCCCAGAACCAGTAAAAGAGCTCTGGCTGCAGCATCACACACAGGAGAGCAAAGGCCAGGCTGCTGAGAACTCAAGTGTTGCAGCCCTGCAGTGAAGGGCGAAGATGTTTGATTCAGGATTCAGCATTTTTAATGTCCTCACTAAGTCAGCAGCAGGAAACTACAGGGACCAGGACAGGTACAAATCTGATCCAGACAGATCTTCCAGGGAAGTACATTTTTCCGTTTTGTTAAATATTCTTGTTCAATAAATAGAGTTGGTTTGCTGGTTCTTTATCCCTATTGCGTAATAATGTGAACAGAGCAGATATCGCAGTGCCATGGAATCCCAGAATGGTTTGGGTTGGAAGGGACCATAAAGATCACCTCATTCCACTCACTGCCAAGGGCAGGGACACCTTCCACTGTCCCAGGGAGCTCCAAGCCCTGTCCAACCTGGCCTTGGATCTCCTGAGATCCAGGGGCAGCCACAGCTTCTCTGGGCACCCTGTGCCAGGGCCTCCTCATCCTCATAGGGGAGAATTTCTTCCAATTATCCAATATAGGCCTGCCCTCCTTCAGTGCCTCGATTTTTTATTTTGAAAAGATAAAGCTGGGAAAGTCTCCAAGGCTTTGGACTAAATAAAAATCTTACCTCGGCTCCCCTGCTTGGCAGGCTTTCACTTCTAATACAACACAGATCAGAGAGGTGTTTTTTTGGCTCTCCTGCCTACAACGACATTATTCCCCAACACGCGTTTCCTTCAGTTATGAAAGCTCTCTCTTCTTGTCACACAGCCTCATAAAGCTGGGAAGGTGCCTCAGGTAACAGAAGGGCATCTTTTGCTACACGCTTTCATATCACAAACAATCCTTTTTGATACCATCACAGTTGGCAGCTGAGGGCGAGGGAAGGAAGCTGATGATTCTCCTTTGTTTTCTGAGCAAAACAGGCCCAAAGGAACCTGCCCACCCCAAAACAAGTCCTACCCCGCTCTTTTCCTGCCCCTAACCAGGACTGTTCCTCCCCACTGCCCTGGTCCTTCCATGGGGCACAGCTCAGCCCCACAGCATGTGTTTTCTGGCAGACATTTACCTGCCCCACAGGGCAGCTGGTCCAGTGGAAACCATCTTTGCTCCCATCGGGCAGAAATGGGCCTGGTTTTCCTCAAATCTGAGCAACAATCCAGGAGGAGCCTGGACCTGCTCTGCCAGCACCAATCCTGCTCTCTCTGCAGACCCTCAGGGTTCTGCCCACCAATTTTTTATGGGGAAAGAGGGCAAATCCAGAATTCCCTGCCCATGGCAGGGGGTTGGAACCAGATGATCTTTACGGTCCGTTCCAACCCAGACCTTTCTGTGATTCTGTGTTTCTGTGGTTCAAAAAAAACCCCCCAAAACCCCAAGATGACTGTGAATACCAGCTATAAATAGAGTGTCAAGTCCTGCTGTAAACTCCTAACGGAGCTGAACTAAAAATAGAAACACGACAGGATGAAGCAGTGCAGCTCTGGCGCTGAGAGGAACAGCAGTGTCAGGAGGATGAATAAAGAAAAGAGTAAGGCTTGGCCACAGTAATTATCTACCTACCACAGAACAATGTGGAATAAATATAGAAACCTTATTGCCAAATAAGCTCCTACTCCCACAGCCACATTAAAAGAAATTAAACAAAAATAAAATAAAAAAAAAAAACCCACGGAAAATTAAACTGTCGAAAGAAAAATATTCTTTTTCTGAGATATAGCGGCATTTTTTCTGCTTTACCTTTAATTACATGTCACATTCATTTTCTAGGGGAGAGCTCTGACCAGAGTGGATCTGTCAGAGTGGTTGTGCATCTCCTGCAGATTTGGGCAAAAGGTCCAGTAGCACAAGTGGCATTATTTGCTCACAAAAAACTGTGAGACTGAATGACAAATTAAAAGGCCAAACAAACACTTAAAGAGCAGGAAAAAAACCCTAAATCCCCACCTCCAGTTCCTATTCCTGCCATCTGATTGCTGCATCCCTCATATACACTCAGCAACCATCACAGACTAGTAAATGCACAGAAATCTGGGAAAAACACTTATTTCTCAGTGCCATGAACACAATCTCTAGCACGAGCAGTGGCCAGAAAGCTTAAAAATAGTATATTTGTGTATATATATGTAATATATATGTTCACATAACTATACAGAGATATACAATTAAATTATATATATAATTTAATAAAATAAATAATAAATATATAAATATCTAAATATCTAAATATCTAAATATATAAATATATAAATATATTATATTTTTTATGTATATACATAGTAGTATAAAGTTTGTTTTAGCTGCTCACATAAAAATCATGTCATTTTGGAATTACAGCAATTACTTGGTGGTTGCCCAGGGATTAAGACATCTCAAAGAGTAGTGGTTATTCTAAAGGAAATTTAAAAAGGGCCCAAAACTATTACCTAAGCTAATCAAGCTAAAAAACATTGCAAAAGAATGAGGAAATTCAACACAAATATGACAAGGTGAGTGTAAATGCCCAGATGCAGATAATGACTAGAGAAGTTTGCTACCCTTAAACTTCTATTTTGTGCCATTTATAATGACTCTGCCTTTTAATGTTCCCCCATTCAATTACTCGATGTCTCACAGCATTTCCACTCTTTCTGGCGTTTTTTTTTCTTGAAGAGCCAAACCACATCAGGACATGAATTCCGTGGTCTGAAAGCTCAGAATCCCAAGGAGAAAAGTCAGAGTGTACTTACGACCAGAGGGAGTTTCTTCCCTGCGTGATGACTCCAGTGAATTTTGTCAGCCTTCGAGCATCTACTTCAATCCACTGGTAGGGGTCATTTCTTCCTGCACACCAAGCACCATCATAAAAATCATTTTCGTTAACACCTGCCTGAAAAGAAGGCAAAGCTGACCATAAATCAGAGCTAGGAACCTGAAGGTCTTTCATGGGGAAAAGAAAGGAACACGTCATTCATCCCCCTCACTCCTCTGGCACCACTTTAAGACACTTGAGGCCCTCACCAAAATATTTCCTTACTCAAAGTGGGGCAGGAAAGTCTGGGAAGTGCCTTTGGAAACTAGGAATGTTTACATATAAATTTAAGTCAGAAAAGATAAACAGAGCTTCGGTCTGTTCACCTGTCTGTGCCTGTGGCCTCATAGAGCCTTTATCCAGAATAAATTATCCACATGGTCTGCAGAGTTTTGAAAGTCCTAAAAAGCCAGCTCCAGCCCAGGTAAATAATGTCAGTGATTAGAGAATCTCATTTTCCCTGGAAGCAGCAAAGCAGAGTGGAGGGCATGAGGAAACAGTACCACTACTTCCCACCAGAACCAGAATTATTAATTTTCATAGCTAGGGTGGCAAAGGTTAAAAATTCAGGAATGTCTGGCTTTTCCCCAGATCTGTATCCCAATTTCTGCTGGGAAACCCACCCCAAACAGCCTTCCCAGCATTTTCAAAGAAATAGCTGAAGGTATTTTGGGTAAGCTGTTTTCCAAATAAATCTGAACTAGGATTTAATGAAACATAGCATCTGAAGCCTTCAGAGATTTATTTTCCTTCTGAAGCCCAGGAAATGTTTGGCACCAAGCTGGACACTGCCAGAAAGGGCACAGAAGCTTTGCCATGTGGTCCTCTGAGGCTACATGTATTTTTGTGGTATTTCATCTGTGGTTTATGTAGATTTATCATTGCCATCCATGCCATTCCAAGAATGGATATCGTGAAATATTTCCCAGATGAAAACGAAGAGGTTTCCAGACTGTTTCTACCCAAAGTGGCATTGGGGGGCTCTAACTCAGAGAGAATGCAGTGGTTAATCCCTTTTCCCAGGGTGGCTCTGATGGGATCTGAAGGAAGTGCTGCAAAACACAAGACACTGATTCAATTCTCCAAATTTCTCATTTTCTCAGGTATTCGAATCTGAGATAAGACAGCTTAAAAATGATTTGTTTTCCTCCATCCAGCAAAATTAAATTAAGCCGCCTACTTCTATGCATTAGCTCTGATATTTTAAGGAGAAGATTGTATAAAAGTCAAAGAGAAAAAAAACGCAGAGAAAAAGCCAATTAACAGTGAGAGATAAATTCTTCAAGGAGAGCAGAACAATGGGAAAACATTCTAACACAAACATGGTCACTGACCTGAGTTACAACCCTCAGCAAGAAAAGGTTTCAATGCATTTTAAAACAAGATGGAATTTGAAGTAGCCTCAGGCTTTAGAACCTTGCCAGGAGGTGTTAAGATCTACAGAGCACCTTGAACCAGCACCCTGCTGATCCCCTTCACACTGGGAAATTCCAGCAGTTCCTGCAGAACAAGTCCCCCTGTCTCCCAATCCCTGCTCCTTGTTCAAGCTGAGGATATTTCCCATCGGTGTGATGCTCACCAGGGAACAGACCTCTCCTCCACATTACAATGGGAAGTGGAAAGCAGAAGAAAAAAGCCCTTATTAAAAAAACCCAACAAAACAATCTCCCACTTAAATTACATATTTGAGTATCCATGGTTTCAGCTGGGTTTAAATAAAGTTAAGCTTGAGTTGCATATCAAATATGGGGAGTTTTAGCTATCCACAGCTTAAAATACTCTGGCCTTAAATAGGTGCAAAGATACCACAAAAAGAACAAAAAGAAAGAAAAGAAACCATGCTGCTACTCCTTCCTGCTCTCTTATTTTCTGATATCAGCTCCTCTGAAGCTAAAATAAAATGTTTTTACTGCGTAAAAAGAAGCAGGTGTTTGAGTCTAATCAGCACAGAATACTGCTTGAAAAAAGAGGAGTTTAATCAATGAGAAGTTCCTTTCAGAAAAAAAACAAAAAAAAACCTCAAGAAATTTATGCTACAACTTCTCTTCTCAAGCTTCAAGTCTATATTTTTTTCTGAAGCTGCTTAATTTGCCCTATGGTCACTTCAAAAAACTGTTTCTATAAAATAAACCCTCATCTACTTAATGAAGTACTTAGTAATTGGAATTCCTATTAAATTTCTTTGGAAAAATGATCACTCCTGAGAGATGAGTACAGTTATCATCAAATATTCTATCAAATAATACAGATCAAGATACCTTTCCTCAGTAAGGTGTTTACTTGAATTTTAAAAATCCATATTGAATTACTGGAAAAAGTATATTTCAATTATGTCATGGGTACTTAAATTATCTTCATAAGCAGGAGTCTGAAGGAGCTAATGAAAACTGGAAGCCAGAGCTAAGTCTTGAGCAAATCCTTTTTCCCTTCACAGAATATTCAAGAATAACTCCAAGCCTAACCCAGTTGGTGTTTCACTTGTAGCCAAATGCAAAAATATTTCTCAATATGCAGTGTCTCATGAAAAAATACCTTTTGGATAGAGGCAAAGAGACTTTTTTCTGTCACTCACAAATAAGTTATTCCCAAGTGTGAAAGTTGAAAATTCTAATTCAGCTAAACCAAATCAGCTGCTTATTATGTATCCAGTAAATAAATGAAGGTTGCAATTCCTTTACAAATAATATGACTTTGCATTTTAATTCATGTTTCTCTTCCAAATTAGATATGTGCAGGGCAGAATAAAAACTTGCTCACAATATCCGTGTTTGAAAAGCCTTATTCTATAATGAGGAGAAAGATGATACTACCAAAATATATTCAAATAAAGAAAGAAATTCCAGTCTTCTGCCACAAATCAGCTGGAGCAGCAGTAAAAATACACCAAATATCAAACCACCTCTGCTTAAACTCTTTTCCACTCCCAGCAGGATGATCAAAAAAATTATTTTACCATAGGAAGCTTGGGAGGGGGGAAAAAAAAAACATTACTCATCACAGGTATTTATAGCAACCACTGCCAGTATGGAAGAACTAAAACATGCAGGCAGTGAGTAGATCTTCAATAATTTTGTCTTTTCCTTGTGATTTGATAATGCAGCTTTTCAAAGGGAACAAAGACCTGGAAAGACAATCATAGAATCACAGAATGGTTTGGGCTGGAAGGGATCTTAAAAGCTCATCCAGTTCCATCTCCTGCCATGGGCAGGCACACCTTCCACTGTCCCAGGCTGTTCCAAGCCCCATCCAACCTGGCCTTGGGCACTGCCAGGGATCCAGGGGCAGCCACAGCTTCTCTGGGCACCCTGTGCCAGGGCCTCCCCACCCTCACAGGGAGCAATTCCTTCCCAAAATCCCATTTAACCCTGCCCTCTGGCAGTGGGAAGCCATTCCCTGTGTCCTGTCCCTCCATCCCTTGTCCCCAGTCCCTCTCCAGCCCTCCTGGAGCCACTTTAGGCACTGGGAGATCTCCTTTACACACAAATGCCTGTGTTTGCAGACACAGGATTGCTTTACTTGGTTAATCTTCAATATTTGGATTTCCCCAACCAGGAAAATGAGGAAGGGAAAGGAACATAGTTTGACTAATTATTCACATTTCAACCACTCTTAATTATTGTATAAGCGACAAATACTAATGGATTTTATCCCCGAAGGCAGAGTGCCTCAATTAATATTATTTTATGCCATAATTTCTCTTGATGATGTTAAATTACTCCTGGTTGTGCCACTATTGCAGTCGCAGCTCAATCTCCAAAATACGGGGCTCTACTAACACGGCTCCTGCACTTGAGAAATCCCACCTTAATCCCCACATTCAGGCAGGACTGGCAGCAAAATCAGGCCCCACACAATGCAAGGGCACAAGAGAACCAGATCCTACAAGGTCTTATCCAATTTTCAGCCTGTCCTTCTCTGGAATAAAGCACACAACAACTTCATTTCATGTGCTTCAGATAACCTAAACAGGAAAAAGGAAAAAAACCAAAACAAACCCCCAAAACCTTTTGAAAAACTTAATTATTCTGCAAATTCCCTGGGAACTGAGGCAGCGCCAGTTACCTGGGGAGAGCCCTGAGCTTCTCAGCTGACTTTGTGTCAGATGATGAGGTTGGGCAGAGAGAGGATTTTGCATTATTTTTGGGGGGAACACCACGGTCCCACGAACATTGTGACAGCTCTGTAGTGATATCCAGATCACTGGACAAGGGCAGCAGCCCATAAAATTGCTTGTCACTATACCCACAGCATAAGATGTTCACAGAATTCCAGTGGCACATCACTGTCTCCGGGCTGGGCCAAGTGTTTTTCTTCATGTACAGTTCCGAACAGCAGGAAAACACAGCAGCTAAAATCCCAGAGCCTTCTGCCTTTCCCCAGCACGCTGCAACCTCCTGTGCTGAGCAGCAAAGAGAAACCACCAGGGACCTCATTACCCACCCGACACGTCAGCCACCTGCAGCACCTGTCCCTGGTTGGAAGCAAATTCCCTCTAAATACGACTGAAATTCAGAAATCTTCCCGCGGAGTAAAAGGAAGCACTGAAATCTCAGTGGCAGGGTGACTGAAACCCGAGGGACAGGGACCTGCAGATCCCAGGTTTAGAGAAGTTTTAGTGCCATTCATTTTTAACGAAGCCCAAAGGAAACTGTTTGTAAAGAAAAATCAAGGCAAGCCCAATTTTTTTAACAGCAGTAACCCTAAGTGGTGAGGGGGTTTAGGGAATTACTGCATCTATAGTTTCAGTAGGGGTAAAAAACTTTGGATCACACTTGGTTTAATCCAAGCTTTGGGAAATTTTAGGAAGAGCTGAGTGGCATTTTGCTTCTGCTTTGCTTCCCAGTAAAAGACTCTGCCCTTGGTTCCTCCTCTTTTTAGAGGAAACATCAGCCATCAGTAACGCTCTATTTATTTTACATATATATTATATATCTATTTATCACCTCTCTATTTATTTTAGCACACTACTGGTGATGACAGGACTGGATGAGCTCCTGGTCTAAACCAGTGTGGTCTTGTGTTTAAATAAATTGAACCTCAGCAGCAGCATGAAAAATAAGTAGCCAGAACCAACAGAGAACTCAGGGGTTTCCACCACACTCCTTGGTTTTATGCCATGATATAAACAAGACTGTAATAAAATAACAGAACATTCCTCTAGAACCCCCCTGAATATCACCTGCATTCCATTTCGGTGATCATGAGGGTTTTTTTTTCCTAGCAGAAAATATCGAATAAAGAAGCAAACCACCTCAGCGGGATCTCAAAAGACAATAAACGTGAAGGCTGCGGGTGAGACCTCACCTTGCACAACCCCCTGTCCCTGCCCACTGGGTTGGAAAGGAAGAGCCCATCCCCACCTCTGAGCTGGCTGCCTGCTGCTCCCTCCCCACACAGCTGGCTTCTCCAAAGCGGTTTCCTGAGCTCTCTGACCAACTTCAATACATTAAAACAAACGCTGAAAAAAAAAAATTAGGAGGGATCTGCAGGGATTTTCCCCAGAGAGAAGCTCAGAGAGGGATTTTAACCAAGGGTGATCCCTCTTCCAGTGGGAACCATGTGGAATGGCACTGCTGATTGGAGTTCATCCCTCCTAGTCCCAGCCTTAGCCCCCTAAATATCAAACCCCTGCAGCTGGAGGTAAAAACAAATGGAGGGCTCTAATAATAAAAAAACCCCAAACAAATTAAATAAACTTCAGAGATCTTTCACTGTTGGCTCGGTGCTGATATCCTGTTTATGACTTTGAGTTTAAAGTGTTGTGCTTTATCATGGAAAGTAACATTTTTAGTCTGGACAGACTGTAATTCAGAGAACAGCCCAAATAATAAAGTGGGAAACAAGCACGAGAAACAGGAAAATGGCATTTGGTCCTGCAAAGCACCTAAACACATTTTTAATCTTAAATAAAAGAAGTTAGACAAGATTGTATGTTAAAGAGTTCTGAACTGAAGCATTTTTTGGATGGTTATTATCACTGCCTCTGAAAAAAACTGCCTGAGGGAGAGGGTTTCACTCGAAACCACACTTCCAATTAACCATTGTCATTAACTACAAGCAAACAACAAAGAAAAAAGCAACTTGCTGTGAGAGCTTCCTTGCAGGCTGATTGTGAAGGGAGCTGCCTCCACCTCTGCTCGCTCACAGATTTGCACACCAAGTTTGGAGATTTTTCCGAACTAGCCCATGAACCCAAAGGTTATCCATCAAACTTACTCACTTCCACAACCCCAGTGTTTCCCCTTCATTTGAATTACATGAACTGACAAAGCAGTCAGAACCAATAACTGCCTGCTGGTTCTCTTTATTCAGCAGCACAACCTGGAGCCATTCTCCCACTCAAAATTGATGTTACCTGAATATTGAGCCTTCCTCGGTGGGCCCCGAGGCCGTAGCGCTTCGCCGTGGAGGCATGGAGCTGGAAGTCAGTAATTTTTAATGTCTCTAGACCAAGTGGAGGGCAATCTACAAAACAAAAGATTGATTAAATTTTAATTAAACAGGAAGGCAAAAAAAAAAACCAAAACCCACACCAAAAAACCAACACAAAACAAACAAGTATTCAAAGTTTCTGGATTTCGGCAGTGCCAAGCTGGCTGGGGTCCTCCCTGGGATAAAGGAGCACAGCAGCGCTGAGGTCAATGAGAAATGGCAGCTCTCGGAAAATCAATGAGGCAATGCAGATTTACACCATTTTCAGGGGCTCAGATAGTTATGACTGCTTGCTCCGTGCTTCATTTCTTCATGGATATGCACAGTAGTTCCTGTCAAGTGCTTTTCAGCACAAAACACCGGTAAAACGCCCTTTTATTTTTCTTTTTGGTGTTTTCTTTTTCATCTCTTGCTTGGATTTTTTTTCCCCTCCCTGTACTCATTCCAAGCTACTGTATGAAGTTATGTTTCTAATTAAAATCTGTTCTGGAAACTTCACTCAGAGTCCCTCCCGTTGCACAATAGCATCTGTTACCGAGGTCTGGGAGCCCGGAGAGAGCTGAGCTCTGCAGAGGTGGTGATTAAGCACAAACAGAGCAATTCTGAAGCAAGGACCATCTCTCTAAGCCTTGCCCATCCTTGAGGACAGAAAAGCAAATGCCATTACTTTAGCAAACCAGTGCTTGGAGCTCTGGTTTTGGAAGATAAGAGGTTGGGAAAAATCTGTTTCCTGATTAGCAGACAAATGTTTGGCTTTTTAATCTCTCACCGAAATCTCATGAGGTTATCAAAGTATGAAAGAATCATTTATGCTGGGAAAGCCTTCGAAAATCATCTAGCCCAACCCAGCACTGCAATGTTCCCCACTATTGTCCCCAAGTGCCACATCCACACCTCTGTCAAATCCCTCTGGGGATGGGGACTCCACCACTGCCCTGGACAGTGGGAATGTACTTGAGAATCTCATCCTGGCTGTATTTAACTCTCAGGTGCAGTTTTGCATTATTAGGCACAAGCTGGCAAGACGTGAGACTTCCCGGACTCCTCCTTAGCTCACAACAAACTAAAATCCCTCAGGAAAAACGTTACAGGCTGTCAGTTCACACTGCTGTTTCTTTGTTCATCCTTAGGAGAGTTGTCACACAAATCCAGGGCCAAATGTCTCCTTCAGAGGTAGTAAAGACAAAAGCTAAAAATGAATGTATTTTCTAAAGTACCAACAGCGATCTTAGTCTTACATAAGAGCTGAAATGTAGACAGCTCCTCGTTTCAAAGAGCTTTCAATTCAATTATCCAAAACAGAGAAGAGACAGGATGTGTAAGGAAAGCCAGAGGAAGGAATAGCTGGGAGGATTTTGGTTTCATTGTCTGATTGTTTTAATTGCATTTCCTTTTTAGAGTGTTGCATCTTTCATCATACTCCAACTGGAAGAAGACTCAGGCTCTGCCAGATCTCTACTGGGAGTAAATCACACAGCTGGGAACTGCCTGCCTTTTTTAACAAGTTTGGTCCTCAGGAAAGGTTTGGAAATCAATCTCATGGTGCAATCCTGAGAATGCTTTGGCACTTTGGTTTATTTTCCCCTGTGAACAATCTCAACATTCCCCACACTCAAATGTTACCCAGAACTACCTGTGCCAGGTCTGCACTGGAAATAAAGGTGAGCTGAAAATAAAGGCAAGCTGAAAATAGAAGCAAGCTGAAAATAAAAGCAAGCTGCTTTTGCATGCTCAGTTCATAAAATATAATTTAATTCAATGTTTATGCTGCACCTACCAAAGCCAAGGAGTCATCTACAGGTACTGCTGGGAGTTGTAAAATAAAAGTTGGAAAGTCTCTGTGTTTCTCATCCTGTTCTCTGCTGCCAGACTGCAGCAAAGGTTTATGGAGCTACCCCAGGGGTCACATCCCTGCTCCACAGGATGCACAGGCACAGTCCCTATCCACCACTGCTCTCTGCTGTGCAAAACCCCATTCTGATGAAACCTGTAGGAAATGCACTGGTTTTGAGCCTGGCAGCTGCCTGGCAGAGCAGGCTGAGGGTCCCTGCAGTGTCGTTCACCTGCCCGTGCAGGTACAAGAAGTGGGTTTGGTTTTACTCAGACTGAAATGTTATTAACTCACTATAAAGCTGCAGAATTCCTGGGCTGCCTGTGGATTTAGGCTGCAAGATGGGTATTTCCAGGCTGAAAAAACTCCCTGAGTATTTTGGTGTTTATCTCTGTTTCTAGAGAAACTGAAGCTTAATAATAGACAAAAAAAAGTTCATATGGATCTCAGAGAAAGGAGCTTGACTGCTCTTTATTTTTCAAGGATGTGTTGTCTGTGGATGCATCAGATTACCAGGCTAATATTAGGAAATGTTCCATTTAGCAGGAGCTGTCAACTGAACCAAGATGAGGCTGTGTGAGCAGACAGGGACTACAACAGGCAGAACAGGTAACTCTGATGAAAACTCTGCAATGAATTGTTCACAACACTCTGTCCTTTCCCAACCTGCTCAAGCTTTACCATATTCTAAGTGAAACCATGAGGATCTTTACCATCAATTCAATAGTATCCTGGAATTTATTTTTTACAGTTATCCATACATATTAATAGGAGAACACCTGCTTTCTCTAAACTTTACGCTGTAACTTCACTAACTCACCAAATCAAATATTTTTTTTTTATCTTGGTAAGAAAAAACCTGACTAATTTGCTCCAATGCTTGACTGAAAATTAATTAAAATAATTTCCTCCACTGTTGGCTCCTCTTTCTCCAGTGGATGTCCCAAACTGGGAGCAGAGCAGCAGGATTTGCATTCCAAGACCTTTTGATGTTTCCATCTGTGCAGCTCTGCATGGGGATGATATTCTTGGAATCATCAAGACTATTGTTTGCAGCAGCTTGGATGTATGGAACTTGTGCACTTTTCCGTAAGAGAAGACTTTTGCTTTTGCTTTAAAATAAAATTATGTCTCCTATTTATAGCCATAATATTTGAATATTAATACTTTAGGAATAGAAATGTTTTCCACATGCATACAGATTCCAACATCAATAAAAGGATGAAAAGAGGAGCACGTAGACCAAAATAACAATTTGTAATGTACACAGATGGTGGGGACAAATTTTCCAATAGAGCCTCCTCTGATTAACTCAGATTTACTCGTTATAATACAAAAAAAATCCACCAGAACTTGGCATTTCGCTACTGAAAAAGAAAAAAATCCTGAGTCCTACTGTGAATTTAATTTTGGATAAATTATTTTGTTGGGGTGTGTGTCCCCTGCTTCTAAAAGCTACTGGAGATAACCAGGACAGCCTAGCTTTGAAAAACATAGAGGAAAATAAACTGATTTATGGCATTCATAAAAACTTTACTTTTTAAAGTATTGCTTTAATATATTTTATTCAACTTGAAGAAATCTTTCATAGAACAATGAAAATTGCCACCCAATCAGTAGGGCTGTCTTAATGATTTTGTACTCCCTATGCCAGTTTGAAAAAACCTTGGGGAAGCTACAGAAATTGGACAGCAGGAATGATCAGAGGTTGTGTGAATCTATTGCATAATGGATCCAGCTGGAAATGACCCAGTTATTTGGTTGTTTCTTTAACCAGCTGAAATTTTAATCGTTATAAAACACAGGGAATTCACTGCGGCTTTGAGAGACAGAAATACAGAAAATGTATTTGAAATACAGATCCTGCGTACACACAGGAACTTACTGACAAAAAGCACCCACAGCATTTCTGGTTTAGAGAAACAAAAAGCAAACACTGAACTTGCAGGTGCAGGGAAGAGGCTGCTGTGGACATTTCTTCCTTCCTGGCCCACGTCCAGCCATGATTTTGTGTGTGTGATTTGCAGCCGTGGATAGGTGTGCACTCTAGAAACGAGCCATTAATAGGATGTGAATGATCAAATTATTCATTCCAGGCTGTGGAAAGAGACAAGGCTTGGATTCAGATTTAGTAACTTCTGTTTGTGGAAGTGTGTTCTTGGGAGGTTTTCATTCCAGAACAGCTTGCCTAGAGCAATGCTAAATGGCCACATCTCAGTGTCCATTATTGTCAATTATCCTTCTCCCAGGTGGTTGTGTCCCAGCTGAGGGCACCAAGGCAGCTCTGGTACCTCAACACTGAGAAATCCCCTGTCCCTCAAAATCAGCAGGAGAAACACTCAGGAATTAGCTCAGTCACCTCCTCATCTCTTGAAATCTGAATTTACCTCTTATTTTAGGGTTGCCTATAGCAAGAGCAATACCTGAAGGTGCTGCTGAGCTCCCTCCTCAAGCCAGCAGGGGCTCCATTTGCAATCTCAGCATGTGAGGGATATTTGACAGCAGTTTCATCCTCATGAGGGCTTTGTCCTATTGCTGCAGCATCTTCCACTGAAGCTCTGGTCAAAAGCCCCACCTTTTGCAGAGCCAGCTTGGTTTCCTTCACTCCTGCAGAATAATTACAGCTGCTGTGCTGCAATTTTAGCTGTTCTGTATCACACAACTGTATTAGCAGGCAAGGAAAACTCTCGTGTTCATCTCTATTGCCTAAATCATTCATTTATTTAATTTCCATCTGGTCTAAATAAAGAATGCCACATAAGCCCAGATTGCCTTTATGGCTCTTGTATCTAATAAAGATGCATTTAGGAAATCATTTTGTCCTCCACTTTTAGAGGCGAAGCAGACAATTCTTTTATTTAAGGAGAACTTCCCATCAATTTTGGAATCTGGTCAGTTTTTCAAATGGAAGGGCAGAGAGGAGCATCATGTTTCCTCTTCAGTCATATTTTAAGAGCCATACCTGTAATCCTCTTCAATCCCTACAAGTCTGTGCTGGTCTAACTCCTCGTGAACAGAGATACTGGGATCTGGAAATGGAGAAATATCAGCTCTGTGCAGCCTGACAATCTCCTATCCCAGGGGAGATACTGGATTCAAGTCTTGTTTAAACAAAACACTTCAACGTGCAGTTAAGGGAAAAAACTGTGAATTTACCTATGGATATAGGTGAATCAAGCACACAAATAAGTGTATATTTTGTGGGAATGAAGACTTTAATGTTCATTATACCATCCATACTATTCTTAGACTTTTATGGTCTTGCACAAAATTTCTTAATGAGGCCAATATCATAAATGTTTCCCTAGTAGCTAAATTCAGAGGTTTTCCTATGAAAAGTGTGGTTGATAATTCATCTTCCAACAGCAGCAACTTTTAATGGGGACCCTGGCAGTCTAATTTCTGTGGCTGAAGTTATGCTTAGGTCACAGGTATGCAAAGTGCTTTAATACTGCAATGCACCTGCAAGGTGAAATAACAGTAAAAGCACATTTTTGACAACCTTCCCCTTGCTGAAAATACCTTTTAATTGCTTTTCTGTGATGGACAGCCTTTGCAGGGGCTGAGTTAAACAGAATAAAGTTTTCCGTTTTCTAAACAATTTGTTACATATATATATTACATAAATAATTTATATTTCTTTATGAGGGCATTGGAGGGGTGAAAATTCAGTCTCTAAATGTTGCTATTTTGATGATGTGAGCATGGAAGTGTGAAATTCCCACAGATGTTCATGACTCACACTCCACAGTTGCTATGGCCCAGCTTTTCCCTGGAAAAATGTCCATGGATTTCAGTCTTAGTGGTTTTCTGACCCTGTTCATATCTGAAGTGTTGTTAACAACAATTACAAGGTTTTTTTCTGGCCTGAATTCATGCCCCCAGCGACCCTACACCCCAGATCTCTGGAAGCAGCATCTTGAGGCAGGTGAAAGTTCCTCAAACACATTTTGCTTTTATTTGCTTTTTCTGAAAAACCCATTCCAAGAGCAGAGTAAAGTGCACTTACAACAAATCCCCTGCACAGAAGTTAAAACACTGAATTATAGTCCCCGACCAAAGACCAAATAAAGAATTAAGGAGATGCCAAAATTTCCTGTGCTAAGACCATATTAATTATTGGCTAATGTTGCATTGAGGCTGTATATTTTTCTAGGACAAGCAACAAATGCTGCATTGAGGTCTTCAGCATCAGGGACTTCTCTCAAAAGGAAATATTTATCACAGCACTGCAACCTACACTGATGATTTCTCTCAAAGATGTAAAAACAAATAAAAAATAAATTAATAATTATCTGGGTTCTTTAGGTCAGGCCTGGCATGAAACCAGGTAAGATTCCGGAAATCCGCTTTTTCATTTTCTTTCATGACTTTTCACGTTTCTGCTCTCTCACAAGCCCAGGTTGTGGCTGGCTCGAGATGCAACAAAACATTCAGCAGGAAGAGCTGCTATTATTCCTGGCACGGCTGGAGGCAGGAGTTCCCAGAGTGCCTGGGAGTTTTCTGGCCAAGCCTTCAGACTCAAGAGGCTCCTCTAAACTCCAGACACCACATTCACCCCCTGAGCTGCCTTCTGCTGCCACCAGCCTGGCAGAGGATGGGATTTGTGATGTGCCAGGTACTCTCCCATTTGTACCCACACCTGCTAAGGTCTCCCCTCTCTCTACAGAGTATTTAATTTAATCACTCCTGAAGAAAATATATTTTCTTTAATGACCAAAAAAATCCAGCCTGAAAAATATCATATCAATCCTTAACTTTTTATTATGAGCTCTGACAAAGGTGGAATTCTGTGCTATTAATTTTAAAATGTCTCCTCTGATGTTTTTTTCTGAAGCACGGGGTGAAGACTTTCTGTAATTCCAGCTAAAGCCACAAAACTGAGTGCAGCCATCAAAAATGAGAACCATCCTCTTTTTTCCAGAGCCAAACAAAGAGGCTTAGCCAAAAAAATGGAGAACAAAACTGAGACAGACTACTTGCACAATGGCTGGGTATAGGACAAAAATTACCATTAAAAACACATCTTCATGCCAGAAATAGCTAAAAATCCGAGGTCACTGAGGTGTACTGCAAGAGCAAAGATTCTACACTAACAGCATTAACTGCAGCCATTAAAAATAAACACTGAAACTTGGAATATCATTAACAACTACAAAACCAAGACAGAAATAGCTCTGATCTTAAGATACAACCCTGGCCCAATAAATGAGACATCTTAGAAGTGCTCAAGTTTAACCATATTAGCAATCCCACTTGAGTGCATTTTACCAAAAACAGTATAAATACATAAAAAGTTGTATGAATATAAAACTGGCTTGTGGTGCAATCATTTCCCTCCCCCTCTCTGAGAGCTGTAGTAGGAATTTTATGCAGCAGTAAATATATCCAATATATCCATAGCTGGTATAGCACATTCACTGGGCAGAGGGACAGCACAGTCATGAAATTCCTTAAACACAGATAAACTGGAAAGTCTCCATAACTCCTGGTCCTGGAAATACACATTTACTGAGAGTTCTGGCTGTTTCTTGAGGATTTTGCAGCCCAGCCATGCTTTTGGAGCAAAACATGGATTTGAGGTGGCCCAGAGGAAGCATCCAAGTGGGAGGACACAGGATACTCGGGGGCTGTGAATGCTCCACCCTGAGAATCAGAACTGTTCACCTGGGGCTGAGATACACAAGAACGGCTTCAGAAATCCTCTGGGAACACCTAATTCCACAGGAATAAATGGCACTACTCTGATGTCACCCAGCTTTCACCTCCTCACTCTCCTGAGCACGCGAAGGCCACACACACGGAGCAGGAAAAATCTGAGAAACTGTAAAGTTCTCATTAGTAGTGACAAGCCATTAAATTTTATCCCCAGTACTACAGTCACCTCCACTCCCAAGTGCTAAACTTACACTTGAGAAAGGCTGAAATCAGCCGCTTCCCAGTCAGCTCCACTTAATGTTATCCAAATTTTAATCCAGTTAAGCTCCAGCACAGACAAAACTGTATTTTTTTTACTTCTCAACAAGGCGGAAAATGAGTCGAAAATGATACTGAAACAGACGCATTAACTTCCTTCGATGATGCAGCTCAAAGCCTAACACGAGTAAATCATGGATGTGGACAGAATCACTGGGCTCTTCAGTTTTGGGTTTCATAGGCTGTTTTCTATCCATTTAGCTCTCTGACTTAGCTCCTGATGGGAGCCAGAAAGCTCCAGAGCCAGGCAGATGAAGCAGCAGGAGCTGTGCCTTTAGGGAGCAGAGAGTCATTAATCATCTTAGCTGAGAGTTGAGATGTCATCTTTCATATTTTTATGATTAAAGTTAAAAATACTCGAATTGCCAACAGAATGCGGACCAGCAGCAGCCTGTATCTGCAGTGAGACCTACGTGAGGATCATCCTTCTGACCTGATCATCAGTTCTCCTCTGCTGCCTGAGGAAAAAACTCATCTTTGTCGATTTTAAATCCTCCCAACAATGTGCTGCTCCTCAGCAGCGACATTAAAGTTCGAACACACGGCTGCAAACACAGCTCCGTGCGCAAGCAAAACCCTCAAAGATGGGCTGGGATTGCCAAGCCAAGCCTCAGCCCTTGGAATTGCCACCCCTTCTCCTCCAGCAGCACCAAGGGAGCATCGCTGGGAGGCTCTGCTCCAGCCCCAGGGTCTGTCGGAGCTGTCACCCTGCTCTCCCTCGCTGCCCAGCCCTCTGCCAGGCTGCACATCTGGGATAAATACTCGACCTATATAAGGAGCCTGGGACAGGAAATACCTCGAACCAGTCCAGCTTGGTTTTAAAACCTTTTATAAAGTGTAAGGTCTGAGTTTTATGAAGAGCTGGTGTGTCTGCTCTAGCAAGTTTAGACATTTATACTTTTTTTTCTCTAGCATCACATCTGTTGTTATTCTTTCATATGAAATAATGAGAGAAATTAAGGCACAGAAGTTATCGTAGTGCCTGGAGCNAAAATAATGAGAGAAATTAATAAACCCAAACACTTCTCGTAAGGCATAGAAGTTATCGTAGTGCCTGGAGCTGTTGCTCAGACAGTGATTTCAGAGGAAAGTTGTGTGGTTACAATTAACGTGAACTCAAGCTTTGTACTCCTTCCCCATCCTTAAAAAGGAATCAGTTTGTCATTTCTAGAGAAGAGTTAAAGGAAAAGTAATTTTGGTTGGGTTGTCTGTTTCTCACTTAATTGCTCTTTTATTTAACTGATTATTCATTCGATAGACTGTGTATTCTGTGATACACAGCTCTGAGACAGAACTAAAATGTCAGAAGTAACTTACACATTTAAACACCCAAACAGTGGAAAACTGCTTCAGTGAAGGGATAAAAAATTGGCCAGGTGCACACAGAAAATAACCACAGGTTCTTTGGATATATCCAGAAGTGCAGAAAAGCAAAAGATTTAGGAACTCATATAACAGAGCTTTCTTGTTTCCTTTAAAGCCCACTCTGCCCAAGCTGTTGCACCCTTGAGAAGCACCCTGAGAGCAGAGTATTTAAGAGTTCAAAGCATCAAGAAGCAACATTTCGAAAAATAACTAAATCTCTGAGATCTGAGAAAATCAAATCCAGGCCTGGATTGAAGCGTGACTACCTTCTTTTATTAAAAAAACCAAACAAAACAATAACCAAAAATCCACATCCCAACCCAAACCCCAGAAGTAAATAAAAAAGAAAAAAAGGAGTGGAATTTAGGGGTGCATGGGAGATTCCTCCCTTGGGAAGAGGTCTCTGACTGGCCATTTGGGCTCGTTGGGGGGAACACAAACCCCAGAGCAGCACAGGAATCCCACTGGAAAACATGGAAAATCTAAGGACAGAGCCCAGCTTTCAAAGGCAACCAGCTCCTCCCTAAAGTAATTTTAGAGAAAGGCGTGGTTTTGAAGGAGCTCAGAAAGCTCCCTCTGCAGCCAGGCTCTCCCTTTCCCACATTTCTTCAGGTGTGATTCCCTGAGTTTTTGCTCATCTTCCCAAGGATTTCAGCTCTCAGGTGACTTTTTAGCTTTCATGTGCCCATTCTGAAGATGACACTTGGACATAACCAGAGTCTCTCTGTTCAACTTCCCCCTCTCTACCTGCCTTCACACTAATCATAGAAAAGTCATCTTAGGGAAATAACTCAACAGACCAATTTTAAAATGCCTCAAGCTCAAGCAAGCACCAGGATTCTCTGGATTTAAAAGCTTGCTTAATACCTTTTAAATTCTGAACGCTCAGCATTTTCTCAAGGCTCTGAGCTTCCTGCCTGCAGAAAGAGAAACGCTAACATTGAGAAAGACTTTGCTTTTGGTGTCTCTGAGACAATTGTAGGGAAAGACTGGAGCTTCAGCTGGGAAGTTGGTGTGAAGCTCCAGCTCCAAGCTACAGAGCAAAGGAGATAAAGTAGTTCAAGCAAGGTTCAGACAAATATCTCCAAGGGTGGGGACCTGTCCAGCCCAAAGGACTGAGTGTTCAGAGCACCTTTCTCTCTAATCCAGCTTCCTTGCAGCCTTATGCAGCCCGCAGAAGATTCCCAAAATTCATTCTGTCCAAACATCTTTTCTGCTTTGTTTAACAATTCAGCCGTGGTCCAGCAAAGGCTCATAATCACAGGCTCCACATTTAGCACATTGGAGGCTTCACTGGCTCAAAGCAAAGTGTGTCAGGAGCTCCAAGTGAATTGGAATGTGAGTTATTAGTGAGTATAAAACTGACTGCATTCACGTCTGCCTGCTCCAGGCTGAAAGCCCAAAAATCCAAGCTGAAGGCAATGTATTTCCCAACCTGTGGACCTAAGGAGTTGAGCTCAGGAGGGCATTCAGATAAATTCTAAATTTTCCCAGTTGCCCAGTGGGGTTTGGCATCCTTTCCCTGGTGAAAAGTGCTCACATTGTCACCAAGAGATTCATCTCCACTGCAAAACATCGTTTTAATGTAAAAAGTGCAGGTCATGATTTGGGACTTATTAACTCCAGCACTGCCTTGGAGAGCCCATCCTCCTTCCCATCCACAGGAGCCAGAAGCATTTGCTAAGTACAGGTATTTTGCACTTGAAAAGCCATGGAATAGGGAAGGCTTCAAGGCAAGCTTCCCTGAGCATAAAAATCCTCATTTTTCAACTTCCTAATTGGAAAGGAAAAAAATCTGATTCAGGATTAATGAGCAGAAATATGGAAAGACTCACAGAGGAAAAGTTCTGTGCTATTTTCTGTCCACTTTCTCAAAGAGTTCTGTGGCATTTTATCTGCACTAACTCCATACTAGCACTTTTTTATCATATTTTAAAAAGTTTCCCATTTTATTCCTCTTGTAAGACAGCAGGGGGTCTACATGTCTGACTGCCATTTGACTTGCATTCAAGCACCAAAAAAGCCAAGTACATATCTGGAATATGGAACAAATCAGATGTGTCTGCAGGGTTTTGTATTCCACACGCTACCAGCCTCAGCTCCCTCAGCCCTCATTCCTGCAAGTTTGGCAGCTGAGGAATTTATCCACTTTCTTCTCTGAGTCCCGTGCCTTTCACCCATCTCTTGGCTTCTGCAGTACCTGGACTCACTTTGTCAGCATTTTCAAAGGTCTTTGGAAGAACTCTGAGAGTTCACTCACATTTCTGACTCTATGATTCCCTAATCCTTTGTTCCACTGCCAGAAAGAACCAAGATTTTTGGGGTCCCTTTTTGTCACTTCTGTGTATCAAATGAAAGGCAAAGGAACTGGTCTAGATCTGAGCCACTCCTCTGGGGAGCCTGCAGGGGTTTTGGACTGCAGTCCTCTGCCAAGACCCAAAATTATCCAGAGGAACAAAATATCCCCCAGGAGAGCTGGGGGGACATTTTTGGGAAGGTTGAGATCTGGTCCCTTGTTTTCAGACATCCTCTGTCTTGCGCATGGGGAAAACTCATTACACTATTGCAAATTATCTTGGGGGGGAAAAAGTGTGTTAGAGCCAAATGTGGCCTAAGGGTTCGTTGGACCAGTTGTGCAGGGAGTGCTGACACCCAGGTCTGAGATCAGCTCTTCCAAGATTCTTTGAACTGCTCCCTTCCTTTGACAGAGGTTTTAGGAGCACCTTGAAAGTCATGAGGCGCCATAAACCTGTCACCATAAAACACTGTACATCTGAAGGGGAGAACATAAAAATACTCTGTTTTCTGGGAAAAGAGGGAGAAAGATGGGGTTGTGTTTGCTCCCACTGCAAACACCTCATCCCAGCACACAGGGAAGGTTGATGGGCTCAGCATTTCCTGTAAATCCTGGAGGTGGAAAAGGAAAGGGATGCTCGGCCTCGCTCCGAGCTCCCCTGTCCAACACAACTCCCCTGAAATGGGAGGCTGCTTTGCTTTCTAAATGAGGAAACAGCCAAAAAGTGAATCTGGGGACAATGGGGACTGCAGATCTTCTGGAAGACAAGCAGGGACATTTGGGCTTCGCCCTCAGGGGTCTTCTCTAGGTCCCAGCCAGAAGGATTAATCCTGGAGAGCCAAAACGAGGGGAAACAACAAGAAAACTACTAATTTGGGATACATGGGAGAGTAAGGAAGAAATCATCTACAGGAAGCACTTAAGCCCCACAATATAAGCAAGAAAATCAGATTTAGGAAGGTCTATCAGCCACTGTCTAGATGAGCTGCTGAGGTCCAAAAGAAAAAATCAACATGAATAGAAGTCTCTGGTGCTTTATCCAACTGAGTCCCATTGCAGAACTTCCAAAATTCCCATATTTTTTAAGTATATAACTATAGATATACACATAATTCTTTATTATCAACTTCATGAAGATCTCAGTTGTGCTGTTAATTGGAGTTGGTCTTTGGGAATCATGTTTGAGAACAGTTTTGCCAGGTACACACGTTAAATAATTCACCAGCAGCCGCAGGCTGAGGTACAGTCACACAAGAAGTCTGCCTGGCAATACATCTGGCAATACATAAAAAAAAAGTAAACCACAAAATAAATCTGTAAGTAATTAACCCCACCTATAAAAAAGCTCAATTAATCACTTCCACTATCCACTCTGAAAGTAATATTTTCTATGTCAGTAGCTAGAAACTACAAAGGAGATACACTGTGTAGCAGAAAGAAGTAAAAAAATATGCAACTGTGAACAGTGTGTAACTTCTGTACACAACTTTTGCTGCGTTCCTTGCTTGGCCTGTTGGATGCAGCAGCGCTTTTGCAATCACAACACCCTGCTAATGCTCGTGTGAAAGCAGGAGCAAAAGTCTATTATTTACTGTTATTTACAGACCTGTGCATCGACAGGTAAACAACCACGAGGAAACAGAAGATTAATCCCATATCTGGGTACTTTCGCTCCTAAATCAACTCAGCTCCAGCCATGAGTCACAGCTACTGGAAGTCGCTGTGGTCCTCTGAAGCTTGCCAGCTTTTTTTCACTTTTCTGCCATGTCAAATCCCAGCAACGCAGCCCCACAGAGCCCAGGCAGTGCAGGTTTGGGGGGCATCCGTGTGTCAGAATAGGAAATGATTCACTCTTCCTAAGCCAGGAGTAAAATGAGTTTGCCCACCTCTGGCACAGTGGTATTATCTCATGTAATCCTTTGAAATGTATTGTCATAAAATTTGCTTCACCGTGTATTGGGGCTGATTCCCATTTATAAGACAGCTCCTTTAAAGACCCCTCCAGAATCAGAAAGTCACTTTAAAGCCTTTTTTTTTGTTTGGAAAAATGATTTAAATCACTGAGCAAATAAAGACTGAAGCCTTCGTCTTTCCTTGTCTCCATTTAGCCCACAGTAAGATGGTGCAAAGCCTTGCTGGATACCACCAGGATGTTCCCCACCAGAAGGGAAGCATTTTATGCCCAAAAGAAGACTTTAGATACCTATCAGCAGACTCAGCAGAATATCCTTTGTAATTCAGTTCGAGCAGGGCTGGAGGGATTAACAGCTAAACCCAAGTGCTCTAAAGATGCCTTAAGTGATCCCCACACACTCCCTCTGAAGTCTTCATTCCCTGAGTCACCATCTGGCATCCCTTCATTATTCTTGTTTTTCTCACCTTTTTTCAGTTGCCGTTTTTAGCTAGGGGTAGAAAAGAGAAACAGTTTTCCCTTTTACACCTGTCAAGTTGATTTAGCACTGCCTGGCGAGTGCACGAAGAATAAAACGCCTTGCTCCACTCTGATAGTGCTCCAGCCCTTCCAGCACACAGCAGACATCCAGAATACCCTGTTCTTGCCCACACTGGGATGTTAAAACCGCAGGGGAATGGAATCATAAATGTTCCTTTTGCTGTGCCACAAGGAAATTGTAAATGTGGTTGCATCAGAAGTAATGAATTAACACTGCGGTGTATCTTACTAACGGTTTAATGTGGGTGTTTCTCGCTTGATTAGATATGCAAACACCCCACCAAACACCTTCTGAGGCTGAAATAGCCAGAAGAAGGCTCCAGAGGAGCAAGGCTTGTCCCTGAAAGAGACAGATCCACTCAGTAATCTGTGGCTCAGGAATCCTCATCAGGAAAATAATCAGACAGCAGCAGTGGTGGAGACCCATCGCTGTGTCATTGTCCTTTGAACATCCTCATTTCATTGTCCAGGCACTGAACTGAAAAGTGCATTTTAAAAGGCAAGTAATTCTGACTACATCAGAGCTTTGCTTGTTCCCATTTTCCTGGAGCACTCAGTGTTAAAGGCGTATATTTGTGTTTCCATAGACCAAACAATCCCACAAGACATCACCTCACCAGAGGCTTGACAAGAAGACCAAATCTAGAGCATCCTTTGCATGATAACAATAAAATCACAAGCAACCACTGTGTGAATATGACACTTAAATCCCAACTCTGTACTCAGACCACCAATCTTTTGGTATTTTGCTTTTTACACAGTGAATTGGGCAAGACTTAAAAATCCCAGCTCAGATATTGAAAACTCAGGAAATTGCTTCTTCTGCACCACAGCTTCTACTTCCACTACTTCATCTTTCTGACAAATTCAAAGCTCACGTAGCTGACAGAAATCCTCATTCCAAACCCGAAAGAAATAAGTGAAATGTGGTTGTGAGCCACGGGATTGACCTGCCGAGCCAGCTCACTGAACAGATAATAACATTAAATCCCAAGACTGAATTCAGCTAATGAGTGTCTCATAATATGCTGGCATTTCAGGAACAACTCCAGGCTCAGGCTGAGACTATTAAAATCTATTTGGTGAAAATCAACCCGTTTTTAAAGAGACATTTTTCTCACCTTAAACATGAGGCTGAACTCAGAGAAGGCTGCTGGAAGAATTATCTTTGAAAGTGGTTTTCTCTGGCATAATCAAGTGTGTTTATTCCCATTTTTTTCTTTCTCACGTTACATTATTCATCGAAGCCATGGGTAAGGAAAGATGCTAATCAAAAAGGTTTGGCCAATTTTGAGGGTATTGTTCATTATTCATTCGTAGTCATCCCGTGTCCTCTTTTGTTGTGACATTCTTTAAAGGATGGGCTCTTAAATGGAATGGTGAACATTTCATTATTCTGCATATTTTAGAAGTGCTGAGGAGAAAATAGAGGCTGGTAGATGAAAGAAAGCTCATTAAAAGCCACACTGCTTGTCACACAGGGCAATTAGGATGCAATGCAGGTCATATTAAAATTCATGGGATATCCACCTAGGGCCAGTAAGCTCATTCTTAAAAGTTCCTATGACGAGAAGTTTAAGCAAAAGCTTTAAAATTAAAATCTAGGTTCTAGGTCACAGGAGTGCTCCTCTTTCTCTGGGCTGCTCAGAGGAGGAAGGTTTAAGAGAGGGGAGACCACAGGAGTAGAAAAGAGCAGTGCTGGTGGTTACCCAGCACACGAGAAATTCTGTGCTGGTGTCTCTTGGTGAGCGCCTCTGAAGTGCTTTCAGCTGTCAGCTCAATGCCTTACGTGTCTCTCTCTCATTTCTTCTTTCTAGTGAACAAAATCACCACGCAAATGCCAGTAACACCCCAAACCTGTCATGTTTTTAACTTCACACGCTCCTCAGATCTTCGCCCCCATTTCGCACCAAAATATCTCGTTTTTCCTGAATAACATCCCTGTGATTCAGCTTTCCCTCCTCACTCACTCATTGATCTCTCTCCAAGCTTCCATTATCTTGATAAACATCTCAATTAAAGTACTATCAGTCTATTTTTATAAATTCAAATTCTTTCTGCTGGATAATTTCCATGTTTGCCTGCACTGTCCATTTCATCCTCTCCTTGCCCTCCCTTACTGACTCCTCCTCACACACTTGTCCCAGAGAGGACCTGACCCATCTCATGCACTACATGAATTAAAAAGAAATAACAAACCAACAACCTTAAGAATTGCATTATGGAACAGGTGGCAGGATTGCAGAAAAATAAACAAATACGGGGCAAGTAAACAGTGATGCATCTGAGGAGTTTCACCAAGCCTGGGGAAAGCACCAAATGAGATGAGACACAGGAAATCCTGATCTCAGCTAAATGCAGACAAATGTTGGGTTGTGCAGAGATCAAACACTGGGAGATCTGTGAAATACAGAACAAATGTGCATTAAGCCCCACTCCGAGCACTGCCATACAAATAAATATCACTCCTTGGTTTTCAAAACACGTTCAGAATTGAGGTATGGCTCTACAAGAACTGCAAGTTTAAGTTTTGTAAATCAAGTCAAAATAATTACAGACTTCATTGTAGCAGATTTGGGCTATGCTGAGGAGTGTTATTGGGCACCTCAGCCCCATAAATCTCTTGATGATGGATTTTTGCCCATAGTCAGACCCCCAGACTCTGAAGGGATCTGCCCCACAGTTGGTAGCTGAAGCTCCATACATCAAACTCTAATAAAAGCCTCATAAAAGAAAAACATTGATGTTAACAAGACTCTTTCCACTGATTTGAGTGGGCTTTGGAGAGAGGCCTACACAAACAAGGACGGAATCAGGAAATGGAAATCTGTTTATATACACAAAACCTGTCAATCCAACTGTTTGCCTTCCAAGGATGACCTAGAACCACTTAATTTATGAGGCATTTAAAGCAGGCAGATTGATACTTTTAACTTTTACCTGAATTGAATATTTGCAAATATTGATTCTAATATTTTAAACAATAAAATGCAAACCCACTGGCATCAACTGGATTTCCTTCTACATTAATATTTCGCAGATGGCAAATATCTATATTCTGGCCCCCTTCAGTAATTAGCTGAAATAAATGGAGTGTGTGTCATCTGTTTAGTGCCATGTCCTTGAGACTGCTCTGTTTGATTTCCACTTTGATTCAAAGCTGGGGTTGATCAGGACCAGCTGCTCAGCCAAAGGGCACATCACACATTCCCATTCCTCCTCCTCCTCCATCCCAGCTTCCAGCCAGGCTATTGTTTGTTACAGCTAATTAATCCCACATGTCCTGGCTGCCAGCGAGCCTCACAAACCCCAAATTTTGGTATTTACTGCATGTCCAATAAAGTAATTCCACTTCTGGAGAGATGCATAAACACAGTTGTGTACATGTAAGCACAACACACATCCTTACCCAGCCAGATTTATGGTTATTATTCATTGATATCTGTTTGACAGCTGCTATTATCATTTCTAGCTGGCCTCTTGACATCCAAATGTGAGTAAATGTAGGTATGCATTAGCATTTAAACGTTTCTGTGAGGGCCAGATTTTCAGCTCTTCATTCCAAACCGATCCCTGGGGACATGGTAGTGAGCATCAGAGTTACTGCCCTGGCAGGACCTGGTCCTTGCCTGCCCCTGGGCGAGGAGAAAAGAGAAATTTTAAATATTACAGCCAGAACTTTTAACACTGCAGCTCAAACTGCCTGACATTTCCAGCTGAAACCCTCCTGTTTTCACCCACATCTGTCACAAGTGGTGACCGTTCTCCTCACTGGGTGTTCACCTCAGGGCTTTCTATGCCTCTTGCAGTTCGAATTGTTCAGCTGCTCCCAGGGAAATCCACTGGATTTTCCCACATAAATAAGTCCAGCAGCCAGTTTGCTGAGTTGATGTCAATCACCCATATCCTGGATCAAGGAAAGGGAGTTTGATGGAGGAGATCAGTTGCTTGTTGTACCCCTGGCTATTTTTTTAAAAGCTCAGAGGCTTTGAAACCTCTTATTGCACATGACTGGTGAAAGCCTGGAAGCTCAGCTTTGTCCAAAGAGCCCAAACTTGCTGTGGAAGGAGGGATTGAGCCATTTCCAGCTGCTTTTGGTGGTGCATCATGAGCCTCTGCCCCTGTGCTCAGTGCAGCACGAGGAAGATGCCTGTCTGTAAAGATAAATGAACTTTGCCCTCATGGATTGGATTCTGTTCTCATCACTGTCATGTCTGGAACAAGTGTGAATCCCCAAGTGCTGGAGTAATCAGGAAAAAGCCAACAGGGAAGGTGAAAGCAAATCTGAACCGCAGAACATCCCACCACAGGATGGAAATCTCGATTGTCCCCACCACACTGAGCAATCAAAAACCTGCTACCTAATGACAGAGCTTTGAAATCCAAGCGTTTCCCATGGTCATGAATTTATGGAATGGTCTGGGTTGGAAAGGATCTTAAAAGATCATCCAGTTCCATCTCCTGCCATGGGCAGGGACACCTCTCACTGTCCCAGGCTGCTCCAAACCCATCCAGCCTGGCCTTGGACACTGCCAGGGTTCCAGGGGCAGCCACAGCTTCTCTGGGCACCCTGTGCCAGGGCCTGCCCACCCTCACAGGGAAGAATTCCTTCCCAAAATCTCATCTAACCCTGCCCTCTGGCAGTGAGAAGTGGTTCCCCCTTGTCCTGTCACGATCCTGGTTCAGTCTGTGGAGCTGGAAAGCGGAGCCTTTTTCTTTTCCTTAATTTAAAAAACCAAACAAATGACACGTAGAAACAAGAACCTTCTCAGATGATCTCTGTAGACTGCAACGACCACACTTGAGATAATAAACCTGCTAAGGCAGTCCTTGAGATGCTCAGGCAGTATCATCCCCTTGGGAGCTGCTGCCAGGCTGCAGGACCCGGAGGGGACAGGGACACGGATGTCAGGCGTGTCTCCTCCCCAGACAAGGTGCATCTGCCACCACCCCTGACTCCTGCCTGGAGTTACCCTGACAAGCCATGCTGCCTGCCCCACAAACAGTTTTCCAGATGTTAGAAATTACATTTTCTTATCACTATTTCTTAGTATAAAAGCCCCCATCCTTGCTGCACAAATGAATTTCTGTTAGTGTTAACATTAAATTTAGAATATTTTGTTTGCTACCTGCTGGAGGTAACTGGACAAAGCTGTAGCCACTCTACAAACCCTGATCCTCTGTTTTGCTGTACAGATGGCCCTGAATCACAAATTTTGTGCCATACACCCCAGTCATTAACATGAAATTTCCTCCTGAAGCAAAGGGAAGTTCAGCTGTATGCGAGTGAGATTTGGCCCCAAATTTTACAACTCTAAACTTCATGAACCAAACTCGCTCCTAAGTATCCCAAACCAGTGAAGTACCCACCAGACAGTCAGGGAACACAGAAAGGAATTACTCTTTTGGGGTGGAGCAATTAGGTGTTAATGGGAGCAAGTGGGTGGTAAAACCTGATCAAGTTTCTGCAAATTTTAGAAAATGGTATTAAGGGTGGTCGTTTTATTAAAAGGCATTTTTGTTGCCGTTTAATTTCTTTACTTAACGGGGCAATAATTAAATTGAGCTTGTTAGGGCTAAGTCTTTTCCAGGAAGATCTCTGTTTACATATCTTCCTCTGGAGGGCTTCAAAGTGAAATCTCAGAGAAATTCACAGGTTTAGAAGTGAAATTAATTCAGAAACCTCTCTTAGATTAAAGTGACAGGGGATAAGGTGAGATGTCACTATATATAATCACCTTTTGCTATGAAATCTGTCTCTGTTCCTTTGCTTATAGAACAGCAGCTTTCACAGCAAGCCAGTTGCCAAGTGTAATTAAGAATAATTAAGAAGAAAAAGTCCACGGACTAGCCAGAGTACAGCAGAATTAATACATTCTGACTCTGAAATAATCTCTTTACCTGAAAGGGAAAGAGTTAAAAACTCTGTAAAAGTTCTGCAGGTCTGTTCCGTGGGACATTAAAATTTCATGTGTTGTCATCATCATCACCACAACCGCATTTATTGTTATTATTACCAAGACTGCCATTAACTGGATATTCATTAATGCTGAAAGTCACAGTCAGCGTGAGATTCAGCAGGCTCCAAACTCTGGAGGAGAAGGCGGAAAGTTACCTGGTGGCGTTTCAAGAATGGATTTTCCTTTTTTGCTGTTTTTCTTCTGTTTTAACTCCTTCCTGCTCGGTTTGAACCCCGGGCGCTCCTCCGTCTCTGCAGCACGGACGGGTCCTTCCCCTCCGGGCTGCTCCGTGAAAGGAAAGAACTCTTCCCCGGGATATGGGAAGGAGTAATAATGATCCCTGTTGGTGATTTCCTGCAGGTAATAATCCTGATCGTCCATGGGGACAGCGCGGGACACATCCCCCAGCAGCGCCAGCGCGAAGGCGCAGAGAGCGAGGCAGAGCCGGGACCGGACAGGGGCGATCATCGCTGCTTTCCGAAGAGCCTCCTGGGCGGGTGCTGCAGCTTTATTCCGGAGAGGGGGCGAACAGAGCCCGGGCAGCTGGAGAAGCGCTCCGGGAGCGGCGGGGGAAGGAGCCCGAGCCGGGCGCTGCTCCGCGGGAGCGGCTGCGGGGAGGGCGCAGAGCGGCACAGCCGGACACCCGGACACCCGGACA
>VZTG01009979.1:9263-67253 GCA_013397845.1 Melanocharis versteri
CGCCCCCCGCCCGCCCCGGGCCCGGCCGCGCTCCCCTCCCGCCGGGCGGTCGCGGTGACGGGAAGCTCCTCCCGGAGCGCTGCCGCCTCCCGAGGCCGGGGGCAGGGAGCAGCGCCCCGCGGCCGGAAGGAAAAGCATCCCTGTAAATCTGCGCACCGGCAGACGGCTCCCAAAAATATGTGTTAATGTAGGGGTGTAGTCACTGCTCGAGTAAACTGCTTGACGTCCACGAGGGGAGACTTGTTGATCCTTCTGATCTGTTTTAAGTCCAGTGCTTCACTCTCTTAATCCACCCTGGAAGCCATTTTAGGATAAATCACTTAAGCTTCACTTCAGCACGCAGAAGACTTTTGTTCATGTAACAAAGATTTTCAAGTCTTCGTTACCTAGTATAAAAGAGAAAATACTAATGAAGTGTGTTCCACACTTTGAATTAGAGGGACATTTGTTCCTCTAACGGCTTCAGAATGTACTTACTTGATGTTCTTCAAGTCTTCACCTAAGATAGTTACATCTGAGGTGTAAGAAGACCAGTAATGTGATTATCAAGCTGCACTTGATAAAGTGTTGGAGACCTGTAAATGGTTTGATAATCTTATTCAGCCAATAAAATAGTAAGATTTTTTCCACTTCATAATGTCCTGCAAGTTATGCTGTGAGGAATGCTCCATGGCTTTGATCAGGTCATCCTGCTTTATTTCGGTTGAGGGCACAAACACTTGACATAAGCATGTGAGGACTAGTACGGAGAGTGCTGAGCCGTGTGCGGAATAACACAACTTTATATTGAGAAGTTAGAAATGGAACTGCTGGAGTAGGGCCAGCAGAGGGCTTTGAAGATGATTAAAGAACTGAAGCATCTGTCCTGTGAGGAAAGGTTGGGAAAGCCGGGCCTGTTCAGCCTCAAGAAGAGATGAGTGAGGGAAGGTCTTATCAAGGCATTCAAATATGTTAAAGGGTGGGTGGTAAGAGGATGAGGCCAGACTCTTTAAGTGGTCCCTGTGGCAGGGCAAAGGGCAGCAGAAACAAGCACAGGAAGGTCCATCTGAATATGAGAAAAAGCTTCCTCACATTGGGGGTGACTGATCACTGAAACAGACTGCCCAGAGAGGTTGTGGAATTTTCGTCCCTGGACACAATCCTGTGCAAACTGCCCTGGGTAAACCTGTGTTAGGAGAGGTGGGTTGTACTAGATGATCTCCAGAGGTCCTTTCCAACCCCAGCTTTTCTGTAATTTTGTGAAATTTTGATTGCAGAGCTGTAAATAATTTATTCATTAAAAATTAGCTGGTGTTTCAGTCTACTTTCTCATTTATTTTAGATGACAGCGAAGGGAAGTCTAGGCATCCTATGCTTAACTGTGTATAGGCCTTAAAATTACCACAGCATGCAGATATCTTGGAGTGATAAACAAATAGCTAGCTTTAGCCCCACTGACATTTGAAAATAGCTAAAGAAATGGGATGTCTTTAGCCTAGAGGAGGAGGGGTCTAATCATAGTCTTTCGTTAATGAGAAACTAGTTACAAAGAAAGATGGAGGTGAACAGTTTGCAAGGGACCGTGGTGATGGGGCAGGAGGCTGTGGGAGTGAGGTACTTCGGGGAGAATTGTGTGGTTGTAGGAAAAATGTTGTTCCCTGTTAGAACAGTTAACCATGAAAAGCTTGCCCATTGAAGTGATGGAGTCACCTTTGAGGACGTGGCTTGTTGGGGTCCTGGGTCATCTGCTCTGAGGCCCTGTGTTCTGCAAAAGGTGGGACCAGTGGTCTCCAGAGGCCCTTGATAACACAGACATGTTCTGCAGGGCTGCACACCTGTCTGTCAACAAATTCTAAGTGGAGCATTGAGCCATAAATGCATTGTCTCCAGTTTGACTTCAAGGGTATTAAGTTTGCCTTTTTGCCCTGTTCAAGGTCACTGAGTTCGGCAAACTTCTGGAGCTGATACAAGTACAGGAAGAGATGCTGTTACCCTTTTATTCTTATTTCCCCTGTTCCTGATGGAACAGGAGTAGTTCCACTTTGAGTTAGATGGGGGAACTCAACTAAATTAAAGAGATTTGTTAGATAAATAGATAAAGTCATTTGTCAGATTTTTTTTTCACTGCACTGCGGTAGAAAACTCTATTTGTTGTCACCAGACAAGGGTGGTAGAGAGTGAAATTTTCCTCTCTGTGCTGGTGCATTCCAGCTTAAGCTGTAGATTGTCAAACGATAACGGAGAATAAAGAAAATCCATTTCATGTTCTCTACTCAACTTCTTGGCTCAAAGCCTTCGTAATTATTTTTATCTGTAGTTATTCCATGCAGCAGTAGTTGCAGTGAGAGTAGTTTTTAAGCATTCTGATTGATAGTGTTTCATGCACACTGATTGTCAGCACTGTGAGGTTTTGCAGGAGAATGCAACTTTCCTGGTCTCTGAAATCTTTAAGATTTGGGTACTTCATGGTGTTCTTTGTAGCACACTTAATCAGTTTCTCAAGTTTGTCACTTCAAATGCTTTCTGAATTCTTCTGTGAGACTGTAGTCTTTGTCCATGCTTGAAGACAGAGGGGTCAGAATCTGTCATCAGAAGTGTCCTGTTGGTCGTCCTCCGTGGACACTGCTGTAGGTAAAGTTTTTACACTTCTTGGCATGTGTCACCTAAGGTGCTGCTAAGAGTTGTTTTTGTTAGGATATATGTCTGTTAATTTTCTGTGAGGGAGGATAGCATATGGAGTAAGGATGCAGTACCTAAACGGGTGTGTTGTGGCCACTGTATGACCAGTGATGCCAGATGCTCTTGCCCTCTGTAAGTAAATTCCAGCACACTACACGATGTTCCTTAGGAATGCTGGAGGCAGACAGTCAACTCTGAATAAGTGAACTGAGCTCTAACTATATGTAAAACCACTTTTTAAATTCATATCTCTGACATACGCATTTTTAACTGCAGATGAGATTTACTATTTCTGTTGTATGTACAGCCTTGTGGTTTTGGACCTACTTCGCAGCAGTTTCTAGTGCTGATGTTGGCATGTTGCTTGTGCCTCATTGGAAATAACTTAGCTGGGTAAAATAGAGTGAAAATATCTTTTAAATAGTTCTAGTAAAAGATGGTCAGTGTGTGAAAATCAGAATGCACAGGCAGTGTTTCAAAGAAATAGTTTATTGTAGCTGAACAGTAAATTCCTTGGGTTTTTTTAATAAAAGTAGTGATTTTTTAAAAAATTAGTTATTTATTATCCAGGGTCAGATTTTGGGTTAAACAGAGATCTGATCAATGGTAAAAGTTGATATAAGCCTTGAAATGTTAATTTTGCACTTTGAAAGACAATTTCTTAGTCATCAGAAGGGTTAAAATATACTCTTGTTCTACACAGAAATACTTCTGTGTGCAACATACTTTTTTTGGGTTTCTCTACTCATAAAAATTATTTGAAATAATAACAGTAAAGATACATATCTTACCAGCCCACTGGTAGGAATGTCGCCCTAGGAAGTTGTGCCACTGTATTGAGATTAGCATCTGATGCATTGTCATTTGGCTGCTGTGTTTTAATTAGAGTAATTCTTTTGGATGTGTGCTTTGGGCTGACTCACATCGCCATTTTTTCCGTGGTCTTACTATTTGTGGTTCTGATGCAGAACCTCATGCAGAAATTGAGCGGCTGTGGAGGCTCCTGTCCACATCTGTCTCTTCAGAGGTGCCAGCTATTGGTGGCCAAGGTGGCACACTAGTTTGTGAGGTAAATACGAAATACAACCTAATCTCCTAAGGAAAGTAGTTATTAACTGTTGGTCTTCCTTGGCATGCTGAATTGTGGCTTCTCTATGTGTAGCAGTTGTTTCACAATCCACCATCTTATCTGGTGTAAGGAGAACAAGAATTTCTAGAAGGATCAGCAGACAAGTGTGGGTGGCAAAATATACATCCAGCTAATTTTAGTCTGAGTCAGAACATCCAAGGTACCATTACGTGAACATTTTCTCTCATAGCAAGTTCTCCCAGGTTCCTAACCCAGTGCTGTTGCTTTGGTGCTCTGTCAGAGTGAGTAATGCACTGTTGGAGGGTCATGCCGTGGGTGGCTGAAATTGGTTTAAGTTAAAACAAACCCAGTAAAGAAGGTGTTAGTTAGCAGGGATGATAGCACATGTTCATGGAAGGAAACAAGTTGTAGGAAAGAAGGGCATTCAGCATGCTAGCTACTCCACTGCTCTGTTGGATACTTGAATGTGACATGCTTAATTTTAGATGTTTATGTAAGGTAGTCATCTAGGCTTCTTTACCCCCAAGGACCAGAAATAAGTACCTCTAGATATTAGTTCATCCTATATGCCTATTCATACGCTGTTTGCTTATAAAGTAGGCTTTGCTGTTTGACTCTGACGTCTAAGCATCTGAAATTGGGTTTGGGACACAATGAGAGGCAGCTTACTATAGCTGAGGGTTACCTTGCATATGCACCTAATGCATGTTTAGGGGATGGTTCATGTAAGAGTTCTTCACAGAGAACTAGTGCTCCATACGTTAATACCATAACCTAGTTTACTTTGTAATGGATTGTTTTGTTGGTTTTTTTTTTTTTTTGGGTAAACAGGCCCTTAGGTAAATTTTTAATTGACATATCATTATTATATAAAAGGAGGGGCAACTTATATGAAAAACCTTCTTGAGGCAGAGAAATGTTTTCAGTACAAAGAGCATTATTTTGTCCAGTAGATGACTTTCATGTATTCTGAGCTAGGCTCTGTGTTGCGCCACCGTCAAAGGCTGAGAATTCATAGATGTATCTGTTGCTGCAACCGTTTGTTAATTTCCCCATGACATTTATGGTGGGAAGTGTAAGTCTTATCTTTTTCTTTTAGGTTGACAATTGCATTTTTCGCTCTCTCTGGTCTGGATATGTTGGATTCCTTAGATGTGGTGAACAAAGATGATATAATAGAATGGATTTATTCCCTTCAGGTCCTTCCCACAGAAGACAGTGAGTGAGTTTTTAGTTTTTTTATTGATATTAACATTTTTACTTTTGCTTTTTACTTGGGGAATAGTGGATGGCTCTTGTTTTTATAAAATACAAGGTTGACCTTCCTGAAGTGCTGTCCTGATAATTTCAGGTAGTGATGTTGAGCAAATCTTGGAAATAGATCCCTCGCAAGTAATAAAGCTAGAAAAAGCAGAAACTAGTTTGAATATTAGCCAGTATAAAATAGTATGATAAAGTTGCACCTTTAGGCATCTCAGAGGAATGTTTCACCTGGTTCTAAAAAAATACATATGTTGTGAAAATATTACAAGTCTAATAGTCATTGTGTTGACTTCCACTCCAATGCCAGGAGCTGCCATCACAGGCGTGATTATTTACAACAGCTTTTGAAGAATTGGAGGTGTAAGGGAAAGAAGCAGAAAGGATAAACAGTCCCTGCTTAAGAAAGAAAAATCTGTTCCTTAGATCTGTGAATGTTGAATTTACTCAAGGTTTTGATAAGGAATAATGCTGCTGCTGAATCCCAGCTGTCCTCAGATTGGAAGGTGCATAGCAGAAAAGCTGGCAAGGGAACACACAGGAAATACTCCTTTCTTAGTGACTTGACGGAAGTTAGGGAGGTGCTGTTGCCGTAGGTTAGTCGGTGTTGTCAGTTTTTTCTGTGGCAGCCCAGGTGAATGTGTGGTAGCACTAGAAGGGGTGGGAAGGAGGGAGGGAGATGTGGGCGAGGCACTGCTGCGTTATGGCTGCAGGTGGGGGCATGTTAAATGCTGGTGTGGGCATAGCTCCAGGCTGGTAGTCTCTAGACAAAAGGCAATTCCAGTTGCCTGTCTGTAAAATCATGAACATGTACTTTGGATGGATGTAGAAAGAAAATTGTGTGTTTCCTTATATTGTCGAGTCTAATTATATACTACAAATTAGGTCTCTAAAATCAGTTTTATGAAGTAAGCATATGGAAGTCAGGAGTGCTGATGCTTTATTTTTACAGTAAAAAAAATCCTTTTTCTTACTCTGGAGATTTAGAAACCATCAGATTCACCGTAAGAACTAGTTCTAATAGATTTCTTTTTTCTTGTATTGTATTCTTGAAAATTAGGATTTTGGATTACATAATTATTCCTATGAAGTTTTTTATCGATTAGAAAGCTCCTGTACCTTACTGTCAAGAAATCTATCCACAGTGTACATGCTTTGTTTCTAGGAGTTGCTCACTTTGTGACTTTTATCTCAGTCTTCAGGACGTAATTCCAACAGAACAGGGAAGTTTGCAAGAAGAGAGATTAGAATAGGCATTTCTGTTTGTTTGTCTTTGATAGTATGCAGTAATTCTCTAGGGCTTCTACCTGGCCAGTGTTTAGAATATTGCCATTGTCTGGAGCCTCCTAGGGAGGGCAGTAAAAATCTCAGAACGCAGGTGTGGAGGCTGACAGTTCAGCAGAGATGTGCTCTTTCTTTTTCTAGCTGTCATCCCCTCTTAAAACTGAGAGGAGTTTTGGGGACGGCGCTTTTGGCAGCGCACTCTGTGCTTTCCAAGTAATAAATCTCTGCTTTTCACTAGAAGACCAAGGTTCCCTTCAGTCCTCTATTTTTGTATCATACTGTAATAACTCTTGTTCTTCTTATGCTTTTGGTGATAACACTGCTCTTATCTGGTCACTTGACCGCTAAAACATCAGTGTTATTTGTATTTCATTTTTGCTTTTTCTACTGGACAATAGAAAGTGCAAAATGTAAATGATGCTGATAGCAGCAAGTTGGATATGGGATGACTAAATGTGAAGAAGGAAACACCTACACTCCTGTAATGTCTACTTTCAGTAGAATGTACTGGCTCTCTGTTTTTTAATCCTGGGTGGGTGCAATGCTCGTTAATTGGCAGCTTCCCAGAAGCAGAGCTCCTACTCCCTCTTTCGGCCTCTTTGAAGAAGTAACTGAACTGTGGTAGGCTACAGCACTGAAGTTTTTGGTTTCAAAGTGCTTGTGCATCTCTAGTTGAAGAGGAGATTGCTAGCTTGATGGATTGGAATCTGTCCAGGTAAAAAAATAAAACAAAACAAAACCAAGAAAGCACAACACTTTACTTTTAAAGAAACATGCTATTGCAGCATTTTTTTCATGCGTTCTGATAAATCTTTCTGTGGAATATTGGTTTTTAAAAATTTAAATTAAAATACTGTTTTATAATGATGAATTCCACCAATCTAAAGTAACTGCATTGTACTTGATAAAAGTCTTCACTAAGTTTGGCTCTGGGGCTGAAAACCAATTTAAAGGCTACGTTTTAAATGGGAATATGTTTTTACAGAATCTTGGGGTTTGTTCTTGATGGCAGCAGTGGTTGAATTTCTAAAATTTGGTATATCAGTCAAAAAGAGAATTCCTGTAATTCTTATTAGAAAAATAAATTTCTCTGCTCTTCACATTTGTACCTCCAAAGGTTCCTTTATGCAGAGCACTTAACTTGATTTTTATTTAAGGCATTTTTTTAAGATGGTTAATTCAAATTATTTTGAGAACTGCTGCTGCCTTAGAGTCTTATTTCCAGTGGATGGGAGACAGGACAGTTGATGCTTTGCAAGCTTAGTATCTGTTTATTTTTATCAGTAATTAGTACTGGCTGGGCTAGAATGGATTTTTTTCATAGTAGCCTCTAAGCTACTCTGTTTTGAGCCTGGTACTAGAAGAGTGTTGGTAACCGCCAGTCTTTCAGCTATTGCTGAGCAGTGCCAGTCAAGACTGGCTCTTTCTACCTCCTCTGCACTCCTTTTCCCATGGCAGATACAGCACGGGACACAGCCAGGACAGCTGACCCAGGCTGACCTCAGGACTCACCAGAGGGGCACTCCACGCCATCTGACGTCATTTTCAGCAATAAAAGCTTGGGAAAAGAAGGACAAAGGGGGCAATATTTGTGGTTCTGGCATTTGTCTTCCTGAGTAACCCTTACACGTGCTGGAGCCCTGCTTTCTGGGAATTGGCTATGCACCTGCCTGGCTGATTGGAAGTAGTAGATTAATTCCTACTTCGCTTTGCCATGTGCCCACAACTTCTGCTTTACCTGTCAAACTGTCTCTGTCTCACTCTGTGAGTCTTCTCTCCATCTCTCTGTTTTCTTGCCTCAGCTGCTGTTTGGAGTCAACCCACCACAGCAGAGTGTTACAGAACCTGCTGGGAAATTCAGAATTTGGTGGTTTAGAGCACTTCTTAGATAAAGTCTCGCAATACCCTGTGGTAGTTCTAAGTGACATGTTCATATTTACTGGTATGTAATATATCTGATGGCTGCTGATAGCTTCCCTTCAGAGGTTTGTAGCCTTTGAAATTTTATGTGAGACTAAAGCTCACTGATGCTTAAGTGGTGAGATCTTGATCTACTGAGTGAGAAAACAAACATATGGTCTGTCAGCCTAATCAAAATGCACTTAAGGAAGCTGAAGATCAAGGTCTGTCAGGATAGACTGTATTCTTCTGTGGGTTTATTGTAGCTGTGATTCAAACAAGTGATGTCCTTTGGGTACCATAATTTTACTCAAGTCTTCCAGAGACTGGCTCAATACCAGTTTTAGTTCAGAGGAAATGGAATGTCACATGTGTAAACTGACTCTCACACAGAAACCCATTCTTAGCTGAATGCTTCAACTTACTGCTGCCTTCTGCTTGTTCGAAGGGCCCCTGTCTTCTATAACACATGCTAAATAGTTTGGCTTTATCTTGCATAGATTCTGGCCATTGTTACCTTTCCTTCCCTTTTAGTGAATGCTTTGCTTAGGTGCATAGCTACTATGTGTTTTTGTTTCGTTTGTGTGTTCACTGTAAGAAGACCTCACTATGTTTCCTTTTAGAAAGAAGTTGAAATCTTAAAAAGTGCTTTTTTCTTTTTTCGTTTCGGGGAGGGTGATGTTCTTCTACAAGCCTTAATTAGAAATTTTAGGGTTTTAGGTTAAGATGTATTTTTTGAAGTGTTAGTGAAACTGGAAAAGGATTGACAAAACACCCTCTTTTAACTAGTTGCTTGTTCTTAAGATCCTTATAATGTCAGTGTTTTACTGTTCTTCCTCTTGTAGTGCAGCTCCTTGACAGAATTTCAGGTTTATTTTAACTACCTAAAGTGCAACTCATAGCAATTTAGGAAAGATGTATTCCAGTTTCTTGCAAGTCACATTCAATGCCAGTTCAGCAGTTTTAAAAGAGAGTGAATCCAGAGCTTTGTACTCAAGTAATCTAATTACACAGTGGAAGCACACTGCTTGGCCATATTCATTCACCATCCTCCCCCATAGGAACAGTGGCATTTATTTGACCCTGCTTGAGAGCTTGCTGAAGTGGCAGAAAACAGGCATTTATTTATCTAACAGAAGGTTAGCTTTGTGTTGCATTGGTGAACTGTGTTGATTGGGAGTGCCAGTGCCAGCGCCAGCCCACTAAGGGAGAAGGAAGAAAATTGTACTTTTTGACAGCTGGATGCTTCACTAGCTTTGCTGTACTAAGAAATGGAACCAGAAGGAACACTGAAACATATTTTATTTGTTGATCTGAATCCCCAAGATCCATGGGTAACAGACTGAAAACCAGTATGCTACATGACACACCTAAAACTTACTTATATCAAAGTCTAAATTCAGATTTGTATTAATGATTCTTCTTATGTGGCAGTACTGAAAAATATGTATAAAATGACATTGACTTTTTTTGAAATCATTGATATGTGTGAACTTTCTGATCATGAGTTTCTTGAGCAAAAATACACATTTTCCTCCAATATAACTTTCTTTAGTGGCTACTTTTGAAGTATTTATCTGGATGTATAATGGATTTCCATTTTAGAGAATGCAGCTTTGCGTTTAGTGACGTACTCTAGTGCTTTGATTTACAGGAACAATTACAAGCTCTAGTTCAGTGAAAAGAGCTTCTGCTTACTTTTATCTGGATGTACTCACTGAATCAGCCTATGTTAAAGCTATGGGGTTTTTTATATATTATAAGATTTTAGTAATGTATGTGAACTCCTGTACTTAGCAAAAGGAGAGAAGCCTTCCAGCCAGAGGAATGCATGGATAATCTGAATGTGAAAAAGTAGTGGTAAAAGTTTATCAATCCTTCCATGCAAGAGAAATCATAAAATATAAACAACAAAAATGCCCTGTCTGTAAAAAAAACGACTCTTAGGATAAGTTGTAGTCATCACTTGAAGCTCTTTCACATATCTTGAGGGCTTTATGGCTTAGGGACACATAAGTAACATCTTTTTCTTCACAGGAAAGTTTCAGCTCTTGATTTAAGCATGAAGTCTTTTGGTTTTGGAAGAGGCTCAATTTTCTTTAGTTGTCAAATGTGAAAAGTTTTTCCAGGTGTGTTTTGTTCGGCTTGCAATAGTTACACAGCAGTTTATAAAATGTTTGTTTCTTTTTGCTCTGCTGTTAACTCCTGCAGAAAGTGGCTTAGTAAGGTTAATGGTGGAAGTGAACACCAGGTGGTACCATTTCATTGCTGCAGTTCAGCTGATGCACAGCAAACTCTGCTGGAGCTGAACTGGCCACTCCAGCAGTTCTTTCCCAAGGGATGTAAGCTGTGATCATATCCTTTTAATTTGAGTCTATTTCATTTTTAATTCTATCTGACTCTGACAGCCCATTTCTGGTTCAGGAAAGTGAAGAGTTTGATTAGCAATACTAAGCTATTACATAAAACAAGAAGTACAAGTACATTGCAATAAAATAGTAAAACCAGCTTTATAGAAGATGAAATTTCACATTGTAAAGTTTCTTTCATAAGCTGAAAGACAGTCATTTCCTGTAACTTGCCTTTGGTTCCATTTGATTTTGAAGTTGTGTGTTCACAGGATGCTAAAAAACCATTTTGAGACACTACATCAGTGTTCCAGAGTCATGTGGTTAAAAACAAGCTGTTTTCACTTCCTGTTTTAATGCTTCCTTTATCAACTCAGAATTCTATTTTTTACTTCACATATTGTGGCTAGAGATTTAGCAACTCACTTGTATTACCGCAGGTCTAGGAAGCATCTATTGCAGGCACATTAATGCATTTGAAGACAGGATAAAACTCCCTGCAAAGTTTGCCCTAAAGTTTTCCCTAAAGGGCATGCTGGTCTTCTGTTTTTCCTTAGGAGCCAGTGTGTGAAGTTTAGAATGGGAGATGAGAAGTACTGAGAAAAAGAGTCAAAACAGATTTTAAATTCATAGCAATACAGTTAAAAATCCAACTTTAAGTCCAATTTTAAAATTGCAAATTCTGTTTTCTAGTTGATAGAAGCTTAGTAGTACAAGAGAGGTTTTAAAATACTATGTGAAAATTGAACATCTAAAGGGAGTAATAAATCATGATTTCATTCATGTACTTTATTTTTTATCTGTTTGTATAATATCTATGAATTCAGAAGGCCATCGAAGTGAACCACTAGCAGCACACAGAACTTGGGTTTCATGCTGCTGTGTCTACCTTGATACTGAGTTATAAGCTACACTCCAAAAGGCTGGTGATGGGGATCAGTATTTCTGGGATGAATCCTTCCACCTAGCAACTATCAGCTGAGTTCTGTTCAACTGCAGAGCTATCTTAATTGTAGCATGTTTCCTTTGCAGCAGGCCAGAATAGCTGTGTGTCAGTAGCACAGCAGCTCTTTTCTGGATGAAGGCTTTCCACACGAGTGTGATTTCAAAGTGGGTGTTCTAGTTTGTTTAAGCACTAAAGACACAGATTCATTTTTGCTGAAAATTAAAGTGAGTGGTGTTGGTTTTTTTTCCTACGTCGTCACTGGGAAAATCTGGGACTTACTAGGCGGGAGTTGTAGGTCTTCTCTTACTGATTCATTGACATTGTGTCATTTTTGAAATCGTGATGCTTTTTTGGGCAGTGTCCTTCAGGACCTTGGATTAGTCTTTAAGACTCATTTAATTTTTTGTGCTTTACAAAGGCTGATGCAACATGAAATGCAAGTTTTTGACTGGAAGTGAACAGACAGATGTTATCTGCTGAGAATGTTTAGATTATAATAAAATAAAACAGTTATGATTTTTTTTTCTACAAATACGGATATTCTTTCTGTTTTCTCTTTGTGGATCTGACTATGGCACACCAGCTTTTAAGCAGGCTGAAGTTGCTTTTGTTACATGTGTAAAATCCTTAAAAAGTACTTTTGACTGAACTGTAGAGGAAGTGGAGAATTGCAGGTGTTTCGCTCCATGTCAGTTAGATCCAAAGACTTGTCTTGCGGAGGAAGTTGTGTACTTCAAGCCAAGTTGAAATTCTTAGACTAATAAAACCTTTCTAGTTAAATTTTTGCACATATACAGAATATATTTAGAAGTAGAAGGTAATATGCTGCTCAGTTACACCAGAGCTTGTAAGGCCACATTACATAGAGATGTTACTTAGGGCTTTCAGCTTTATAACTATTCGTTCTTGTTTATTCTGATGCAATTTTCCCTAATATCTATGAGGATTTTTAGATTAAAGGCTGAACACCTTGAAAAAGATGGAGAGATTTTAAGAACACCCAGCTGCTGTTTGGCTGTGGCATTCATTAGACTTTTGCTTTCAGACACTGAGCAGTGAACAACTGAGGTCTTGCCATGCAAAAGCGCATCTGAGCCCTGAAAAGCTGTACTTAACTCTTGACAGTGTGTGGTTCACACTTCTATGTGCTACATGCTCAGGTATTGTGACACATTTGAAACAAGTTACTCTGAATCACTGACAGAAATGTTTGATAGCTACAATGTGCTTAAAACTGTGAATTGTTTGTCCTTGAACATGTTGCGAAGTATCTTGAAACAGTTCTTCTTAGGAACAGACGGTATTACCCAGGCAGGAGTCCAGAGAGGGATAAAAAAATATGTTAACTCTGGCCATTTTCCCAGGGAAGCAGTCCTTTTCTCTTTTTTTTTCTTGTGAGCATGGAAGACAAGTTAGTGGTGATACAAACTGTATTTCCATGAAATTAAAAAAAAAAAATCTGATGCTTTGTGTTTTGTCACTACAGCAATAAGTAAGTTTGCTTGTGGTTTTTTTTTTTTTTTGTTAATTAGAGAGATAAACTAAGGTTGGGAACTGAGAGACACATGCACACTCTATTAATGCTGTGAATAGTGTTGAACTAACGGGTCTTGATCTCATTAGAGAATTATGATTTGTAATGAATGTTTCAACAAAACAAGTTAGTTGAGTATTGTTTTAATCTTTTCCAGGATCAAACATGAATCGCTGTGGATTCAGAGGTTCTTCATATTTAGGGATGCCATTCAGTCCCTCCAAGGTCAGTTAAGAATGTGTATGTGAAATGTTTTCAATTAGGCAATAAATGATCTCGTGTCTTTTTTATAATATTACCTGCATAATTACAGAATGTCTGGAAGGCAGGGAATTTTGTACTGTTAACACTGAAATGTTTGCAGAGCTTTTAAGAAACTTGCGTAAGAAACATACTAAAATGATACCTAGAGCTTCAATTCTTACAGTAGTGAAGACAGTGACGTACAAATTGTGGTTTATCTCAGTGCAGTCTCCTCCTTCTCTGGTCTTTTACTAACAAAGGAAAACTTCTTTAGCTGAAGAATTGTCATGAGTAGAAAAGGGCAGAATAGCCCTAATTAAGTGGTGCAGAATGTGCTGTTCTTTGGTATCATAGGATGGGTCAGGCTGGAAAGGGCCCTTAAGATCATCTAGCTCCTGTCCCCTTGCCACAGGCAGGGACACCTTCCACTACACCAGATTGCTCAGGATCTCATCCAGCCTGGCCTTGGATACTTCCAGGGATGGGGATTCCGCAACTCAGGACAGTCTGTTCCAATGCTTCACCACCCTCCCAGTAAAGAATTTCTTCCTAATACATAATCTAAACCTGTCCTCTTTCAGTTTGAAGCCATTCCCACTTGTCCTGTCACTACATGCTCTTGTAAAAAGTCTCTTTCCGACTTTCTTGTAGGGTCCCTTCAGGAACTGGAAGGCCACGATTAGGTCACTTCAAAGCCTTCTCTTTTCCAGGCTGACAAATCCCAGCTCTTGTAGCCTTTTCTTATAGGAGGGGTGCTCCAGCCCTCTAATGAACTTAGTGGCCTCCTCTGGATGTGTTCCAACAGGTTCCCATCCTTTCTGTGCTGAGGACCCCACGGCAGGGCACAAAATTCCAGGTGGGGTCTCACCAGAGGGGAGCAGAGTTGCAGAATCCCCTCCCTCCCCTGCTGCCCATGCTGCTTTGGATGCAGCCCAGGACACGTTTGGCTTTCTGGGCTGGGAGTGCTCATGTCTGGGTCATGTCTGGGTCACCCACCAGCACACCCAAGTCCTCTGCTCTCAATGACTTCTCTTCTTCTCCCATTCTGGGGTTGTCCTGACACGGGGGTAGCACCTTGCACTTGGTCTTGTTAAATCTCATGAAGTTCCCCTGACCCACTTCTGAAGCTCGTCCAGGTCCTTTGAGAAAGGTGAATCCCATCTGATGCCAGTGTGTCTGGTGCCATGTAGGCTGTCCCATTGTCAAAAAACCATCTAAAATCTTAGCAGTGACTCCAGCCAGGGAGGCATGTATTAATAGACTGAGCCTGACTATTTCTTCCAAAGTCAGTGTCTGCGACTCCAACTGGTATTTCTCTTCCTATGTTGAATCGTGCATATTTGGTTGCACCTGATACCCAGCCAGACTTAGGCAAGGCTCTGTTCATCTCTGTTTGTCCTGACCATAAGAGAGGGTGCTTTGAAGCCCAGTGAACTGAGGTTCAAGAGAGTTAAACTTCCATGTGAAAAGAAACTGCCTTTAATAGAAGAGGGAAATGAGATTAGCAGAGGCTAGTTTAATGCTCTCACAGATTTTTTATCCACTTTTCAGTGAGATTTGATTTTTCACTGTCAAACACTGGACAGACCTACTGTACTTTTTTCACAGTCCTTCTTGCACACTGGCCTCTACTTTCCTCTTCCAGCTGTATCACACTTTTAGCAGCTCTACAGTGTAGTACTTTAAATCAGTGCATACTTTCGGAAACCCTTTTCGAATCCTCCTCAATGTATGAAGCTAGAAGAGTTTATTCTGGATATAGTTCTGAGATCTTGTAAAGGGCTGTGAAGACAAAAAGTGTGTAAGATTGGCAAAGCATTGTTTTCTTGACCCAGCACTTTTTGGTGTTTTAATTTAATTCTCAACATCCGATAGTATGTGCTTCACAGTGAAATATTGTCTTAAATGGAAATACGTTGCAGTCCACTGGTGTCTTAGAATGTGTTGGCCAATATACAGATGGGATACAGAGGTAGAATCCATTTACCTGTGGAAATTAGCTACAAGGTTGCTATCTCTAGCAAATTGTTTGCACATGGATGTGGTTTTTATTCAAGCTTTGCAGTATTTTTTTCATTGTATCTACATTTGAGGGATTGCATCTGCTTGATTTATTGGCAAAGAAAGGTTTAAAGCATTTCTAGCACTGTTGCCTGAAATGTTCTAAATAACTCAGAGGAAAAGACCTGGAAATTCACTGCCGTGGCTCTGGGATATGTTTACGGTCACATCATTTTTCTTTTTTCATTATTTAAAAATGTTCTGTTAAATCTGCCTTGAAAAATATTTTTTGGAAAAGCCTGTGAGCATTTTGGATTTGCATTGACATTTGCTATCTATTACATGCCACTACAGTGATTTCATTCTTGAACTCTAAGAAAGTGCCATACCGAAGGTAGCCAAATCTATTCAGTCACTAGGGACCTTTCAAAATAATAGAAAAAAGTGAGGGTTGTGTTAGAATATCCAGCATTACTGAATGTTTCAGGGATAGGTCCTTTGGGTTTGGCTTGGGAGTTGTGTTTTAGCTGTTGCCTTTGTGTTGTTTGATGGTGGTCTCTTTGCAGCTTTTTGGGGCAGAAGCAAAAGTGAAACAAAAGCATATCCACTTCACCAACTCACAGCACAGCCCTCACAAACTGTGACAGTCTTGACTGTGAGTGAAGGCTAAAAGTGACTCCTTTGTCGTCACATTTAAAACATGATTAATTTTAGAATTAGAAAATAAATATGTACTGAAATAACTCCAGATTTTGCAGTCTCTCTGATTTGGTGTTATTGAAGTTTAAACTAGCTTTTTAACTTGGAGGTCAGCAGTCTCCTTAAAGTTTCAGATGGGCCTAGGTCTTTTCAGTATGGTTAAAATGTTGTGAATTAGTTTTAGGGCTAAATTGAAAGCCAGTAGCTGCAACTTTTATGTGAGATTGTGGTAATTAACATATGTTTTCACTTGGGGGGAAAAAGATTTCTTTTGCATTCCTGACACAACATTGTATTTTCTCAAGGCTGCAACACTGATACTAGTGAAAGATGAATAGTTAAAAATATTTTGCAGAGTGAATCATGGACAAGATAACAATAAATAGAATATAAAAGTAAATGTAAGATAAATACTATAAAGACACAGGTAAGCCTGGGCCAAAATATGTCTGTGTTATATCTTTTTTTATTTTAAGCAAACATGTCTGTATTATATTTTTAGGGGTCCTGTGCAACATGGTCTGGTGAAGAATATCTCTGCCACTGGCAGGGGAGTTGCAACTAGATGACCTTAAGGTCACTTCCAACCCAGGCTATTCTGTGGTTCTCAAAGTGAGAAACAGCAAGGTCTGGCAGAATAGTTTTGAAATGAGTAAAGAGATTACAGAAGCAGAGGCGCCTTGAATTAGCAGCTAGATACTGCATTTGGCAACGTACCGTAAGTTTTACTCAAATCAGCTAAATCAGCTAAAATCATGTGTTTTAGATGAATTTAAGTCATCATACTGTGAAGAACACACCTCTAAATCTTAGGCTACCTGCCTCCAAGTGAAGACCCCTGCTCACTGAACATCTGCAATAAATGTAAAATACACTGTACCTTTACGTCAAAGCACACAAAGGATTGCCCAATAGCTATTAAGTAGGCATGTATTTAGAAATTAGATGACTGCATACTTATGTATTTTGAAAGCATAATTATGATTCTTGGCTGTAACCAGCTGTGTTGGCTTGGTGGACTTAGCACCCAGCACACACTTCTGTGCAAATGTGTCAAAACCACTTAACTCTGTGTGGATTGGCACCCTGGGTGAAGGAACCCTGGCTTGGGTATGAGAAGAAAGGTTTCTGAAAGTGGGACTGCACCAGTGCAAGTGCATGTTTAGTAGCATTCTTTATTAGTGTGTGAAGAGATCTTTCCTATGCTTCTGCAGCAGAATTTTTTAGCTCTGTCTGCAGTGGTCAGTGGGAATTCTTGGTGGCCCTGAGTTGTGTTTTAACAGCTGTTTTAATTAATGTAGTAGGGAACACTGTCACATCACTGAGCCAAGTTTAAATGTTTGAAAGTTTCCCTTCACCTTACATCTTTAAGTGTTAATTCTTTCAAAGAAGGCTGAGATTGTGGAGAGCATGATGGTAATGCCAATAGAGCAGAACTGTTTACTCCATCTCTGAGATCCAAGTAGATCTGTTTCCTGTGGGACCTACAGCCTAATTATCACAAAAGGCAAAGTGCATTGAGAAGAGGCCCATGCCATACCCCCTTTGTTGTCTTCTCAGAGTATGTCTCCACCAGTGCATTAGCTCAGGTCCATAGAGAGCACTTTACAAAAGCAATTTAATGTGCCCTATATGTCTATTTAATGTGCAGGGTAGGAGACAGTGATAGGGGCAGTGGCAGCACAGGGATGGGAGTGGGAGCAGTTGGGATTTGTGCCCCCTTCTCAAGAGAGGGTCCAGGACTGGAAATAAGGGAGAGGAGGTGCAGCTCTCAGCAGTCACTCTCCTGTTACCCTTCTCTGTTAAATAGCTTTTTCAGTGCTGCTGAAGCCATTTCACCCTGTTTTCTGCTTCCCTTTCCCTGCTGTCTTTTATTCCCTTGTATGAGAGCAGTCTCTTGCTGTCTGCTGGGTAATAACAATTTTTATCCCAGTTTCTTACCAGAAGCAAAGCCTTTTGGCTTTGCAAATAAGCATGACTTGCCTGAAAAGTACCAATTACACATAATACTAAATTCGGTCTTATACTGCTTTTTCCTTGTGTTTTTAGGAGGAATTGCAAAATAAGAATTGCAACTGATTAGGCAATAATGCTAGTAAAATATTTAAAAATCTAGCTCTACTACTCAGTATTGAAATAGCTTTTATTCTCTTTAAAATAGTTATCTTCCAGTTGCTTGAAACTGAACCATCCAAAGTATTCGAAGTCATATTGTTACATGTGGTCTCTGTGTTCATGAAGTGGTGCAGTCCAGGATGGGCCTATAAAATACCATAAGGAAAAATAATAATTTTAGCACAACTGTATCAATCCCTTGCTCATTTCTATTATTTGTATTGTGGGACTGGTCAGCCTTTAACTATCATTTTTGCTTCTCAGTTGACATTCAGTGATCCTTGTGAGTCCCTTCCAACTCGGGATGTTCTATGTTTCTGTGATTATTTGGTATATAAATACTTTGTTTAAACTCTGAGTATTATTTTAAAATAGAGATGAAAGTAGATAAGTGGCTAATTTGGTATTGCTTCAATTGACAGAGAGATTACTAATAATCTCTGATACTGCTTTTTACTTGTAAATCATTATGTTGTAAACTCTTTGCTGAGGGGCCCTCCAGAGGTTTGGCTGTTTAAGAGTGCTTACCCAGCTGCCAGGAAGCTAATGCCCAGTCGCGTGTCAGGACAAACTTAGGTACAGTTGAGGACATTCCATCTTTTTTCTTAACTGTTTCACAAATATAGCTCTTGGCAAAGCTTTTTTCCAAAGCTTCCTACTGACCAAGTGTTTAGAAGAGCAGCAGAGTTATGCAGTAGCTTAGTTTAATGAGGAAAGCTGAGCAGGATGCCTTCAGTTTAACCATAATGAGTGAAGGGAAAAGTAATTTGTTTACCTCTTAGCTAAAAAAAAAACCTAAAAAAAAGAGCTTTGCTGTAGTATAAGATGTTTCAATATTTCTGTTTTTTTCCTCTTTTTTTAGGGTCCAGGTATATCTCATCCCTATGATAGTGGGCACATAGCAATGACTTACACAGGACTATCATGTCTCGTTATTCTTGGAGATGATTTAAGTCGAGTAAATAAAGATGCCATACTGGCAGGACTGAGAGCTCTCCAGCTGGAGGATGGAAGGTAAAAGATAATTTATATTTTGCAATTCTCACAACGCACATTGTGGAATGAAACCTAAGAAACATGTTCTTTATAAAAGTAGCCATAATATTTTTGTTCCATTAGAAAATAGTTTGATTGGTAGTCATATAAGTCATAGAATATATGCCAGTGCATATGCTGGCTTCTTGCAAATAGTTAAGTCGTCAGAGGATACTAACTATCTCCTTGAACCAAATGGAGGCTTGCCAAGCAGCAAATCATAGAAGAAACAATTAAAGGTTTATTTACTGTCACAGGTAATTCAACCTTTTACCTATTTTTATATATCGTAGAAGCATTTAGGTTGAAAAAGATCCTTAAGATCATGAAGTCCAGCTGTTAACCTGGCACTGCCAAGTCCAGCACTAAACCATTTCCCTAAGCACCACATCTACTTGTCTTTTAAATGCCTCCAGAGATGGTGACTCCACCATTTCCCTGGGCACCCTGTTCCAATGCTAGACAACCCTTCTGATGAAGAAATTTTTCCTAATACCTAAATCTAAGCCTCACTTGGTGCAACTTGAGGCCATTTCCTCTGTCTCACTTGGGAGAGGAGACCCCCACTTTGGCACAGCCTCCTTTCTGGTAGCTGTAGAGAGTGATGAGGTGTCCTCTCAGTGTTCTTTTCTCCAGTCTGAACAATCCAGGCTCTCTCAGCTGCTTCTCATCAGACTTGTGCTCCAAACCCTTCCCCAGCTCCACTGCCCTTCCCTGGACATGCTCTGGCACCTCAATGTATTCCTTGTTGTGAGGGGCCCAAAACTGAACACGGGGCTCGAGGCTCAGCCTCACCAGTGCTCAGTACAGGGGGCTGGTCACTATCCTGGTCCTGCTGGCCACTTTCTGATACAAGCATCCAAATCAGGGCATCCGTCATCATCTCAGGAGTCTCTGAGATTGTGCCAAAATAACCCGGATACAATAATTTTAGAATGTTCATAGAGTTTGGTGAGATTGTAACAAGAAGAAATTAAAAACTGATTCACCGTTTGTATTAGAAATTGTAGTATTAGCAATTACCTTTATACATACCTGGGAAACTGGTCCTGAAGTTGCGGTAAGGAAAGAAAGCCTAGGATTCCTAGGAAGTCAAAGAATTCTGCCCAAAAGAGTAAATGGTAAAATGGTAAGTGATGTATCTGTATATACTGTAATAGGTGAAAGACTGTAAGCATAAACATCTTGGAATAAATAAACACCAGTGTCATTACATGGCTGGAAATAGTTACCCAGGCCCCTAAATGTTAGTAGTTCTATTCATTTTCCTTGGCTTAGAATCACATCTTCTAAAAAGAAAATCTAGTGTAGGTTTGGGTTATATTTATGAGACGACTGTAAACTAATCTTCAAAGAAAACACTGTGCAATTCCTTGAACTGCAGTTCATATTTTCTGGTGTAACAGGCAAAACAGTGTCTGAAGACAGAAATGTTTCTTTCAGTTTCTGTGCAGTGCTGGAAGGAAGTGAGAATGATATGAGGTTTGTGTACTGTGCTTCCTGTATCTGCTACATGCTCGATAACTGGTCAGGCATGGATATGAAGAAAGCAATAGATTACATTAGAAGAAGTATGGTGAGTGTTTGCGAAATGTTACTTCTTTCTGTGCTTTAAGGCTTATAGCTTTTTTTTTCCTAACTATGGCTAAAAAAATCTCTATCCAAACTGAAGTATTACAGTAATGTCTTTATTTTTTCTTCCTGCTCTAGCGAGTTGAGAATTACAGAGTACATTGGTTTTTTGCATTTGTATTTTCATTAAAATGTGTGTGCTAGCAAGATAATTTTATTTGGTGTGTTTGTTCACTGCAAATTAAATTTAAAATCCTCTTTATCTAAAATAATTAAACAATTGAAAGCAAGTTTTTGAAAACTGAGGTATGATGTTTGTGTAACTTAGAAAAAATGCATAAAGCACTGTATCAATAAAATCCTCACATTTCATTGAGCTGTAGTAGTGCTTTTTAAAAGATACACAGATTCCAATAAAGTAATTATTGACATCAGTTCATGCTTAAGTGTTTCCAGTCATGCACTTCATAATTTATTTATTAGCTACTTAGAATGAAAAAAAAAATTAGTGAGTATGTACACATTATTTTTTCTGTCTGTGCAAGTTGTCTTCATATTTTGTTGGAGTAAAGGAGCTTTCAGGTTTTTTTTCATGTTGTTTTGTTAGTTTAATTGAGCTACATTTTCCAAGATTGAAACAATTTTTTAAAGAAGCTGAACAAGCTTTAAAATTGCAGTTCCCTGAATGTGACTAAACACAGATTAGACTCTTGTGGTCCACAAAGAAGACCCAAATTTGTGATGACACACAACTTCTGTTGTAAATGAGTATTTTCAGTAGTTGCTGCCAGCAGCAAGATTTTAAAATTTATGTGAGAAACAAGTTTCAAACAAGCCTTCAAAATCTCCTGCTTCAGACTAAATTGTTTTTTATTTGTTGTTTATTTTTAAAGGAGGTAGTTGGATGCCTTAGTATTTCTTGCTGTACACCTCAAGAAGCTTTCTGGCACACTGCCGTAGTCCTGGACAGACTGAGATGATCAAGGCCAGGGCTCAGTCATACAAGGATGTGGATCTGCAGTCTGTTCACACCCTAGCAGCACCTTTTATCCCCTTTTCCTCTCTGTTTCCCCTTACTTGTTTTTCCTCAGTCTGCTTTGGTATTTCTGTCTCTTACCATTGGTCCTTTCCCTAGTGATCCCATAGTAAGTTGTGCACACCCCTGCATTCCCCAGAAAACAGTCCATGATAAGGGGGGTTTCTATACAATCCTGGAATCTTCCTCCCCTGCATCCCATAAGAGCCCTTCTCCCATAGCTGGTAGCTCACCTTGGTTAGCATGGATTCTCAGGATGAGAATATCCCTGCTGAATCCTCTCAGTGGGTTTCACCCAAGGACAATGATTCTCCTTTCACAGTCTGAGGGAGGGGCTTAGGCAGAGTGCTTGCTTTTACTGATTAGGTCGGGAGCATTCTTCCTCCTCTCATCCTTTCTGGACCTTAGTGTTCACTGAGATCAGTCCATAGTCAGATAGTTTAGCGGAGATGCAATAGGAGAATCAAATATGACAAAAGAATAGAAAACAAACCCCAGGAGCAAAATCCTCATTGTAGTTCTGTTCATCACATTGTCTGTTAGTTAACCTTGTGAACACCTGAGTGCAGTTTTGGTCCCAAAGGAAGTGGTAGAACTAGGAAGGGAACAAAGAAAATTGAGTTGAACTGTGAAAGGTACAAACCAGTGTAAAAGCAGTATTTAATACACTAGGAGTCTTTATTCTGGAAATGAGATTGTTAAATAGAGTGTGACAGAGTTATGTAAAGTAACAGGTAGCACTGAAAAAATAAAGGGACTGAGAAGCAACTATTTCTAAGACACAACTAGAGAGCATCAGATGAAGCCATTAATAGTGGAGATTTCTTGAATGTTTAGAGCTTTGAAGTGATACTGGAGATTTACTGCATAATGTGATCTTGATACAAATTTATGCTTTGCTTCTAGAGCTTAGCATTAATCATTGCACCTGCAAATTCCAGTCATTATGTTCTTATTGGAAAAGCCGATACAACTTTAAAAAAATGAGTAAAAATTATTAAAGCCTGAACAAGACAACATATCTTGGAAGGCCTCGTACTGATACTTCAGTTCACCAAAAAAGTAGAACTGGAGTCTTGGCATGGTCAAAGTTCAGAAGACACTGGCTTATCACGAAGATTGTGTCTTTTCCTGGCTAGCTCAGAGAGTAACTTTGAGAGATCCTGTAAGCAGTGTTCTGCAGGCAGCAGTCATCCTAGCATGTAGAAATGTGCAGCAAGACATGCTGTACTTTTGTCCAGATTTACTGTGAATTGGTGTGTTAACTATATGCTGTATTCAGGAGGACTTCTTTAAACCACTGGTGTGCTGTGAATTCACCGCAGAGTTGGTATGCACATGTACACTAGTTCTGTCTGTGTTTTCTGGGTTTGCACTCCTTGGTCAGACCAGTATTTCTGTGAATTAACTCAGTTGCAAGGTCTCTGGCAATTCTAGGAGAAGACATCCTGCTTGGTCTCATTTAGAGCTGCGGATGTGTCTTAAAAGTCTCAGACATTCAGGGACTAGCCCATTGTGAAAATCATTTCACAGCAGTGGTTGTTACTTTCATTTATCTCTTTCCACCGCTTTCCTTGAGATGTATTTCAGTTCAATTACCTATCACAGGAGACAAGTATTTCTTAAAGTGTGTCTCATAAATAAATACGATGAGTGTGAAATGTGGCATCCAAGAATGTTAGCTTGATTTCTCCCATTAAGATTTTTTAGATGATGCTAAAACTGACCTATGAAGTGGAACAATTAGAAGTAAATTCTATTTGAGATTATTTGATTTGTTACTCCTTGTGCAACTAACTATGCAATTAACATAGCTATAGGCTTTATTGTGAATGCTTATTCCTGTTTTACTACGTCACATCATTCTGGCACTATTTTTATAGAACGAAAGAGATTGCATTGCTCAGTACAAAACCTTGACAGAAAGATATGGTTTTGATTTACTGTTATATGTCACTCGTTTGCACCTAGATGAAGCACGTGACAGTTAACAGAACTTTTTTCAGTTTTTCAAATTGGCATACATCAGTGAAGTACAGCTGATCTGGATTGAGAGTAACATGACTGGTTAAACACAGTAATATTTGTAATAAGCTTGTGGATTTTTTAGCTAATTTGGGATTTGTTGACTTTGGTGATGCAGTATAAGAATTGTGACTTACAGTTAGATACAGCTGAATGAAGGAGTGCATTTGTGTAGTTAGGCATGTCAAGAACAGAAGATTGGAGCATAAACAACTTTTAAAATGTTATAAAGAATTGAATCTTCGTACAGAATAAATAGCCTTCTTGTTGTCATTCAGCTAAAAAGTGTTTATACAATGCTGATCACAAAAATAATTCTGGGCCAGTTTTACTGTCAGTAAAATGGTCAGATTCCAACACACAATTTTTATCAGTGTAGGTCGATTCTTGTCTTTCACATTCAAAACTCAGATATATCACTAATCAAAATACAACAGACACTAGGATGCCGAGATTTTGGGTGATTTCCAGAGACTCAATAACACTGCTTTTTGCAACAATGCCTGTTTTTTTTTTTAAAGTAGAGATATTGCAAGAAGCTTTAAAAATTTCATTTGCTTCGTCTAGTATAGTCTTCTTCAAATTCTGTTGTATTGGTCTGTTGATATACTTAATCTAGCTGTAAAACTAGAAGACTTTGAAGTGCAGATTTTACCCAACTGGATTTACACATTTCCTGAGGATAGTATTTAATTATGCAGTTGTCATGTTGCAGTAATCAAGAGCTCCTTTTGCATACAATTTCTTGATTCTTTTCGAAAGGACGAAGAAATAAAAGTATTCCCTAGTTCTTCATGGCACACAAGTCCCCAAAGAGCAGCTGCTGTCTGTAAATAAATAGGCATCAGTTAGCCAAGGGTCAGCTATTTATTGTCTATTAGAATTTGAAGCTAATTGTACAGCTCAACATAGTAGTGGTTGGGATGCACACTTAACAGCTTTTCTCCAGAGCTAATTACTTTGTCATACATAAAGCAAGCCACCTCCTCTTAAAATTGCTGTTTGTAGAGTTAATTAGGTTTGCCAGCATAGCTTTGCTAATCAGCTTGCCTTTTCTTAGCAATTAACGCGTCTGTGGAGTGTGGTAGTACATTTCTATTGCATTCTCAAAATGCAGTGAAGAAGGAAGAGTTCACACTGTGCTTTAACATTCAGAAGTTCATAGAGATTACTTAAAATTTACTGATTCAAACTTGGGAAACCAAGCTGCAGCTTGAAGTGTATGTATCAGATATTAGTCTTTTTAGTTGCTTCAGCTTTCAGCAACAGCTCAAAACCAGGAATACAGTTTCCATGTAGCTTCTGTGTCTACTTCTGTTTACTTTTTTCTTCTCAATGTCAGCTTTAAAAGCAGATGTACAAAATAATCCTTAAGTAATTTCCAAAGATATGATAGTCCTTTAGCCATTCTTTGGTTGGACTGTGGGAGTCATTAGTGGTTTGTCAAGGTGTCCTGTATCTACTAGCCACTGTTTTAGAGAAAACCTGAGAAATTCCTAGTCAGCGCCTGGAGGATGTGGGGGAAATATTTTTGCTGCTTTCTGTCTGAGCAGATACTGATCCAATCATTAATTGAGCAGTTGATGTAGAGTATGTAGGATCTATGTAATTTAACTTCAAAAATTATACCTCATTGTTCCTACTAAGTAATTTGGTATTTGTTCAGAGAAAATTTATTAAGTATTCCATGAACACTTGTAAAATAAATATTTTCCATTTTTATGAATAGTTTCTTATATGATCCTTTGTTTCTTTTCAAGCAAAATGATTTAATGGATTTTTAGGGAAGAAAGAATATTATTCTTACATATACATCTGTTCTTAGATTGCTCGTGACAGATGTGAACTATGATATTCTTGGTGCTTTGTCAGACTTGAGTTTGTCCTTTTGTTGCACTTAACAGAGTGATTTTTCGGCACTGTAACAGTACTTTTTAACAGTAAGACTTTATAGGCCAATTTAAGTTTATTCCGATGTATGTTATCATTTTCTTCTTGCTTCTGGTTCCCTTCTCATTTTTTCTAAAGCCTGATGTACCTGCTTCTTACTAAAGTATTGCTTGGATCTGAGTATTTTACATATAGTAGTACCATGTATTTTGCCTTTTTTTTATGTTAAACTGCTCTTGGATTAGAGACAGATTAAATTATCTATTTAATTTTTTGTTTTGATTACATAGGCATTTTTTTCTTTTTATATCTGCATTACATGCTTTTTTCTTTGTGGCAAAGATATGTTTACCCATTTTCAGGTTTCTAACGTTATGTCGCAACTAAAATTAATTCCATGAAAATCATAAAAACTGTCTGCATTGAAACAGGGCAGATTTGTTAACTGTGTTGTGCCAAGAACTTTTGGAGGTTCAGAATTTAATCAGATTAAATTGTGGCTGTGATCTGATAATAATTTTGCTGGTAAACTAAGAAATTGCAATGTCTGTCAAAGTGATGTGGTTCTAAAGTAACTGCTTTGTGGGATTTTTTTTCCTTCAGTCTTATGATAATGGCCTGGCACAGGGAGCTGGACTGGAATCTCATGGTAAGGACGTCAAAGTATTCTACACCTTTCAGAGCGGTATGGAAAATGCTATAGGAGGCGCAGAGTATGCCATACCTTTCCTTCTTTTCTGATTTTTAAGGAAGTGGTGTGAGGAGGAGCAACTCCAAAACATGCCTCTAAATATCACTTCTTTTTCCTTTAGATGTAGCTTAATATCTGAACAGACAGGCTCTTAATATATCATCTCCATTAATCTTACCTCATGAATGTTTTCTTGAAAGGTGTTGCCTGTAGTTCTCAGCTGTTGCTGACAGAGCAAACTTTTTCCACACGTGCCATTGTTACTCTGAGGATTTTATCTGCAAGAGATTTTGTGTGATGTGACTGAGCATTTCCAATTTCAACAGCTTTGGTAAAACCTAGAAACATTTCCTTTGACAGATACAGACAGCATCTGTTGTGGGCTCAAATCTTGAATCAACAGTTAATTTTTGTAAAGAGTTGGTATATCTGAAGATAGGAATCCCCAAGAGATGGCTATTTTTAAGCAAAATGTTTCTGTGCCGTGGAGTAGCAGTCTGCTTGTGACAGAGAAACTATTGGCTTTTATGTGACTGACACTAAATCTGGTGCTGTGGTCTATTTGAAGAGATGGTGATTGGTCAAAGGTTGGACTCGGTGATCTTGGAGGTCCTTTACAACCTAAATGATTCTATGATCCTATCAAATGTTTGCTATCTTTGTCCTTTGTACTGAGCTTTGATAGGATTTTGTCTGTTTCCTTCCTGCTGGATCAATAAAGCTGAAAAATTTAAATTATACCCCTAAGTATTAAAACAATTGGTTATCTAACTTTCTGTAGAATGTTAGTGATATAAGATAGCAGTACTTCAGCAGTCTTTTCCTGCTGTATTTCAGCATCAGAGTGAAAATAACCTTACAGCTCCTGGCGTCTTCCAGCACCAGGATATTGTAAGGAACTTTGAGGCCTGAGTCATCTGTCAGCAGCTTGTTTATGGTCTTTCCCAGTCTCTAATTTTATCATATCAGGTATTAGACTCAAAATAAATTCTGATGGGCTTTAAAGAGTGATGGCCAGGCTACGCAAAGAACGTGAGTTTATCTTTCAATTTACCATGCAGTTTCCTCAACAGCAAAAAATTCCTTAGAAGCACTATTTGTATATATTACAACCATGAGAGTCCAGGAGTCTTTTCACCATATTAACTGTGCGCTTTTCTTTTTCTAATAACTTTATTTTTAATTTTTTTTCTCCTTCTGCTCACCAGACAGTTCTGTCTGTTTATATCCTCTGGGGGATTGTGTCTGAGGCTGGCTTTGGCATCTCCGCTTCAGTCTGATTGCTGGCATTCCAATAGCTTTTTTTTAAGTTTCAAATGAGGAAATGTTTCTGTTGCAAAGCCGTTTACTTATTTCTGTACTGCTGTGTAATGTAAATTGCACAGCATTGAGAGAAAAAGCAGCTTTAAGAAAATGTGCTGATTTATTTCTGCAAGAGCTGAGTTGGGGGTTTTTTCCCTCCTTTAACATACCTGCTGAACTAGAGTGTTCTTATTTATTTGGATTTTAGACTTAAAATTAACTTGTTCATACTTTTAAAAGTTCATTGATTTAATTGCTAATAACTTAGTTAAAGTTCTGACTGAGATTATACAGGCGTCAGAAGATCTGTGTATCAAAGCATTGCAAACCCTGCTCTCTCTTCGCAGGTGGCTCTACATTTTGTGGTATTGCATCACTGTGTTTGATGGGCAAACTGGAGGAAGTTTTTTCAGAAAAAGAATTGAACAGAATAAGAAGATGGTGTATAATGAGGCAACAGAATGGCTACCATGGACGACCCAACAAACCTGTAGACACTTGCTATTCCTTTTGGGTGGGAGCAACACTGAAGGTAGTGTACAGAACAGTTGTAGGGATAGTTATTGACTTGTTTTGATTTCTTTAAGCACCATTTTCTCTGCTTGAATGAGTTAGATACTTGACACAAGTGCATCAATATGCACCAATGACTATAAATGTCTTTCATCCTGCAAAAAATGCAGGAAATGGAGGTTTATTATATTAGTGCTATCTATGCTGTCATTGCTTTTCTCAAAAATAGGCACTATATTCTAGTATTAAAAATATACTAAGACTTAGTGTATTACTGTTACGGTCTAATTTCTTTTCAGCTCTTGAACATATTCCAATATACAAATTTTGAGAAAAACCGGAATTACATCCTGTCAACTCAGGATCGCCTTGTTGGTGGATTTGCCAAGTGGCCAGATAGCCATCCAGGTAAAATAACTTTTCAAAATTACAGTGAGTGTGTTCTAAGTAAGAAATACATTCCAGCAGTCAGACATCTGAGAGGTGTAAGGGAAACCATACCCTTAAAAAAAAAAAAAAAGACCCTCAAAATATAATAAGATTTTCATTTTTGAAGTGGAAATATGGAGATTTTTTCCTTTTTCAGCCAGAGAGGAAGTGAGCTGTTGTTGTTTGATTACTGTTAAAAGAGTGTCACTGTCTATTAAGTACGTGTTCTTTTAGCGTAGTTGTTACTGTTCTGCTTAAAGGGAATATTGTGTTGTAGGTATCTCTGTAAATTGAGTTAAATATATCAAAGCATTTGTTTCTTTAGCAAATTAATCATTTAAGCGTTTTCAGGCATATATGTAAAAACGGTCGAAGTTTACGAGTTATGCACTATGATTTACAGATTGTGGTTATACGAGTACGTCTGAAAGTTATTATGTTTTCAGAAGTGGACAATTTGAGATAGTGAAAAAAAACTCAAAAGGATGCTAAAATCTTTTAATTTTAAAAGTTGTTAGAATTCAATTAAGGTATTGCAAACTTGCAAAAATAAAGCTTGTTACAGTAGTGTTGCCCATGGCATTTTGTACAGGGAAGATAAACAGTCTGTAAACTGACCAAAAAAGATAAAAGTTTAGTTATAATAAAGGAAGCTTCTGTTTAGACTCTATGCCCTGGTATTTAGTCCTTTCATAATTTCATTTGAACATCAGTTCAGAATTTTTCAAGGTGGACCCACACTGAAAATACAGTGCTTGTGATAGATTTGCTTCTGCCACTTCCCTGAAAACCAGCTTAGGATTTCTGAGGAATTTAGATGTATTTACTCCTCGTCATATAGATTGAACAGTATCCTTTGGAGGGAGTATTTTGGTTTATCTTAATGAAACATTTACCTTGTAAGTTAGAGATTGGAAAAGTCTATTTCAAACCCCCGTCATGTGTGAAGTGTCTTAACCTGTCTTAAACTTAATTTCCTTTTATGACAAGGTTGCCCGCCTAGTTGACCACGGGAAGCCAGTTGATGTAATCTAAGGCTTTCAGTGCTGTCCTTTCCATGATCCTTCTGGACAAACTGTCCAGCACATGGCTGGGTGAACATGTCATGTGATGGGTGAGCAGCTGGCTCACAGGTTGAGCACAAAGGGTTACAGTGAATGGGGTGACATCAGACTGGTGATGTGTCACTAGGGAAGTTTCACAGGGCTCCATCCTCAGCCCTGTGCTCTTCAACATCTTCATAAATGGCTTGGACACAGAACTGGAAGGGATACTAAGATCACAAACAACACTGAGTTGGGAGGAGCTGTTGACTCCCTTTAGAGATATTGATGGACTGGGAAACAAGGGGCGGGAGATCACAGCTGCAGAAAGGGACCTGGGNGCACTGGGACAGGCTCCCCAGGAAAGTGTTCACAGCACCAGCCTTACAGAGTTCAAGAAATATTTGGACAATGCTCTCAGGCACATGGTGTGACTCTTGGGGTGTCCTATGCAGAGGCAGGAGTCAGACTTTGGTCGTCTTCGTGGGGTCCTTCCAGCTCAGGGTGTTTTATGATTCTACGATTCTGTCTTTTAGCATAGTTGTGACTGAGATATGATTTAAGAAAGGGAAGACAAACAATAATTGTTTTTCTTTGATATGTGTGTACACGTTTTTATATTTTCCAGGCTTACTGTAGCATTTTTTCCTCAGTCAGATGGTGACGTAAGTCGATGTTCATGTTTTGAAGGAAAAAGTAAGAAGTTAGTGCAGTTCTGATACGAAGAAAGACTATAAATGCAACATGGCAAAGATTGATTCTGAAGTCTTGTGTTTTCATTGTGACAGACACACAGCTGAGCTTCCTGCAAGCTCAGTCTCATATCTGAATGACAATCTGTGTTTCGATTACTGTATATCTACACAATAAAGATTCCTAAGACTTAATCAGAATTAGATTTGAACTTCTGTGGCTGCTACTTTATAAAAGCTCTGTTTAAATTTAGGGGCTCAACGTGTCTTTGCTGTGCAATAATGTTTTTAGGAAGAAGACTACAAGAAATTGCAGAAGACAGTCAACTAACTGCTTGTGATAATCTGTGTTGGACTTGCGATGTTAACAAGTAACTCTTCTGAGCTGATTATTCAGGGAGATACTATTTTATAGTCTTGCTGTGTTCCCATGCTAACAGACATCCAACGTTGTTGGTTGTGGAGGCCACTAGCATTATTTAACGCAGAATTGACAGGACAAGAAGAAACAGCCTCAGGTTACACCAGAGGAGGTGTAGGTTGGATAGCAGGAAAAATTTCTTCACCAGAAGCGTAAAATATTGGAACAGGCTACTCAAGGTGGTGTTTGAGTCACCATCCCTGGAGATATGATGTGACACTTAGGGACATGGTTTAGTGCTGGTCTTGGTAATGTTAGGTTAAGGATTGGACTCTGATCTTAGAGGTCTTTCCCAGCCTAAATGATTCTGTGATCATTTTAGTCAGATGCTAATTATTGACACCTCCACAGAATGCTATGTGTTGAGATTTTGCAGGGGGCACATGAAATTCCCATTGTCTTTCCATCTTTAGCCTGTGATTTCATGGGCAGATAATCCAATCTGACAGCTTGCTGCTTCCCAGAGGAGGCAGACTTGGCGAGCTGTAACCCTGTAACCCAGCACTCTTCGCTGGGGTAGGAACTGCCTGGGTGGCCGGGCCCAGAGAGCGGTGGTGAACGGTGCTGCATCCGGCTGGCAGCCAGTCACTAGCGGTGTCCCTCAGGGGTCTGTGCTGGGACCAGTTTAGTTTAATATTTTTATCGATGACACGGATGAGGGNGCTTGGAACACAAGCCCTATGAAGAACGGCTGAGGGAGCTGGGGTTGTTCAGCCTGGAGAAAAGGAGACTCAGAGGTGACCTTATCACTGTCTACAACTTCCTGAAGGGTGGTTGTAGTCCGGTGGGGGTCGGTCTCTATCTCCGGACAGCAACTGATAGATAGAACGAGAGGACACAGTCTTAAGCTGCGACAAGGGAAATACAGGTTGGATATTAGCAGAAAGTTTCTTACAGAAAGAGTGGTAAGGTACTGGAATGGTCTACCCGGGGAGGTGGTGGAGTCACCATCCCTGGATGTGTTCAAAAAGAGATTGGATGTGGTGCTTGGTGCCATGGTTTAGTTGAGGTTAGGGCATGGGTTGGACTCAATGATCTTGAAGGTCTCTTCCAACCTAGTGATTCTGTGATTCTGTGGTCTAAGGTGGACTTTGGGAGCAACATGGGACAGGACAGTAAGAGTATCCCATTTTGGTGGCAGTCTTATCTTGATCAAGCTGCATGAATTCCTGTCCTAAGGGTAATCTCTCAGGAAGGAGGGAAGCTAGGAAAAGTAATGGCTTCTTCAGTTTCTGTAAGTCTTGCTGTTGGCAGCTATTGGTACTAATTTTGTTGTATCGGTAGTTATCTGCTCATAAAGTAACCAGCCAAAAAATGCTTGCAAGAAAAAGAAATTTGTTTTCTGGACTGATTATTTTCAGATGCTTAAATCCTTTTGCTTTTTGGCTGTGGCATTCAGAAAAAATAAAGTAGTGCACAAGTTGTTATAAAAGAAATCTGGGCTTTAGTTCATGCTGGTAGCTTTGGGCAGAAATGTTTTCCTTCCTTCAAAACTCAAGTTTAAAATATAGCACGTGATTGTTTCTTTTCCTTGGCTGTGATTACTCAGAGGTGTTTGAATATGGGAACACTTGGTTGTTACACCTTGAAATAATTTTATTTTTCCTTTTCTGTCCTTCTTTCAGATGCTTTACATGCCTACTTTGGGGTCTGTGGCTTGTCATTAATTGGAGAATCTGGTATTCGCAAAGTTCATCCTGCCCTGAATGTAAGCACAAGAGCATCAGAGCGTCTTCACCACCTTCATCAGATCTGGAAAACACGGACTTTAAACAGCAATCAGACGACACACACCTCTCTACATGACTGATTTAGACTTGAATTTAGTTCTGGTAGCATAATTGTAGCCCAGGGTTAAAAGCCATGTATAACCAATGTGCTCTTTTAAGTGCTGGAGTCATACAATCAGATCTGTGTTGCTGGCATCACTTTGGTAGGGAGTTGCCTTCAGCAGGTTGTTCTGCATTGTGAAAGGGGAAATATTTTGATTATATAGAAGTTTGTCACCGCAGACTGTAAATGGCTTTTCAGATGGCTTTACTTCTGAGAAATCCCTTGAGGCATTTAAACTTCATTTTAATTTTATTTTTTTAAATTTGTGCATACTGTGTCAAAATATATAATGGGGAAGTATTTTCGAAATTGTTTACATATCATACAGTATAGCACAGAACGCTGAAGTTCTTTATAATCTTACTGTTTGAAGTATTTTTGGGTAGAGAATCTCTCATATTAAGTCTCAGTTAAAAGTTACCTATTATCATCAACTTCCAGATTCCATAAACTTTGTTTTTCACAAACAAATTAATTAAATACAAATAAAAGTATTTTATTCAATATACTGGACTTTTAAAGTTGTGTGGCCTTACTAAATGGATTTAATAATTCTTCTGAGTAGGTTTTACACAGATGCAGTGGATTGTTAGCCAGACAAAGAGTTTTCATCTGGAATAGTTTCTTCATGTGAAGTCAGCGAAAAGCGTGGCATATTGATGTGTGTCAATAAGAGATACTCAACCCAGTCTTTTGGGAGCATACCTGTGTGCAAGAGTAGCATTAGAACCTGCTTCCGAAGACAAACCTTTGCAATACATTGTTCAACTTTGAGTAATGATGAACATTCTCAGCTTCTTTAGTGCTTTACTAGTGCCTTACTTTGTATGCTTGAAGTGCTGTTCAGAGTTGAAGCAAGTAACTTTGTAGCTGGTGTATTTGTGACAGGTCAGTTTGTGCATTCAGTAGACACATCTTTCTACTTGCCAGTCATTAACAGCACTTTTTTTTTCTAAAGGTTCCAAAGACAGCTGAAGGCTTCTTAAAACAGATTAAGTGCACCATTTGCCGCTGCTGAGCCCAAAGAAACAGGATGTAGACCATTTTGGTCAGCAAAAAGACCTGTGGGGATAAACACGATTCCTGTTGCGCAATGCAGGGCAAGTGGAAAGGGTAGTGTAGTTGTACCCCTAGCACACCTTCAGAGAGATCCAATAGGTATCTTTAGGCTACCAGAACAATCTCAGTGTCCAAACCTGTAGCAGCCTTCCTACCTAAATAAATAGTTTTTATTTCTATAGCAGATTAATTTATGTGGCAGCATTGGGAGCATAACTAGTGATAGTGATCTGCTTGGAAAAGCAGAGAAGGAGCAGGGAGCAGTAAGGTGTGTGATCTAGACATGTCTGGTAGACACTTTACTTGGAGGAGGAGAGACTAAATAGTTGGAAAAACTAGGAAGTCTGGAGGGGTGGAACCAAGAGAACTAGGGCTAGTAGAAGGGGGAATGAGGTGCCTGAGTAGGACTGTTGCAGAGGAAGAGAAATGGAAACTGGGAGATACTCAGGCTGGAGGCAAGAGTGAAGAATATGGGCTAATAATGGAACCAAACTGGTGGAAAGGATTTGAGCTGCCTAGGGTAAGATTAGGAAGCAAAAGAAAGGTGCTGACTCAAGGAGCATGAGGGAGTTAAGGGGGGAAGATAGAGCTTGGGGCTTGGTTTTATTGCCCATGTGCTGAGATGACCAGAAATCCAGCCACAAGTAAAAAGAACTAGTGGGATACCTAAAAGAGAGGATCTCCCAGGCAGGGGGCTCACTACAGCAGTTCCTGTGGGAATCCCATTTTCCTGGAGGGGCTTAATGGGATGTTAGTAGCAACGGCTGAAGTAGCCTCCCTGAGCAGAAGTCTCAGGTCACAGGGGTCTACCTAGATGAAAACCCATTTAAAATGAAATAAGAAAAATCTTGAAGTAAAAATTGATCAAAATAGCACAGTATTTGCTTGTCTTTGCATCATACGGTGACCACAAGTGGACTCATGGTAGGGTAGGATGGGTTTTTGGAACACGGTGTAGTTACAATGAAGATGAGATGTCATTGTAGCTACCCATCCCAATACTGCTTCTCTGCCTTGCTGGTAAACCATCTTTTAGTTTTTTAGCATTTACTACATACTCTGCTAGCAAGAGTAGCTTTGAATTTCATAAGAGTTGAATAAGGTGTTCTTGATCTCTGCTGGGAAACAGCCTAAATATTCGTTCTTACTTAGCTTCGTGAGAAATTATGTATTTGATTATCATGAGGCAAATCCATACTTGCAAAATCCTAAACTATGGCTCCTGAGTTGCCCTATGTGTGACCTGGTTCTCATCTGTGAGGGACATCAGGGTCCCTTGGCAGAAAATAAGGGGGTAACAGTGAAAAATCATACTAGGTTAACAAGAATTTAAATTCTCACGGCAAGTAATTTAACAGTTTTCTGCCTCAAAAAGCAGATAACATTTCTTGCTATGTTTTCTATATCTTTAAACTACCCTGGGTTCTTTATATGGATTTTACATTTCATATCTCCTTGACTCCCAGTTATTCCACAACATATTTTTAAGGCTGCATGTTGACAGCAGAGGTTGCCTTTCCTAAAGGTTGCACGAGGCATATTTGTTTCTCATTAACTCCCAAAGTTTGATGAAGGTGGCAAAATATCTATGCCTTCACCTCACACTGAGTATCTAATTACTTTAATTGGTTTGAAATCTTTAATCTTTTTTAGGTTGATAAAAATCTGTACTAATAACCAACTCTGCATTCATGATTTGCCATTCTAAATGTTCCAATTGATGTCAGGCAAACATATGATGAACATTGAATGTTCCTGTGTAGCAGACATGTGGATTCTGACTGTATTGAATTGCCTCTCTGATTTTTGTCGTTTATTGTGTCTTCTGACTAGAAAAATATTAAATGAGACGAGAGTTTCACGGAAGTCCATAATTTAAAATCACTTTTAAAGGGGATACATCAAAATAGAGCTAAAACTTAAATGTGAACTGTGAAGTTTAAATGTAGCTAGAAAAAGCAAACCATGTGATTATTTCCTACCTCTAATAATTTTGTGTTAACCACAGCTTTACATTGCTGAGACTGAACCTACGTAAGAAATTAATGCATTAAATGGCTTTACCATGTGCTTGAGGATGTAAAACTTCTTGGCTATCAGGCTGACAAAAGTGAGTGCCTCTATCCTATCTGAAACACTCCCAAACTCTATGTGTGGCCCAAGTTTCTCTTGCAGAAAAACAGCTTTAAAATGGTATGTTGAACAAAGGAAGTCAAATGTATCTTTTCCATAGGATCTGAGTACTGGGGATTTAAACATTGTCATTAGGGCTTTCAGGCCCGCTTGATTTGTACATAGTTGCTGGTGGATATGGTAACACCATTTTGGAAGGCTGCTGCTAAGTATGTTTGTATTTATTAATTTTCATCCTGAGAACTGTTTTTTCTAAATGGTACAATCATTATCACTGAAAAAAACTAGCAAGTAAGTTGGGCATTGCAGAAAGACATGAAATATGTATGCTGAAGCACACAGTAAGAGTACCTTGTTCTATGCTCTAATGCCCAAGATAAAAGACAACCTGAGAGGAGCTGAAGAAGCTACATCAAATGTGCTTTCTCCATGGATGCCAGTACAAAAAGTAAATACTCCATAGAAACTGTTGTGTTCCTGAAAAAATACATTTCAACTTTGTGCCGAGTGAGCCATTCAGTATGGAGTTGCCTAGTGTAGAAGGGAAGGAACAGTGATTTCCAAAGTCAAAGCCTTTGTGGACAGCCCATCTCCTGGCATTTTGGAGAAACCCTGCTATCAGTGTCCCTGTGGAGGTCAAAGAGATGTCAGGACATGCATGAGAAAGAGAGATCTTAGGTAAGAAGATGCTATTGCTACAACTAAAATACGAGACATCTCTGAAATTTATCAGTTGAATGAGATTATTGGTCTGTTTAAGTTGATATTCAATACTGTGGTGGTTCTGAAAAGCTCTTTTTTTGCTGTTGCAAGAAAAGACTACTTAACAAGTTTTCCTCACTTCATACAACATTGAGTGAAAAAGAAGAAAGTCTCATTGTCTTTATACTAAATGGTTATTAAATTATTCCACTGAATGGTTATACTGTGTTGTAGAGTTACACTTTCGGTTCACCATTTTGAAGCTTTTGTGTTCCTGGTCTTTATTTGCCTGATTAGCTTCTGAGTTTAATAAAAGCAATGAACTGTTGGGAAACTGAGGGAAAACTCTGTAATTTCTTTTGAACTGTAGTTCTTGTCATGTCCTTTTTTCCAAGTTGCATGTTCTGGGTAAGGAGCTATCTTCCCAAGGGCACAGAGAATGACAGCCTCCAGAGGTTTTCAAGCTGAACCCACCAAAGGCAGCCTGACATTACTGCTTTATTTTTGAGACACTGGAAAAGTGCCTTGTTTGATAACTACATTGTGAGAACATGGAATCATAGAATGTTTGGGTTGGAAGGGACCTTAAGAATCATCAGTTCCACCCCACCTGCCATGGGCAGGGAGACCTCCCACCAGATCAGGTTTCTCAAAGCCCCATCCAACCTGGATGTGAACTTCCAGGGATGGGGCATCCACAGCTTCTCTGGGCAAACCTTTTCCCAGTGCCTCACTACCCTCACAGTGAAGAATTTTTTCCTAATACTTAATCTAAATCTACTCTCTGTTTTAAGCTGTTCCTCCTTGTCCTGTCACTACATGCCCTTGTAAAAAGTCCCTCCTCCAACTTTATTGTAGGGTCCCTTCAGGTACTGGAAGGTGCTATAAGGTCTCCCCAGAGCCTTCTCCTTCCTGGGTTGAACAACCCCTCAGCCTGTCATCATAGGAGGGATGTTCCAGCCCTCTGATCATCTTCATGGCCTCCTCTGGATGTGCCCCAGAAGGTCCATGTCCTTCTTACGTTGAGGACCCCAGAGCTGGATGCAGTGTTCCAAATAGGATCTCAGCAGAGCAGAGCAGAGGGGCAGAATCCCCTCCCTCCCCTGCTGCCCACGCTGCTTTGGATGCAGCCCAGGACACGTTTGGCTTTCTGGGCTGGGAGTGCTCATGGCTGGGTCATGTCCAGCCTCTCACCCACCAGCACCTCCCAGTTCTTCTCAGAACGGCTGCTCTCAATCTGTTCATCCCCCAGCCCAGTCCCGTGTCTGCGGGACCTCATGAGGTTCGCACAAGCTGCAGGTGCCTCTGGATGCCTTCCCTTCCTTCCAGTGTGTGGACAGCACCACGCAGCTCGGTGTCGTTGGCACACTTGCTGAGGGTGCACTCAGTCCCACTGTCCCTGCTGCCCACAGGGGTGTGGGACAGTGCCAGTCCCAATACCAGCCCCTGCGCAGGGCCGCTCATTGCTGGTCTCCACTTGGACATTTAGTGTTGACCACAACTCTTTTGAGTGAGACCATACAGCCCATTCCTTATCCATCAAGTGGGCCACCCTCTCCAGTTTAGAGCAAGGATGTCATATGGGATGCTGTCAGAGGCTTTACACAAGTCCACACGTATGGTGTCAGTTGCCCTTTCCACATCCATCAATGGAAGCCCATTTTAGAAGTCCACCAAAATTGTCAGGCACAGTTTGCCCTCAGTGAAGCCATGCTGGCTGTCACAAATCACCTACTTATTTTCTATGTACCTTAGCATAGTTTCTAGGAGGATTTGCTCCATGACCTTGCCTTCCACCAAGGTGAGACTGACATCCTCTAAAATGTCTATCTGCAGGTACAGGCTCTGTACTTGGGAATGGGACTGGACAGGCCACTATCACTGGAGAGCAAGTAGGATTTGGAGGAAGAATATGGTCCTGGCTTGCAGTAAAAAGAGAAAATTCATCAAGGAAGAGAAAATCTGTGTGATAACAATTCGCACGCTCTCACTTCGAGAATTAAAAATGTTCAGGAAAGAGCTTTCAGCTTGCCAGATAAGTTGTTTATATTAAATTCACAAATGCAAGGAGTGACATATGAATGTAGCAGCTGTGTTTTGACAATTTTAGCCTGCTTTTGGAAGTGGCTTCTATGTTAACTCGTAACAGTGATGGTAACCAGGCCCTAGTACGAGGATCAGGATCTACCCTGTTGTATTGAATATGGCTGAGTCCATTTTCCTGTAGCAGCCCTCACAGTGCTGAGCTTTGCACTGGTAGCTGGAAGGGTGCTGATAACACCGTGGTGCTCTGGTTGCTGCTGGGCAGTGTGGCACAGCATCAGCACTGTCTCCCCAGCATTCTTGCCTGCCTCATCAGTAGGTTGGGACTGGGCAAGGTTCTGGGGGAAGGCACAACCAGGCCAGCTGACACAAACTGACCCAAGGGATATTTCACAGCATATGACATCAGCTCAGTTATAAAAGCTAAGAAAAGGAGGAGGTAGAGGGACATTTTTTATTTACAATGTTTGCCTTCTGGAGCAACCACTCCAGGTGCTGAAGCCCTGTTCCCAGGAAGTGGCTGAACATGGCTCACCAATGGGAAAGAGCAAATAAACCTGGTTTTTTTCTCTTTCCTTTTGTATACACAAACTTTCACTTTTGCTTTAGTAAACTGCCTTATCTGAACCTATGTGTCCTTTTCAATCTTATTTTCTCTCTCCTGTCCAGCTGGGAAGGAGAGTGATAGAGTTGCTTGGTAGGCATCTGGTGCCCAGCCCAGGTCAACCCACCACACCTGTGCACCTGTTAAGCAACCATTTTGGATGCTCAATCTGGGAAAGCATGGAGGCTTTCATGAGGCAATTCCTGCAAGATCTACCCCAGGCTTCCATCCAGAACTCTCCCTGTGTTCCCTTTGCTCCAGCACATGAGACAAAGGCTCTGCCACACCCTGGGAGGGAGGATCCCACCTTATCCTTTTATATGAAATCCACAAAAGAAAGATTTGAAGTGAAAATGACACAAGTCAAGGCAAGTTTTTCTATGGTTTATCACCATTCCTGAGTGCCTGTGGGACACGAGCAGTGCTTATGCGGCCTAGAAAGCTAAATGGGCAAGACTGCTGCTGAAATTGCATGCTGCCTTTGGTTAATTTAAAGGTTTCCCTAAGCACAGAGCTATATTTATTGCTGTTGTGCTGTCCAGAAGTCTTCATTTAACAACCTTCTTTAAATTGCAGCCAAGCCTTACTAAAATAAGCTCACCTGACCAAATTGCGTTTTCATCTTTGTCCCAACATCCATTTTGCTTATTTTGTCATTAAAGCCTCCTTTAAATTCAGACTCATTGTGGAGAAGTATCATGTGGAAAGGTATCGTCTGTGTAAACCTGTTGCCCAGGGAGCATTTGTCAGGGGTGCTCTTTCATAGCAGGTTAGACTAAGAACTGTTGGGCATGGGGTAGGGACAGTTCATCCTGCCTTGGGGCACTTGGGTGGGCTCTTAAGGACCCTCCTGGGCTATTTCTTACAGTTCTTTAGACTCCACTTTATTTTTTTTTTTTTAACACCACCCCCACCTCCCCCGAATCCCCAACCTGCGAATCCCTAAACCAAGGAGAGTTTTGCTCTGGTGGGACAGTTTGTCATAGAGCCAATCTGTGAGGTACATAGATGGGAAGGCGGGGCAGGGGGAAGGTTTCTAAAAATGGCACAAAAATACTTCAGAGGAAATCAGAAATCTTAGATAGATTGGGGATATATGCACTCTGGTCTCTAGACTTGTACTTTACAGATCAGCTGTCCTCGGCCTTCCAAAATATCCTTTGAAATATGCAGTTTTCTAGTGAGGCCAAGGGCGGGAGTCTGCTCAAGAGAAGTCCTGATGAGGCCTTCCAACACAGGCACAGGGTTCCTCTGTATTACTGTATACAGCTCTATATATAACTCCCTGTATGTGGCCAGAATGAGTCCTGCAGGGCGGTGATAACGTGCCCTCTGTGACTTCCCAGTTGCTATAGATAGCTTCCTGTGCACGCCATGCGAACTGCTACTACCACCAATTTTTTCTGATGGCTCCATGCCTTGACATCTATTTTCAGTGTAAAAAAACTCCAGCCTCAAGGAACTTCCTTCTGCAGAATGAGGAGCTGCTGGTACAAGGGAGGAGTGTGATGGTGGGCATCTAAAGAAAAGGTGTTGACTGTGATAACAAGGTGAGCTTCCCTGGCTCTAAGACAAGTCCTGTACCCTTCCCTTCTGCCAGCCATGGTTTATCCTAGTTTTTATCAAACACAGGAGTGAGGAAGCAGCAGAGGCACAGGTTTACTCTGCCCAGGATGCACACTCATCCCTGCTGAGGGCATTGCCAGCTCTGCGCACGGCTTGGGAATGTCAGCTGTCGGTGGGAAAGCTGTTCCCCAGCCCCGTGGCAGCTGTGGACATGCTCCTGTGCTCGGTGGCCACCAGCACAGACCCGGGCAGGCACCCGAACCTGCGCTCTGCCCACGGGGCCCTGTGCACAGCAGCAGGTAGGCTCCTGGCACATTTCTCTTTCTGCCCCTGGACGGTCCCAGCGCTGCATTTCCCTTACCACCTGCCTGTAACCTCTCGGGACTGTTGCAGGCTTTCTCATCTCCTGTGACTCCGGTTCATGGTCTAGAAGCCACGAAAAAGGGAGGCTTCACAGGTCCCTGCATAAAGCAAACAAGCACACTGTTTTTGGCTGCGGCAGAAACCTGAGCAAACACGCAGGCATTTGAGATGTTACGTAGCGTCTGTTCCCCAGGGAGGGCAGTTTTTTAAGCCAAAGGCTCCACTGACTGTGGAGAGCAACAGTTCCCACAGTTTCCTTTCTATAAAAGGAAATTAAATTCTGCAGCAGCTGTTGATCAGATAGCCAGTCTGGACTGGACCCCCCTCCTGTCCCCTTACTGGCTGCCCAGCCCACTCCAACTACCCACAGGCCGCTTGTCCTGTCAGAACTGAGCTGTCTGGTGCTTTTTGATGCTGGCTCGATCTGGAGTGAATAAGTATGTAAAACGGAAGCCTTTTTTTTTTTTTTTTAAATAAGAAAATGCCCTGATCTCAGTCACTCCAGTGAAGTTCTGTGCTCTGGAAACACTGGCAAATGAAGACTCAGGCACTTTAGATGTGCCTTATCTTATGGGTTGAGACAGCTCTAGCCTAAACACTTTTGCTCATCTACTGCTGTCAGTCAGGAACAGATTATTCTTGTTTGCTTCAAACTAATTGTAAAAAAAAAATAAACCAGGCGAAAATGTCCATTTTTCCAACATTTTACATGCCTCAGTTCAACATAAATGCAGTAAAAACATAATAAATAACGCAATATTCCAAACCAGTATGAGTTTGTCTGTCTTTAGCCTCTTTGAAATCCTTGCCTGACAAGTTATTTAGGGAGGACACTGAGAGCGGTCACCCTTGGCACACTAACATGCATTTGGCTTTCCTCTCCACAGCAGGGCAAAGGGAGTCTGCCTCTGTGGATTAAGTATGTTGTAAATGAGTTGGAGGGAAGTCTGTTCCACTCAGTTAGGCTGCTGCATCAGGGAGGCCTTTTCAAGTGTGCTGATGAGAACTGCTGAAGTTGTCAAGCAGTCTGTAGAAGTAAAAGGAATGAAAAGAAATTTTTGTGAGAATCCAGGGAGATTTCATTTTCCAGAAACTCCAGAATAGTGTGTAAGGGTTTGTGGGCCTGTGGCAGGGACTGACATCATGAGGGACTGTGCTTCTGCCTGTGACCCATGAGATGAAGGCAACCAAGCTCACACAGCAAGGTTGGCAAGAGCTCACTTTGCTCTGTGGTGTCTGTGGGACAACATCTGGAGCCATGGCTCTCTGCTTCTGCACCCTGTGCCTGGCTCTGCACCTCGTGGTGCGTTGTTTGCCCTGCATTGAAACACATACGGGAAACCAGGCAGAGGTTTGAGGGTTTGGACCCCAAATGCTGCTGGCCAGCCTTAGCATCAATCTCATCAATCTCATAAATCAAATTTATGCCCCACATCCTCACCACACTCCACACGATGGGACCAGGAAGTAGGAGTGTCACTGGACTCCACCCTTGGCTTTTTATTAACACTACAAGGAACAATTTTCTTTGCAGTGATTTCAGACCAACTCCCCTAAGTGACATTTCTGGCCTTTTGCTCTGTAATGCACATCCCTTTTTGTACATAAGCCAACTTTTGTTTGAGCCAGTTGGTCTTTGACAGGTCACCAGTGCCTTTTTCAGCCTTCAGAGGAGGAAGGAGGCACAGGAACTCCCATCATTGCAGTGCTGCCCGTCCAGAGGCAGCAGAGTCAGTGCTCCTGCGGGCAGGTACTCCACCAGCATGACAGATGCCTGAATGCTGATTCCAGCTGGATACTGGTGCTAAATGGAGTTATTGGTGTGGAGGGTCTGGAGAGCCTCAGATGCCTGGTGGGCACGCAGTTAAAGGGGCAGGCTGGTTCTGGTGCTGTGTGACCCTGGCAGGGTCAGCCCTTGGGCCCAGCGGGGTCTGCGTCTGCCTTGCTCTGTGAAAAGTCAGTCTGCAGGGAGCTTAATCCACCTTTAGAGGAGATTAAAGACTTTATTAACCCGTGGGTAAATGCAGAGGATGAATTTCCTTGCAGGAGCACAGCATGCCATTTCGGAAAAGGAAAGTTAACTCAAACCTAATCCTGGTATAGTTAGGCTGAAAGAAAAGTGCAGGAGCCCAGCTGGCACACTTAAACCTTGAAGGCATGAATTGGACAGGCTTTGTAGAAGGGTGTAATAGTGTCTGAACTCCAGCTGAGCCTAAAAATCTTTCATATCTGTGCTTCATTCTTCAGAGCCTTCATAGTTACAGCCCTGCCCCTTTTGCAAAACACACAAAATTACTAAAACATACGTGAAAACATTTGCATGCAGATCTCAGCAGTGCTCATCTTTCCCTTATCTTTCTCTGATTTGCATGTCTCTGATTTCTTCATTAGACACATTGTTTTAAGTAACTGAATACAATCAGTAAATTAATAGACTCAAGCTTGCTGTGTTTTGCTCAATTAATATTTTTTAAAACTCTAGATACCCCAAATTCTCTTTGTATTGTCGAATTTGATTAATTGTAATTGCAACGAAAAATGGAAATTACATGATATATTCATGGTATGCATAATTATGTACTTTAGCTTATTCCTCATAAATATCTAATAACATACTCAATACATTAAATATTAATAGTAGTCTACATACTTAACCCATATTTTTTAAATGAGCTTGTTCCCAGGGGCATGTGATACTCTGCTAGTGTCACATGGGACAGGCTAGGAGGAAATCATCCATAAAGATAATTTTTCAAACAGTGCAGATTCAGTTTTCTCTCTGTACTTTATTTTGTGTACTTGTGTCTCAAAAATACTGAATGAATATATTAGTGGAAGTTGAATAGAGATCTTTAAAGGAAGCACGACAAAAAGCCCAGAGATAGGTATTTCCAGTGCCAAAAAGGTCTGAGCACAGTAGAACAAAATATCTGGCTCCAATATATCGTGGTTTGAAACTCACTGTTTAATTTTATTACATTTGCCTGCACCCGAGGACTTACAGCCAGAAGTAAGGGAAACAAGAAGTACAAGCAAAGGGTGAGAGTTTTTCTTCTGGCCATTAGCAGCCAAATATGTTGTCAGCCACAGGGCAGCAGCTGAACTGCTTCAGTATCTCCTGTTGTTTACTGGCCATATTAAGTACTATGTGTTTAGTGACCTTCATGTTTTTGCTATTTTCTATTAGAATAAAGTACATAAAAATAAATAAAACCCTGTTTCAGTCTGTGGTGTTGGGAGGGTAAAAATTAGATCACTAAGGAAGCTTAGAGACATTGGAAGGGTAAAAATCAAACTCTCCAGCAGAAAGCGAAGATGTCATTTGGCAGCTGCATCATGCAAGACATCTGGGGATCCTCGGCTAAATCTGAATCCTGAGTGGAATTTATTAACATGATTGTCAGGATGAAGGTGCAGGAGTTGGCCATCTGAGAAGGAAATGAGAAGGACCCCAGTTAAAATGTGGAAGAGATGCAGAAGCAGATGATTTTCAGATTGCTTTTCAAGAGACTTCAGAGACTTTTGCTCCTCTGTTTACCCCAGACCAGCACAGGTGGGGAAAAAAATGCCCTTCTGGTGCCTAGAAAAACTATAGAGATGGGGTTTATTGCAGGAGGATGTTTAGGTCTGCATGAAAGTAGTGTGCTCTTTGAAATAGTTCAGTCTCGTTTGTCCTGCCTGCAACATCTTTCCAGCCATCAGGAGGTCTCGTGTTTCACGGCATTTTTTTTTTCTGCCAGTGACAGTTCACATCTACATCACTCCCCACGGAAGGAAGGAGTTTATATAAAATTCATAAACTATTCACATGGATTTTCTTTCATATTACTCAAGCTGGATGCAGGCCTCTGAATGCCGTTCAGAGAATAAAAGCAGGTCACCGTCTTTACCAGCGACATGCACACTTGCATTTCAGACGTGTTTTTTCCATGATTTCAAATGTTTGCTCACACGTACAATTCAACATTTCATGCTGAATACTAGCACAGTTTTCTGCTACCTTTAACATCACCTTTCTTGCATCTCCACTGCTCAGTGACGTAGGAGTTTACTGAGATGCAAGTATATCTACACAGATCCATTTGCCCCCTGCACACTATAAAATGGAAGTGCTCTCTCTCTCCTCTATACTGAATTATTTGTGCTAGCCCTTAACCATATCACCACCTGCAACCGGTTTCAAACCAGATTTCCTCAGGTGATGATGGCTAACAAGTTCAAGCGTGTTGGTGTACGGGAGCACAGTGGGAGAAGACCCGCCCCACCATGGTGCTAGACAGCTACTGAGGGTGTGTGCTTCAATGGATTCCCTGTGCAATGGAAGTGGGAAAATATCTCACAGTCCTAGGGGAACAAAAAGACAAAAGCATCTGAGTAGGCTTCACTTCTCGGATTTAGTTTAGAAGTCAACTAAGACAGAGAAGGAGATCAAAGAGAAAATCTAGAGCTGTCGTTGTTGTCCTGGGAGAATCAACATAATTCACAGGGCAGGGAACACGGATTTCCTTTGTGTTTTAATTTGTGTACCAACATGCCACAACAGAACCCCGTGTTGCCTGACATTTCAAGATTGCAATATAGGACCAGTTTTTCCACTGATACACCAATTAATTTATATACTTTGGTAATCTGACTGGGATCCTTATTTTTTTGGAGACCTGCTTCTAGTTTAAGTAACAGAACACAAATATGATCCTGTATGTTTCACTTTAACATAATCTGACATTCTCTTAGATAATTTCACGACAACAGAAGGTTTGAATTGATTTTCAGACACTCTGGTTCCTCAGAAAGAAACTGACGTAAAACGTGAAACAAAAGAAGGAAAAAAAGTATGAAAAGCAATTTCATATCTTGGATTTATGCGGAACAGGTGAGGAGCTCCCAGCTATTTTTGACATATGGCCCACCTCAGCAAAGGTTGTGTAAAACACAGCCATCAGTTACCAAGAGGGGTGAAAGTCCCTGGGCCACCAGCTGCAACGTGAAGCTTCTCCATCTGTCTGCGGCCTTCCAAGTGCACATTCCCCTGTCAGCCTTCTGCCACTCAAGACAAAGGCTAGCACAAACCATCTACTATCCAAGGGGGAGTAAACAGGAGCCCTCAGAATGGCTACAGGAATCGATATCTTCTGCAGAGGATAGTCCCAAATGCCTAGCTAGTCTGGGTATATGGAGAGAGCTTGTGTTAATAATGCTGAACTGTCCACAAGGCTCTGCTCAGGCTTGCTGGACTAGCAGAAAAACACTTTTCTGCGGGGCTGGTGGCAGAGAGTGCTGTCATGCAGGGGCCAGGATCATCCTGGCGTGAGCTGCTTGAGAGGATGCCATTGCTGAAGCTGTGAAATCAATGCACAAGTGGTTTGTGGCTTCCTCATGCTTAAATATCATTGGCAGCCATCTGAACCTGGAGTGCTAACAGAGCTAATCCTGAAACAAAACCACTCCAAGAAGAGATCATGAAAGAACCATCAGCTTCTTCCTTCTTCTCCTGTATCCTTCTTGCCCTGGCTGATTTCACGACTTAAGCTACATTTACATCTTTTTACATTTACATTTACATTTATCAATTTATGGAAGTGGGACATGAGGAGGTGAAGGAAGAGGAACAAAGAATCATCCTTTTTTGTCCCAAGTCCTTGAATAACAGCCCAGGCTGGCCATGACCTACAATTTTTGGCAGAAATAGAAGAAAAAAAACAAGCCCACAGCCCAAATCCAACTAACTGTTGAACAAAAAAAATCATGAAACAGCAGCCAGAAATTCAGAGCACATAGCTTAAAATACTGGTGTGGTTCGTGGCTAAAGAATGCAAGACAAAACTCTGATCTGGAGCAGATCCATGGTGCATGCACCGGAGGAGACTCTTGTCTCACAGACTTTGGCTGATGGCTGTTGGGGGTTGCTTAAGATAAATATGACAAAGCCGTGGTGAGATTCAGGTGCAGGCGTGCCTTCCGCTGAAAAGGTTCCAGTGGAGCAAACAGCTTGTGCTGTGGAGCACAGAGGGTTGTAAATTCCCTGGCTTTTCACACGGCCCATCATTACAGAGCAGTAAGGTCAAAGGTATGTTTGCTCTTGGTGTTGGTTATCATTTGGAGATTCACACAGATATCGTGGTACAGCCTTCCTTGATACAGGAGTGCCGCTGTTGCTGAGGCCACCACCAGCGTGGTTTCCTGCAGATGACTACTGGACTTGAGCAGCTTGGGAGAAGCAAGGTGTTCCTTCAGGCAGTCCCTTGTCCCAGCCTCAGGCAGCCCTGCTCTCTGCCAGCACTCAGCGCTGACACAAAGAAATTACAGCAGTGAAAATTTCCTACATGACTGCCGTTTGGTGAGCTGAAATCAGACCAGGAAGCAAAATAACTTACGTTGAGTTAGATTATATGTGGAGGACTTCTCAGCTGTGTGGGTGATGACATCTGACTGTCCCCAGTGCCACTGCCCATTGTTTTTTCCTGGGCTGTTTGCACAAAAGCAAGAAGTGGAGCACTGAAAGCCTGTCTATATCGTAATAATGAGCTATTGGATTAATGAGTCATTTGATATATATAATTGTACAATATCTAGTAACAGAAAAGTCTCGAGCTATTCATGAGTCCCGTTTCCTGAGAAAGGAAAGATATACTGTTTCAGTGAGTAACCTGTAGGGAGAATTTGAGATAACATTACTACTATATCAATATCTTAGGAAATGCAGCCTCTGAGGGGATACATTATACTGTTATAAAATACTCTTTGGTGTGTTTTCACCACACAGGGGTGATGTGCTCCATGGGCTACCTGATAGCTACAGCATAAGAAGGGCTTGTCACCTTCCACCTCTCAGTTTGAAACAGAACTGGCGAGACAGCAGTGGGCTGGCCATTCACCTGTGCCTCTCTCCCAGGCCTTGGAGGCAGCTGGGACCTTTGGGTTTGGGGAAGTTTGACTCCAGAATAGGAGGAAATGAGCCAGATGCTGGCTGAAGTGAACTGCAGTTCCTCTACCAGAAGCAAGGTGTATATATAAGGCTTGGCCTGGGGGCAGGCACGGAGCAGAAGTGTGATGTCTGCCAAACAGACACTATTCCCCAGATGTGCTGTGGAGCCCCCTTGCCCACAGTGTCTGGGTGGCTCTGCAGTGCCTCACCAGATAGCTGGTCCTCCTGCCTGGTGTGAACATTTCAGCGGGACTGAGGGCTGTCTTCATCAAGGAGAGGAGGGTACTTGAGTTGCTGGAACAAGTTTTTCTGACGCAGTTTTATACAGGCATGTTGTAACCATCTCATCCCTAGAAGTAGCACCAGGCCTGGGATAAAGAAAAAGAGATGATAGGAAGATTTCCTCCTGTTTGAATTACCCCACAAACACACCACCAGTCAAGCACAAACACATGAGACAGATCATATATGCAATTATGCAATTTAGTAGGTGTTCTCTGTTTAGACACAATTTGCCATTTAAACAAAAGCTTAAAATTTAAGAAAACCGGATCGAGCCTGGGTACAAACGCATCATTCTGTTCCTCAGTCTACATCCACTGCAAGCTGTGCTTTGAAAAGAGGCATGCCCACGCTGGGTGCTGCCCTGGTGGGCATGCACCAGCATCAGCCCAGTGCCACAGGCTCGGCGACTGATACGGAGCACTCAGATTTGATGAGACCACCAGCAGGTGTAACTTTGCCAGCTTTAGCCCGGCTCCCGCGGCCGCAGCGTCTGAGCGCAGGCGGTGCTCCTGCGCACCTCCAGGTGCCGGGCGGTCCTGCCGCGACGCTCCGGGATGGGAGGTTTCCACGAGCATCCCGTGTCCCGCGAGCGGGTGGGCGGGCAGAGCATCTGTCGCACCGCGACGGCCCTCCCCCGGAGAGCACCGGCACCGGGGCTGCGCTGCGGGCGCGGAGGGAGCGCGGGGCGGCGTGATCCCGCCTGGAGCGCCGGGCCATGGAGGTGGCCGCGGACAGCACCCGCTTCGGCTACATCTTGGAGCTGCTGAAGCGGGACAAGGTAGGCACGGCGAGCGGCGCATCCCCGGGACACCGCGGGGCGGGGAGCAGCGCCCGCGGGGAGAGACGGCTCCCTTCGCCAGTGGTTTGTCGGGGTTTTTTAGGGGAATGTGGGGGCAGGAATGACTCCTCTTTACGGCTAATGCACTCTGGAGATTCGACTGATATTCGCCGCACACTTCCGAGGCTACGGGGTGAAAAAGTTAAAAAATAATTTCCGTGCGAAGTGTCCCTCAGCCCGGCACAGCTGGGCGCACATCTGTCGCGTTTGCAGCCCTGCTCCTGCTCCGTGTGAGGCGGAATGCCCCGCTCCAGCGCGGGGATGGGATGGGATGGGATGGGATGGGATGGGATGGGATGGGATGGGATGGGATGCGCCCTGCCCCGGGGCTGCTGCTGCTAGCCACCAGCTGTGGGTGGACAGGGAATTGTCTCCCCCAGGCACTGATTCAGAGTTGGCAAGTATTTTGAGGAAAACTTGCGTGCGCATTTTGAAAGGAAGAAAAAAAAAACCACAACCAAAACCGAGGGAATCCAGCTTCTTGTGCTGTTGAGCTGCTGATACGTGTGCAAACCATGGAGCACCAAAGATTCAGGTGTGGTGTTGTTGTGGTTTTTTGGGGGTTTTTTTGTTTTTTTTTTTTTTAATGAAGCAGCCAAATTTTTAAACTTAAAAATAAGTGTGGCAAATAATGGTGCTATTGGAAATGTTACTTGTTCCCGACTCATCCTGATGGCTTTCCAGCATATCTCCAAAGTCTGCCTTCACAGCCAGTTCTTTGTGCACGTCTTTCTCCGCCTCCCTTTCCTCCACTCCCTCTTCTAAAATTTCTGGAAGAACCTTTAGAGCAGGTGAGTGAGGAGTTTCCTGGCTGATTTTCTGCTTTTCCTTGCCTGGGAGTAATCATGCCAGGACTTCAAAGGAAAATTCAGTCTTGTTTTGCCCATTTTACACAACAAAAAAAATCATGAAGTGTTTCAGGCCAGAAACTCCTTGTGCCTGGAATGTCGCTGTAACGGGGTGCTATATCTGTCCCTCATCCCACAGTTAAGCAGTTTGTACTTTAATCAGATGCTCTCTGCAAGAGCATATGGCTTGATAGACAGCAGAGTTGGCACAGTAGCGTGAAACATGCATGTTTATTACAAACAGTGCTGTTGTTTATACTTAGACAATGACACTGCCAAATCCCATCATCACAGACACTTGATGTACATGAAGGAAAGGGGACCAGGACCAGTTGTGGGATTGTCACAGACTTTCCATAGTGGCGATCACTGCTTGAACCTCTCCGGTGCCTGGCTCTGAGACCTCTTGCTCTCCATATTTTCCTTTTGCATTTTTTGAACCTTCAGACCAGGGTTTCAGATTACAGCCTCTTTGTAATTTATTGATGTTATCCAGCAGCTTGGAGGTGTTCTGCTGGGATAATTAAAACTGCTTTCTCAGATGACATAAATCATGCCAGCAAAAGGACTCTTCTGCATGGTAAACTGTATTTGCTTGGGGTCAGGGTATTGCTGCTTAGAGGTTCCAGCACTCCAGTCTTCCTTTACCCATTTCCACCCATCAATAAAGCTTTTGCAATAAAGCCTGGAAATATTAACATTCTCTGAGTTAACTGCTAAGAATCTGGCTTTCACTGAACAAAGCACTATTAGAAAATCAAGATGCTATAAGTACACTTGCACACTCACCTCTCAATACGTAGGGTTCCTGCAGGTACGATGCATCAGCTCTTGAACCCTGGGCATGTGACCCTTTTTGGCAAGCATGCTGTTTTTCCACTTAGCTGGCAGCCTCCGTCAGACCTCTCAAACAGGGCAAATCATTATATATCACTTTTCCCCGGGGGAATGTCACTTCAAAAACCTGTTATCTCTTTTAATGATCCGTACTCATTATTTTCCTGTGACTCCTCTTCACACATACAACTTGTACATGATACCTAGAACAGAAAGATGCATGTAGCACTTTTAGTTCGGATAAGACAGTCCTTGTGCAATCCATATATCCACAACATCTGTTTAGGCTCACTACAATACTCTCTGAGATATTCTGGGCCTCCATGGCACCTGTCACAAATGTCACAGTAGCATCTGAGAACTCCAAAATACCCTGGAGAGACAGATTAACAACTAACTGCATTTTGTATCAGAGGCACTGGTGCAGAAGGAGGTTGTATGACCCTCTTTCAGGACTCTGAAATCTCCGTTCAAACCAGAGCAAAGACACTCATCTATCTCAAAATAATGTATTATTCCAGAAAGGGTCTCAGGCTTCTTCTAACTCTGCCTCTTCCCCACCCCTCCCCCAAATTCTTCCCTGTAAGTTTACTTTTGTAGTAGTCAAAACACACACACTCCTACCCCAGTTATTCACCCAAACTCCATTTAAAATTGTTTTACTTGCATAGGTGTATGTTTTCTTTTTTTTCAAAATGCATATGATTCTCTTGTAGTATTAACTTCAAAGAATTTTTAGACGCTGTAAAGAAACAATCATATCTAATGGGCTAAATGATATCATTCTTGAGCATTTTTCTGTAAGCAGAATAAAGTCAATAAGCTGATATAAACCAATGTGAGCTTCAGAGGGAAGCTAACAACACCAACACTGCCCCTGTGGTCTCCTTGTTCAATTGAAATAAGGATCTTGGCATGCTCTATTTTTTAATCAAGGCCCTCACACTCTCCTTTTTCCCTCACTTGTTTGCTTTGTTTTACCATCTATTCCTACACTCCACATGGTTTGCAGAAACCGACAGCTTGTGGTTCATAAGGAACAGCTTTAAAAGCTATTCTCCAGAAAAAACCATTTAGAGAAATAGATACTACTGAAAACAAGCCCTAAAACCCATATAATATGAACATGAGAAATATATAAAAATAATTTTAAGAGCATTTCAATTTCTGCATGCTCTCCACCTGCAACCTGCAAGGGATACCGATTTCAGTCCCTGCATTCTGCCTGGTTTCGTGTAATGACTAATATAAAATTCTCTCTTGTGGTAGCATTTTAGCTTTTGTCCAGGTGGCAGTAAGGGATAGAACAACACAGGGGTTCAAACTAAAATCACAATGAGGAGCTGGAGAGGGGAAATGCAACATTTACTAGTGGCTGTGGTGGCAGGCAGGTGGCTGTGGGCTGCCTGACTCAGCTAAACTGGAGCTCTGCTCCTCATGCTAAAGAAGATAAGGCTTTACGTATTTCTTGCTAATGTTCAGGAAAGTGCTTCTTTGGGGTTTGGGCCCCTACGAGGAGAATACTCCTCTAACAGCAATTTTCTTCCATTTACAGGGTATTCAAATGCGTGCCAGAATATGTGTATATTGTGAGGGGTATTTCCACAAAGAAGTGACTCTGGTTGAAAGAGTATTTAAAGATAACTTGGAGTTCGATGTCGTGCAGCAGCATTAAGTTAGGTACTTCAGAGAGGTCTGAGTTTGAAATCTAGCAGTCAAGAGCAGTTAAAATCCAATTTGCTTGTCTTCACAGCTTTTAATCAGTTACTTGGCTGGGTTAGTCAGCCTATGTGACTAGGGTGTATTTCCACATCTTAGACATGTCCTCATCACTCCAACAATGGTTTCCCTGAAGCACCTAGAAGCACATGCGATGTGACATGGCAAGGGTGAGCTGCCAGCTTTATCTTCTGTGACATGGGTATCTACAGTCTGAAGCAAAGGAGAGAAGGCTCCCCATGTGCTCCATGTGTACTAAACTATTTGTTGTGTCATACCTTTATGGTGTCAGAAACTGTGTCTCTGACTGATTTTCTTGTAAATTTGATTTTTTTTTTCATGTAAATGGTTTATATTCTAAATCCTTTCCAAGATAACCTTACATTTTCTTTCTGCTAAACAGTAATGATTTCTTTAGAGGTAGGACTCTCTCCTAATTCAGAGCTGGAAGATATTTTGATTTGAAAGTCATGTATTTTTGGGAATCTTTTTCATTAGAATTCTTTCATTTGTTTGCCAAGTGATTACAATGTATGGAAAGAAAGAGCAGAGTCCTCTATGTGGACTATTGTATGTAGCTGTTCCTTGGATCCTCTGCTGCTTTCCAGCTGTCCTGGAACTGAAGCAGAGTACTGCACATGTGGCAGTAAGTTAAAAAGTAGAGACACACTGAGCCAGTTTAGCACACTTTGAGATGTGCTAGCTACAAATCCTACCCAAAGCTGATGGTAGACCCAATATTCTGGCAGTTCAATGAGTGCAGTCTTTATTGACTCAGGGCTCTGTGCATAGCAGTGGCACATGGAACCCTCTGAACTTGTCCAGTCCAGCTGATCAGGTTATGGGATCTGTTAGGAAACCCGTCCAGCCTTGAGGATTATGGACATGTAGCACATCTCTGCAAAGAAGACAAATAACCCTGAACCTAGGGATTAGGGATTGATATTTTTGTTTTATGGCGAGATCCTCAGGCCATAGTTATGTTCACTTTGAAACACCCAAGGTCTACAGATCCTTGCTGGCTCTTCAGGGTCACACAGTTGAAGGGCAACCATTGTGAAGACAAAACTGAGCCTCTATTCCTGAGCCAAAACAGGCACATTTCTCTCAGACAGCATAAATTCCTGCCTTATTGCTGAGGGGACAATATATCTTTCAGCCTGCATGACTGGGAAAATCCTGTAGATAGAAATCATCTTCATTAGGCTCAACTTTTCAGGACTAACTAGAGAAGCAAATTGCATCACTGACAATTTACGGAGAGCAGTATGAGGGCTAACACCCATCTGAATTAATCCTGAAAGAAAACACTTACATTGCACAGGGAGAAAAATGTCTGTGTGATAGCTCAGTCCCCAAGTTGGTCATACTAGCTCAGGAAAAAGTCTCTTCTCATCCCGCATATCTCCACTGTGATGCATTGGCTCTAATATTTTCAGTCAAGAGGAAGGCAGACCAGCAGGAAACTCACTCAGTCTCAAGCCACAGTTGCAAAAACAGTGTGAAAATAAATGTCTTGAAAAGCTTTGGTCTGAGGACCTACTGAAGGCAGGGGAGGTGTTGGCAGAATCTTCCTGGTGCTTTGGGACAGGCTTGTGCTTTCTCATGCAGTAGGACTGCAGCTGCACTGTTTAACAAGTGTAGGATTTTTACAGCTTGCTGGAAAGCAGTGCTGCATCCTTCTTGAAACTATCTTGATAGTTAATGCAAATGAGAACTTGGGAGATTTCTGCATATCAATTATTAAATTAACAAGTACATTTAACCTGAGGTAGGGGGGAAAACAGGATGATAACTCCCAACCATCCTAGGTTGTGTTTTCTTCTGCTGTCTTGGGAGTGCAGGGCATGCTGTAACTCCTGGTCAGACCCTGTCTGCCGAGGCAACAGGGGTGAATTTTGAGGGATGTGTAGAGCTACTTAAACACTACCCAGGTATTACTCCATGCAAAAGGAGTCCCTTGTGAACATAAGGGGTATCCAACTGATGCACGTCTTTGGCTGGAAAAAAAGCAGAAGGGTAGGTCTGACTTCTGTAATCATGCTGATCTTATTAACCCCTTTTTCAGAAGCTAAGGACAGGAGTCTTTTCTGACAGTGGTTTGTGCTCTCATCTTTTTAATGCATCAGTCATTCCTAGATGTTTTTTCCTCCCAGTTCCTAAAGCTAATGAGATTTTTGGCACTGCAAATTTAGTAGTCCTGGGTAGGGAGAGGATCAAAAGGCTAGTAAAAAGGTGTGAGTGCAGAAGAGGGAGTTTTGCACTTCGGAGGCCTTCAAGGACATTTTCTTCCATGTAATATCTTAATGTGATGGAGGTGGTAATTAAAATCTTGCTCTAAAATACCCTGAAGCCGGAGCAAACAGGTACACAAACAAGATAATACCTTAACAATCTATTAAGGGATTGAACAAAGAATCATTCACAAGTCCTGGCAGCAGCAGTAGTTGGCACTGTGGTCCATGTGAAGACTGCAGGAGGGCAGTTGAAAAAGTGTGCTCCATGTTTGTCTGTGCTAGCAACACCCACCTGCTCTGGCATCTACACCTCTGTCATGGAATGCAGAATGGCTTTCCTTGCTGGGCCACCAAAGACAAAATTTCTTCCCACTGTTTCAAAGGCAGCCGTAGAGCCAAGGGGTCTTTGTTCTAGTCTGGGGCTGACAGTTTGTTTGGCCCTGCATCAACCACAATCCAGTGTCAGTGGTGGGTAGTGTGCTAGTGCAGACAAGTGCTTATTAAAAGCTGCCTGCCTGTAACATCAGGAATGCTGGGAATAGTAGAGGTGGGCAAGAGATAATATACTTATTCTGAGGCTTCCAAATCATTATTCAAAACATAGTTGGAAGGCTGACAACACATGAGCTTACCAACCTGTTCTCCTCGTGCCCAGTTAAGTGATGTGCTTCAGTTTGAATACACATACTGTACATTTACTGGCATTATCAAAATAATTTCAATCAAAGCAGTCTGTATTTTTATGACACTGTTTACTAAAGTAAATGCTAAATAATATCATTATAAGTCTTCTGTAGAAAGTTCTTCTTGGTTGTACTGGACATGTAAGAAATCACCTCTGTTTTCATGATTTCTGAGTGTAAATTTCCATTCAAATTTCACATCCAGGCCACTGAAACCGAGGTGTAAATAATGCTCAAGTAAGGCATTTCAGCTGTGTTTGTTTTATTGACTCATACAAAAAGTAGTTTTGAGGGGAAAAGGGAACTTCTTATCCTGCTGTTTTTCTTCAAATAGGCAAGTAGGTCAAATTTGGTGTTTATCAAACTGACAGCATTTCATCATTCTCATAACCCAGGCTTCATGTATTTTAATCAACTAAACCTTCTTCTGCTGTGTAATGTGGAGACAGTGCATGCCTTCACTTCAAGCTTGCTTACTGGTGTTCTTTCTCCCTGAGCCTAATGCCATGCTAACTATTGCCGCTGCAATAGTTGTGTCTGCATCCTTGCCAAAACCTGAAGATGCTGGAAATTTAAAAGTACTTTTGTTTGTTCTGGTGGATGGTGAAAAGGATACTTGCTACCCCTTTTTCAATGGAAACATGCTGTAAGGGAAGGGTAGGAGGTGCTGGCCCTCACAACTACTTCCCCACCTCTTTTTCATCCTAGCTGCCACAAAAGCTGCCTGGTGCATGCCTCCTGCATGATATTCAAGAACTCATGGCAGTCAGGCAAAGTCCCCAGTGACTGGAAAAGTGGAAACACCATGCCTATTTTTAATAAGGAGACAAAGTAAGGTCTGGGGAACTACAGGTTTGTAAGTCTTACCTCAGTGCCTGGGAAGATTATGGAACAGATCCTCGTGGAAGAAATGTTAAGGCACATGAAAAACAAGGAGGTGGCCTGAGACAGCCAGCAATAAGGGCAAATCATGCCTGACCAAACTGATCACCTTCTGTGATGGGTGACTGCAAAAGCTGACACGGGAAGACCAAGAGATGACTTCTGTAATGTTTTTGACATGGTCCCATGTGACATCCTTATCTCCAAATTGAAGAGACATGGATTTGATCGATGGACTATTCAGCAGATAAAGAATTGGTCAGAGAGTTGTGGTCAACGGCTCTGTGTCCAGGTGAAGGCCAGTGATGAGTAGTTTTCCTCAGGGCTCTCTCTTGAGGCTGCTGTTCTTCAGTATCTTTGTAAATGACATGGACAGCGAGATCCAGGGCACCCTCAGCAAATCTGCTGATGGCACAAAGGTGAGCGGTGCAGCTGACACAAAAGAAGGAAGGGATGGCATCCAGGGGGACCCGGACAAACCTGAGAAGTGGGCCCATGAGAGTCTCATGAAGCTCAGCAAGTGCAAGTGCAAGGAGCTGCACCTGGATTGGGGCAATTCTGAATGTGAGTACAGACTGGGAGAAGAAGTCATTGAGAGCAGCCCTGAGGAGAAGGACTTGGGGATTCTCATGGATGAAAAGTTGGACATGAGGCAGCAGTGTGCACTTGTAGCCTGGAAAGCCGATTGTATCCTGGGCTGCATCAAAAGAAGTGTGGCCAGAAGCTTGAGGGAGGTGATTATCCCCCTCTATTAAGCTTTTGTAAGGCCCCACCTGGACTACTGCACCCAGCTCTGCGATTCTCAGCACGAGACAGACACAGACCTGCTGGAGTGAGTCCAAAAGAGGGACACAAAAATGATCAGAGGGCTGTAGCACCTCTCCTGTGAAGACAGGCTAAGAGAGTTGGGACTGTTGAGCATGGAGAAGAGGAGGTTCCATGGAGACCTTATTGTGGCCTTTCAGTACTAAAAGGGGGCTTATGAAAAAGAGGGAGAGGGAGTTATTACATGGCCAGGTAGCGTAAAAAGGAGGAATGAACTTAAAGTTAAAGATGCCAGGTTTAGACTAGACATTACAAAGAAATTCTTCACTGAGAGGACGGTGAGATGCTGGCACAGGCTGCCCAGAGAAGCTGTGGATGTTCCATCCCTGGAGTAAGGCCAAGTTGAATGGAGGCTTGAGCAATCTGGTCATGTGGAAGGTGTCCCTGGCCACAGTGGGGGGGATTGGAATTAGATGTTTAGGATGAAAGGATGCTCTCTTAAGCTGCGTCAGGGGAAATTAAGGTTGGACATGGGAAAGAATTTCTTCAAAGCCCAGGGAGGCGGTGGAGGTATCTAAGGAAAGACTGGATGTGGCACTTAGTGCCAAGGTCTAGTTAACACGATGGCTCTAGGATGTAGATTGGATTCGATGGTCTCAGAGGTCTTTTCCAACCTGACTGATTTTGCGATCCTGTAATCTTCAAGGTCTCTTCCAATCCAAACCGTTCTACGACTCAGCGATCCTATGACATGGGTACCACGGGAGGTGATCGATGGCAGGGGCTGAGCGGCAAAGCGCTCAATACTCCCGGCCGCCGGGACGGGCGGCATTTCCGGTGCCGCTTGGCGAAAGAAAAGGACAAAAAAACCAAAGCGAAACAATAGCGGCGAAATCGCCGGTGTCCCGCGGGGAGCGGCGCGGCGGGGGCGGCTGGACAGCT